>JBBMOE010000002.1:17035906-17069786 GCA_037975065.1 Chaetodon trifasciatus
GCAGAATTGTGTTTTGCATGTGTAAACCAAACCCCCTCATGAAAGCAGAACTCTTAAGGATTGCTAGTGGTCAGAAATTCCACATGGTGCCTTTAAGCACATTTAAAAATGTGCTCAAACAGAGTTGACTTTGACTAAAGTATTCCACTGTGTGATTTAAGTCTGGTAAACATGGAAGTCAACTTAAATTAATGCTTTTTCATATTTAAATCGGTCACTGTTCCAAGGTCTAATCTGACATGACGGTGAACACCGTAATGTCTAAATAATGGGTTTTAAACAAAGCGCAGTAGGATTTCTAAATCTATTATTTAAGGTTTTTGTGGCCTGCTTCATGCATCAGGGTCTTGGTCCTAAACAGAACACACAAACTGTGTTTACAGGCAGAACGTGCTTATTTCATCTGAAATGGAACTTTCTCTCAATTCACTTACTGACTGACAAGAAGAAAGAGACATGAAATGATATATAGTGTCAGCCTGGACAGTATCAGTGGTAGAAGTGACAATACTGTCAGCATCCACGATGACTGAGAGATATTTTACTTATTTTCAATATGAGACAAGATATGCATTTGGGAACCTCTGGCCTCAGCCTGCTTTTCAACTGACTCATAGTTCATTTTGAAGAATTGCACGTTCCCTTGTGCATTTCAGAACTTAGAATTAGAAAAGCACAATGCCTGGCTCAAGAGTCCCTTACAAACGCATTTCGGTCCATTCTCACTATTCATTTATGAATAGCTGAATGCAGCTCTGTGAATACAAAAGATTTTTTCAGAGAGCACTACATGATACTATACCAAGCAAACTAGAAACTGGGCCTCCTTGTCTTTTTTTTTTTTGCTTCAAACATAGCATCCTCTTAGATAATAGAATACACAGCAAAAACACGATTTAATCAGGTCTCCACTTTGATATTGCTATCAGATAAGAAAGTCTTTTGTCAGAGTAGCATCTGCAGTTATAGATTTGGTTTACTTGCAGGCTTCATTGTACCTGTCCCATAATTTTGGAATAATTTCCTCTGATGTTTCCTGGAGAGGACTATGCATTCTGGTGCGATTTACAATAAAATGGAGACAGGGTTGAGTGACACTTATTAAGAAATATATAGGAATAGAACAGTACAGGACTTTAGAAACGTGTGCTTGGTAACTCTAATGGCAGCACTGATCTGATCTGAAATTAAATGTAACATAGATAGTTTTCATCAGAATTTTGCCATTCAATATTTGGAAAATGGCCAAAATCCATAAAAATCCACAAATAAAATCTTTTGAGAATTCATAATTGATTCTTTGTATTTGTTGAATTTCATGTTGCCTGTAATTCACAATCACACAGTTTTTCCTCGTAGCTCATCATGGAAAAAAAATCCTGCTGTGCACAGAATAAGACTCTAGGCTATGCCAAATATTAATTGGAATTAATTATAAGTGTACCGATTGAAAACTGTCTCTGTTTACCGTATAATTACAACCCAATTACACAGTGCTCTCAAGGAATGTCTTTAGTCATACATCACTTCACTTTTAGCAGTTTTGCTAAGTATTTGAAATATACTGAACCAAGAAAATAAAGTGTTATCCACCTGGATGGGTTCATTTCTGCTTTTACAGCCTTCTTAGCTCTTTGAAGCGTGCAATCAACAAGGTGCTGCTCATGTTCCACGTTGATCTCAGGCCTTACTGACTCAATGACATCACCATTTTTGTCATCCCGTCCATTCACAGTAAACACTGCAATGCACGAAAGCCCCATGAGGGCGGCTGCTTTCCTCGACGGCTGCTAACGATGTCAGGCACTAACCATCAAACTTCCCTTCATGTCACTCAGACAACACGCTTTACCTGGTCTGACATTTAATCCAACAGCAAACAAACTTCACTGTTTGCTTTTTAAGTGAGTCACAGCAGTGTCACTGTCTCATGTAGAAAGCCACCAGCGTTAACATGTGCATGTAACTAGTCGCTTGCATCAACATACGTTTTGCCAGGCTTTTTCTCCCCTTTTCGTTTGTGAGCCGGTATCTTCAGGGGCATCATTTATAACCATAATCGACAAATGGCAGTCAGTGTTACAGGTGATTGAGCTGGAGTCCACTGGTGTGAGTGGCGAGCTGTTGGGAGGGATTGTATCCATCAACTTTTATTTCTGCTGTGGGGTCGAAGCGGAGCCTCATTTCGTTTTTGTCCCCCAAAACTCATCTCTCATCCGCCCTTCCTCACTTCAACTTATTGATATTGAGGTATTGATTTTATATGAGTGATGAAATGATGATTAGGTAAGTTGAGAGGATGACCTAGAACTGCGGCTCCTTTGTGATTTGCTTCTTCTGAATATGTTGGCTGCTTGAAAATATACATAAATGGCTGGATGCCATTTTATAAAAACTGGTAGCATTTTGTGAGCTTATTAAACTCTGACATGTTCACCTGCATGAGGGGAATTAGTAACTATCTAAAAGTATCCAATTCTGCTCTGCCCTTGCTAAAGTTGTCCTTATACCAGTCCAGGATTAAATCTATAAAAAACTGGACTAACAAGTATTTGCTTTCCAGCTCTCATATATTTACATAATATCATTTGTAACATCCTGATTAGTGTCTGGTTCTGAATTTTGTTGACGCTATGAGCTAAGTTAAACAATTTCATTCAAGGAAGTGAAAGACGCAGGCAGACTTAATGTCAATATATAGGTGATTATTCAGGCGGTGCATTGCACTGTAGCTGTCTTTCTTACACTTAGCTCTGCTCACACTGTTTTTTAGCCTTGCTGTAATGGCTGTGCAGGTACAAGGTCGGTGTCTCGCGCAAGGACATTTCAGCAGAATACGAGGCTATTAAATGGACAGCGTGTTAGTGGAGAGATTGAATTTACGTGTTCTGTGGGAAATTCATGTACAAACATTAGATAATGTATTTGTTTATCAAATGTGTGTTTAGTCACCAGCTATGCAGATATTTTACCTATTCAAATCACACAAGGTTTATGTACCTGCAAAGGGGCTTACCAAGTGATGAATAGAGACAAAAACGGGATTCACTGCTCGTCTCTAGTGGTTTTCTTTGAAACCTTTAAGGCATTCAAAGCTCCAGGAGTGAGAAGGACTAATGGGCTGCACTGACTGAGACTGAGGCTCTGCTGAGATTGGCTTGCTGTGTGAGAAGTACTTCCAGAGTCTGTCCTTTACAACAGGTGAGCTATGCTCATAATTTCAAAACCTTCTCTCGACATATTGTGCGGTAAAAAGGTTGTTTTTATGACATTTATTCATATTCACCAGTAGATCAGCACATTGACATTGTGTGATTTCATAGCATACCATACCATGATGTTCATTTCTATTTTCAGTGTTTTTCCCCATAGATATGTAATAGTTTATGCAACTGAAAGCTCAAGAAAGTCTTTTCTTATCTTATCTTGTGGTTTTTACAGGCAATAAAATGGCAACTGTTTTGACTAATTTCCAATTTTTTGTTAGTTCAAACAGGAGCAAGCATTTAAAAAAAAAAAAAAAACACACATCCTAGGTCTGTTTACTTTTACACACTAATTATGAAAGCATATTGGTAGTATTTTGCCATTATGTTAACCATTGGGCAGGATTTCTTTTTTATTTTTTAACAATTGTGAAGTGATTGGCTAACATAAATGCTAAGTTACATGACTCATCTACAATTACCATGGTGGTCTTTAAAACACTGTTTACTGTTATATCACTTTAAATTACATACTTGTTTTCTTTTTAAATCTCATTTTCACCCAGTTTAAGTCAGACTAAAGAGATTAAAAAAAAGGAAGACACGAAAGCACATAATGTCCTTTTTGAAGAAAAGAAATAAAGATAGCAGTGTGGAGAGAGGATGATCTAGACAGACAGAACAAGAAGGGACACATCAAAATGAAGAATGAGGCAGAGGGAGAGCAAGATGGAGAACAAGTAACAGGCGGATAAAGAAGGAGCCATGTGCATCCACTACGACTGGATTGTCAATGTGAACAGATGCCAGCAGATAAGTTCATGCAGCCGGGTGACACGATTTAGTTAGAAACACATAAGCCTACTATTAGAAGGGAACTGCATATCGTTCAGTGTAATGGTCCAGTGTAATAACCCTCTAATTAATTAAAAGGTGTATTGATAAGATAAAAAAATGTTTAATGTAATTGTTCCCTTCAAACATGTTTCATCTATTTTCAAAATGTTCTATAATTGAGATATTTAAGAACATAAACAAGTATGATGACTGATTATGGGTGTGTCGTCATCTCCACAGATATAGTATATCCAAATGCAGAGATGATGAACCTGTGCAGCCGCTGTTGATGGCATACCCAAGGACTCTCATGGGGAACAGGAAGAAGTGCTTCATGTCAGTGTGATACAACATTCACCCATGGCGTGAATATTCAGAGACTTAAGACGCTGCACGCTGTTATGCTTGTAGGTATTTCAGCCCTCCAAAGAGCCTTGAGAGTGTCTCATTCACCCTGTGGATTTAGGAACTGGAAGAAGGAAACATATAAAGAGGAGGGTTGATGACACATCAGAGTCAGATAATAAAGGAAATCATGGCAATAGAGACCATAGTAAGGCATGACAAAAATGTCAGAAAAAGAGAATGAAGTCTATTCAGAATGCCAAATACACAAGCGAAGCAATTCAGAATGACGTTTTCCACAAAGCCTTCCGTCTCGCCTTGAGGGACATTCTTAACTTACTACAGCAGGTGAGAGAAGGCCTCAGCCAGATGAATGCAGGTTTCAAACAGATGCTTTCTACTTAGTCTTCGGTAAAATGTTAAATGGGCTTTACAGTCAGTTCTCTAAAGATAACCAGTAATATCATGACTGGTATCAAGAGGTTGAATCCCTCCAGTTCCTCAGCTCTACAAGAGGAGGCTGTGTTTTTATTTACCAGCGTGTGTACGTGAGGACATGAATTACATGAGTTCAACTGAATTTTAGAAAGGAAACATTGAAGTGCAGAGGCCTCCAGATGTAGTACAGCTAACATAGTTCATTGAACCGCACCAGGAAGTCTTCTTTGAACTACTGAAACTGTACAAAATTGCAGTTGTAATACCAGTAAGGACAGTTTAAGGACAGAGGCTTCTTGGGTTGTTTAACCTTCAAACTGGTCAAAACTCATCTTGCATCTACTTTGGCACATGAGAGATTGAGTCATTAAGTGATACTTAGATACTTAGTATCAAGTCTCGAAGGGCAAAGGCCTTAAATATTAATAATTTTAGTGACATGTTTGCAAGAAATCCCAAAAATGCAGAACATTTAACGTTTTTCACTCTACATTTATCCCCAAATAGGCAAGATTGTATAGTAATATTCATTGACAGTGATAAATAAAGCGTATGTTAACACTGAATGAGTATTCTTGTGTTTATTGTGAGTCTTTTAGAGAGCCAAACCTAGATGGGTGGTGGTGGTAACAGTTGTGCTTAATATATTTGGTAAAATCCCTAAAGGGCAGCAGCAGGCCATAGAAGGACAGCGCTACAACCAACCTGGAGATAAGAAGCTGCTAAAAATACATTTGTATGTTCAGGGGGAGAGTCAGAACTAAAACCAGGACAGGCTTGCACGGGTCTTGTCAGCTGCACCGTATGATAGTGAATTATGAAAGCTCACGTGCGTCTCTTTTGTTTGATTTTCATCTATTTGGACTGACATACACACTGGAATTAAAATCACAGCCCAAACTTTAAACTCATTTCATGTTGCTTTAAACCATGCAAGACCAACACACACACACACACACACACACACACACACACACACACACACACGCACACACACACACACGCACACGCACACGCACACACACACACGCAGAATCTGATTTTTGCACTATTTAGACAACCATGAAAAGATCTGACCAAACAGTTAAAAAAACTGATTTTCTGTTCTTGGTTAAAGCCAGTCCGAATAAATGAGAGGAGGGCAAGTGAGGGTCTGGGACCTGTCATGTTTTAAGATGCAGAGGATGGCTCTACACCCAGAGGCATGCACTTTGGTCAGAGAGTGAAATCTGTGTAGTCTGTCATATGAATTTTATCAGACCCCGACCCTACGCGGTGCTGTCATAGGCAATAGATTTGTGTGGGAGTTTGGGTGTGAGAGAGAAGGGGGGCGGGGTGTCAGCGTGCAGGGGTAACATCTGTTTCAAAGCAACCCGGGGCCCATGCCTGTGTGTTTGACCTTGCGTCAGCAAAGTTGGCTGGGGCTCTCTTCCATGGACAACACGTCGCCCGTGGCATAAACAAAAGGAAGTGATGCTAAAACACAGCCCCGCTGCATCCAGAAAAGAGCAGTATTACTCCCCGGAATCACACTTGCATTCACTCACACCAACACTCTTTGCAGACACACAAGTTAATGCTGTTGTGCTGAGCTCCATTTTTCCTTGCCTTGGGCTTCAACAGGAGCACTGGAGTACAGTCGTCTGGCTTGCATGATTGCAACATGGGGTCAGCTTTCATATACACAGCTGCTCCCCCTCACGCGTCCCACCCACCCTTAGCCGCGCGCTTATGACAATTATATTAATGTTCGTCATGCACGCACACATGCAAACACAAGCAAAAATCGCAGCGCACTGCACCCACAAACCAAAGCAGAAGTGTGTACGCACCAAAACACACATAGACACAGACGCTCAAACAGCCCTCCAGGCTTTATTTGTATAAACAGAGGTTCTGCTGGAGCTGTGCAGCCGACCTGCTTTTCATTGTCTCTGCCTCCTTTTTTCTCCCTGTGGTCTTAAACAACAGCTGTCCCGCTCCTGTAGATCCTTCTTTCTCTGCCACTGTTTCTCTATTACCCTCTCTCTCTCACGCCTTTGTCATCCTCGTTTCTCTCCCAGCCGCTGTCCTCTTTTCTCACCGTCTGTCATTCTGTCTGCTTTTTGTCATGTCTCATTATCAGAGAGGGTAAGCCAAGAATGCTTTCCTTCTGTTTCTTCTCTTTCTCTCCTCCACCTCCTCTTTCCCTTAGTTAACCCCTACTTCACTCCCTCTCTTCCTCTTTCTTGCCTTTCTCTCCCAGCACACTCCTTACTGTCTATCACAGGCAGGAGTTGCCAAAGCTTTTGCATCCCTGCAGCATCAGGAGGAGGAGGAGGATGGGGGCAGGATGTCAGCGGGAGGAGAGCAAGAGTTGGCACTGATGTTGGCATTTGACTGGCGTAGAGAGCACCCAGCTAAGTGGAATCAGATACATTGTGCATTCTTTGGTGCACTGCAGTGCAGGAAGCTTTGGTGTTCCAAAAAACCATCCATACTCTTCACCCCTCTGCAGTCCTGGCACCGGAGGAAAGTACCTGGCTGAGCATTTGGTGTTTATGGGCAAGCCGTGACAAGCAAAGTCTTTTTTTCAGACTTTTTAATGCAACAATGGATTGATTAGCTCAGTAGTATGTAGGTTTGTATTTTCTAAGACTACCATGAATACTATGCTTATTTACTGTATATTCTATTCTAAGCATGACACAAAACTCGGCTGAGTCCATACGGATTTAATGTGACAGAATGCAGAGCATTATTTTTAAGAATAGCAAAGAATGCTTAAGTCCTGTAGTCTCACCCCACTATTAACCCATCATACACACACAGAGGCATGGTCAGTTATTAGAACAAGGGAAAGTACATTGTGACCGATCCATCAGCGCCATGGACAGCACTACACATCAAACAAGGAAGACTTAAACAGCTCAGTGGACATTTATTCTACTCTCTCACATCTCTGTTACTCAAAATTGGCAAACAAAAAGTTAAAGACAGGCAGTATTTAAAACAACCTAAAAGCTGGAAGACGATTCAGGCAAACAACTTATACACAAATGATATGGCCATCCAGTTCTGAGGTATGTGCTGGTGGCAAAGATGGCAGCCCATCATGGTGATGGTGGAGGAGAGGGAAGACGAGATGGTGGGCAAGCTAGTGTGGTGGTGGCTGCACTTGTCCCTGCTGCAGTTACTTGGTGATATCATAAATGCTTGTTCCCATTTGATTACTAGAATGTATCAAACTGTGAGCTGTGCCTGATTCTTGTTGTGTGGCTGCCCCTGTGTGACCATCCTCATTGGGTGGGCTTTTCTTGTCAGTAAACCACTTTTTTATGTGCATTTCTACAGAGAAATACGACTGCTGATGCTCACACCAAGCTAGCCAGGTGATGGCTGAAGTGAAGCATCATACTGACTTAAAAAAAGAGAAACATTTGGATAAAGCACAACAATGGTAGTACTAAATCACACGGGAAAATATATATGATATTCACAATAATAATGCAGATTTTTCCAGTGAGGATGGCCCACCATGTCTCATCATTTTTGTGGACCTAGCTGGTTGGCACAAAGATGGAAGCAAGATTTTCTCTATCCTGTTTAAAAATTATCATCAATTGTTGCCAAACTTTGCTGCATTTCATAAAATGGGAATACAATGTCAGCCTAACATGTACTCTGACTAAGAAAGGTGGTTTCCATTAGAGAAACAATTCAACATATTGGGAAATACACTTCTTCGCTTTCTCGCCAAAGGCTATGAGGAGATTGATACCACCCTCATGTGTGTCTGTTCAATATGAAACTGGAGCCAGCAGCCAGTTAGCTTAGCTTAGACCGGAGAGAGGCGGACTGCAAAGGCAAAAAAAATCCACCTACCAGCATCTCTAAAGCTCACTATAAACATGGTTTATCTGGTTTTTATGCCAAGCTAAGATAACCTGCTGCTGGGTCCAGCTTCGTATTGAATAGACTCACATGACTTTGGGATTGATTTTCTCTACAAGACAGCAAATAATCCCAAAATGGCAAAATAAGTCAGGCTGTAAGGTACCTAACCCTTACAGCCCCAGAACATAAGCACACAAACGCATGTAGAAAGAGGTGTCTACATACTTTTGGCCATATAGTGTAGAACATACAGTAAATAGACTGCATTAGCAGGTTGTAAATGAGTCACCCATCCATTATTTATAACCCCATATCCTCAGCATCTGACACTGAGCGAGGGGGGCGTACACCCTAGACAGGTCGCCAGTTCACCACATGCCTGCCGCACAGAGACAAACAAGCATCCACACTCTCATTCACACCTATAGGCAATATATAGATTCACCAATTATAACCTAATGCATGTCTTTGGAGTGTGGGAGGAAACCCACACAGACATAGGGAGAACATCGAACCCAGAACTTTTTTGCTGCATCGCGACAGTGCAAACCACTCCACCACTGCGCCGCCATAAATTACTCATTTAAATCTAAATGTTTTTGTTTCCCGTCTCTTGATCTCCTCTACTTCCCTCTCTTGGTGCAACCCCCTGCTGCCTGTTTCCATCTGTCTTCCACCTTCCTCCAACTGTCATTCTCCTCCTCTCTCTTTCAGTCTCCCTTTCTCTTCGCTAATCTCCCATTACCAGAGATGCCATGTTAGAGAATGAGTGTTTTGAGGTAGCAGAGGCGTGTGTCTCTCCGTCTGCAAAGAGGCCAGCTAAATCTGAGACTACTCTTTGAAACGTATACATCCAAATCTCTTCCACCCCACACACTTCCCATCGCACACTCTCAATGCCACTTACAAAGCTATACATTTACAGAGCAGTCGATGGGAGGTGAGCTCTGTTTTTCATGGTGTGTTTATCTGACTTATTGGAAGAAAAAAAACAAGGGGATTTATTGAAGCACAATGTGGCCCCCTTGTGACAGGAGAGGGTAGCGCAGATGCTCTGCAGAGGTTTTCCTCCTTCAGCCTGCTGTCCAGTGCTGTGCTCTCATTCTGTTCACACACAGTCTGGGCTTTCACTGTGAAGTCTGCAGCTGATTTAAGAAGGATACTGCAGACTGAAGTTGCATCCAAAGGCTGCAGACTTCTATTTGGAGAGGCAGATGGTTTACCATGTTAGTGAGCCTAATTTCTCAGTGGGTAAAAACATTTGCAGCATCTTTATGGTTTTAATAGTTTCAGCCCAAATTATGACCTTGTAGTTCTAAGTAGTTCAGTGGAGACAGCGTGGCGCCAAATTCACCAAGGTCAGGAGAGTGTTTCCCACTGTGACTATCCACCCTTAAAGGATCAAATATGGAGGTGAATGGGCTGGTTTGTGGTGCTCAACGGTACTGAAAAATGACACTCACACAAGACACGCTGGCCACATTGCACATCAGTGACATGCATCAATTGAAGTGACATCCTTTGCACACATTGGACATGTGATAATAAGTAGTAGTCAAGGCACAGTAGCTGGAATGTGATCGACCTTCTTTGCAAGAACGAGCCTTCAGCTGGTGAGCTTGTAAGGGATAATGCCCGATGAGGTGTCCCTCAGCAGGAATTAATGGACAAAATGGATTCCATTAATTCCTGATTATTGCCACATCAAAGAGCATCATCTCATTCATGCCATGGTAACTTTCATAAGACATAACTCAGTTTGCCTGGTAACATCTGAGAGTTTGACTAATATCTGGAACAATCATAACCATCCCTTAAGGTTGTCATGCAATGGAAGCGTCTTTATTAAATAGGATGAACCTTAGATACAACTTGGCAATGGGAGAAATTTCCAGTCCACTCAGCTCACACACCCCTTTGGCTCCGGTATGAGCCAGAAAGCTAATGTTATGCTAGCAAGATTCAAAGTCAGCCACTTAGCATACAGCAAATGATCGACCATGTGTACTTTTGGCCACAGCCTGATGTAGAAAATTGTTTCAGCTTGTTAATGTGTTGAAATAAATTCTAAAAGAGACTTTGACTGCATACCTGTTGCTGTAGTACTAATGCAGTCTGATACTATGTAGCCAGCACATTAATTTAGAACAGTAAAATGACTATTTAGTAGGTGTCCATTATCGGGAAATAATGGACACCATGTAGCCAATCAGAATCGAGTATTCACTATTCACCCAGACCAGGATATAATAAGCAAGAGTGTTTTGACACATCTGCCAGCATGTGCTGTATATAGTTAAGTCTACAGGCATGCTATCTAGCTTTGAGCTAAATGCTAAGGTCAGAATGCTAATATGCTGTTTATGTATGTTTATGTATATCATTGCCACCATGCATGCTAACACTATAACATTCTGTAAATGTGGGTGAGGGTAATGTCATTAAGCATTTTAAATTTGACAAACTGCAACTCAAACCTGGTGATGACGCTAAATGAAAAGTCAGGAAATCCCCAAAGTCAGTTGTTATTCATCCTGTGAGAGCTATGAATGTCAGTTCATCTAATAGACCTTCTTTCACTGCATTTTGGCAGCAGGAAAAGCACAGGTATAATTGAAAACATTTCATTTAGATGAGTCTGTTCCAGAGTGCTGGTACTCACGGGCATAACTTAATGGGACACTTGATGGAACTGAGCCATTGTTGAAATTTGTTTTAGTTGTGCTTTTCCTACTCTGACAAGTCAAAAGGTCTACAGTTGAGACCTTTCAGTCTGGACCAATGTGACCATTCCTAAAACCACGCCTGTAACATCGGCAAAAATGAATCAGGAATGTCTCTTTTCAGAAAACAAACCTTTTTTATGGTGACGATCTGTGGATAAAAATACTCCATCCACTAAATCATTTTCCTGTTACATGACTTGTCATACATTGTGATCTATTCAGCTGCTAGTATTATGTAGCAAAATAAGATTTTATAACATCCATTTAATCCAGGTTTTGATCAAGGTCACAACGTTTCACATCCTCTCTTTGTCAGTGTGAGCTTAAAGGCGGACTTCACGTGGTCTATTTGATTGATTTTCTGAATTTTTTTTTGGATGAAAAAAACAGGTATCAGGTCTGATGTGACATGTGCTAGGTGTTTAACAGCTTGTTGACATTTTCTGGTACCATCCCATTATGATTTTAAATAAAATCCTTGTAAGCCTATTATTCAGTGAAAGTCATATTTGAACACAGCTAAACCTTAAATGGCCAAATAAATTCCAGATTGCCTTTTTAAGCCACAGTGACATAATGAAAACAATACATCCACAGAGGCAGCCAGGCAGACATGTTGACACTGCCTGCACCAAGTGTTGTTTTTCTCCTTCCTCAGATGTTGAAGTTGGATGGCAGGTTTTCTGTCAACATGAGGAGATGTAATCTCAGGATGGTGACAGTGTGAGATGTGAGAGTGTGAGGCACATCATTATACGGATATCACACAGAGCATTAACGAGCAAAAGGTAATTGTACGCATACTAAGGAGCATGCACCTGATGAACAGCGCACAGAAGAGCATGCACAAACACAAACTGCGAAAGTAAAAGCAGGAATATCTTTCTAATTCATTAATAAGCAGTTAAAAAAAGATGCTTTCTTTGAACTCATGACCCTTTAACTCTGAACTCATCCTCATGAATATCATAACAACCAAATTAGGCCTACATCATTATTGTAGAAAGTAGAAGTTTCCTTGTTTAATGTGAAAACACATCACTCCAGCAACGTCTGCAAGTGAGTACAGCAGCATTGCACAACACATGAGCATGATTCATCACCCAGGGAATACTGTATGCAGAGCAGTTGGGGAAGGGAAGGAGCACACACTGGCTGATGAAGAAAGCAGTTAATTGCTCCCTTTTTTCCCCAACTTAAAGTAAAAATGTCGCAACCAATAAATTATGAAAAAGCTCAGTTGGCTGCCACTTTGCTTTTCAAATATTTCTAACAGCAGGAGAGCTGAGAAACCTGCACAACTTGTAAGCACCTACCACCCACCAACTGCCCTCGGCCACAGTTACACACCCTCTCCCACACCCACATACCCCACCTTGTACCCCTGGATCCCGCACAATATCTTGCAAGCTGTTTGCAGCCTCCTGTGCAGCGAGGGGCCCTGTGGCTCCAGTTTCTGAAGCATCCTCTGCAGTACACTCACACTCTGAGTGAGGCTTTGTTAAGTGAGTCAGATCAACAGAAGGAGAAACATACATGCAAGCGCATTTTAGTTATGTGGTTTGGGAACCTTCCAAGACAACTCAGATGGCAAGAAAAATTAAAATAGTCGTGACAACAATCAGTTCGTGCTCTAAATGGTGCGCAGGCAAGTCTTGATGGTTCAGTCCCGTAACGATTCAGGCTTTCTGTATGCTGAAGCTATGGAGCAGAATATGTTTTGTATGTCTGAGCCATGGAGTGGAATTAATAACCACTTAAAAATATCCACATTCCACTGGTCATTAATGGTGGAACTAAACAGAGATTGCTAAAAAGCTCTCCTTTAAAAACACTGGGTTATGTAACCCGTCTGTTCACTGCTCGGGGATGTTTTCTGTTAATTGTTTGTAAATTATGCATTTATGAAGAACATACTGTATGACTTTAAATCAGACTCTGACATAAGGCCAAAACTCATTAAGCGTGAATTTGACATGCATCATGTTGAGTGCTTCTTCTGATGTTGCCATGGGCGCACCACAGATGGGAGAGTTGAAGCATCGAGGGAGCAGCTCGACAGAGTTTTAGCACTGGGCAGAGGCTTAATTAATACATTCTTTAAAGATATTTTTAAAACATTTCACATCGGAATGAATCCAGTCTAAAACATTAAACCTTAACTCGTTTATCTTCAAGGTATCCATACTGCTGAGAGACCAGAGACCACCCACAATGGAGTGAAATCTGAACAAGAGGCACATACTTACTCCTCTGTCTAGCAAGCCAATAATCTCAACATTTCATTAGTTTACTAAGCCACAGTTAAGACCCACAACAGACATACTGCAGACTGGCTGACTCAGACTATCCCAGTGGTATCAGCTGACTCTATGAGAAGTACAAGAACTGCTAATGTAAATGGGATAAGTTTTGGCAACGAAGAATGATACACTTATTGTTATTGACCGATGTGTGCAGTGGAAAGCCTGCAGCTTATTAACAGCTCTGTTCATCCCCTGAACCCTGTCACTCTCATCTTCAGTCATTTTGCCTCCTTCATTAAAAGCTTCTTTTTGCGTTCTGTTGAGGAACGTACAGCTGTTCGCAGAGCGTTCCTTCAATGGGTCCATCATCAGCCATTTGAGGAAGTTCATACTGATGATTCAAGATGAGGCAGTTCCTTTATGTTCCGTTTTTGCTGAGGCATACCCTCAGACTTTTAGGTTGTGACAAAGCTTTGTCACAACCTAAAAGAGGATTATCTGCAGTTCTCTGCTGCTCTACTGGCTGTTGTGCCATCGTTTTTGGATTTACAACCCACATATTTACTGTTTGGTTTATGTATCCACTCTTATTAGTTGCTTTCCTATAAAAAGCTGTGAAGTACCACTATGCTACCTTACCAACAGCTAAACTAGCTGGTGAACAAAGGGCAGCAATTAGCAGCTAAAGACCCAGATATATTCCTCTTGAGTTGGTGGAAACCAAACTCAGAGCTAAAAATGTCAAATCAATAAATTTTTTTTAAATGTGTTTCAATTTTCCTGAATTCTGTTTTACAATGTCAGCACACTTTGTCACCAGAAAGACTAATCGTGTGATGGGTGAATAAAATGCAATAAGAAAATACTCAAAATTAATATCGATGAATTTGATGTAACACAACATTGCACTGTTTCATATGTCTGCAGGACAGCCTCCACATGCAGCTGGAACACAGCATGTAAATGGGTCTGATGGAGGCTACTCTCACGTTACTTGCCTACAATGCTTAATCAGAAACGGACATAGTTTTTTTAATTTTTCCCAACAGAATTTCATACTCTTCAACAAACTCAGCTCTTGTATCGGCCAAGATGGTTGTACTTCTGAAAGTTTTTATTGTGATGAGCTCGTTAGTGCGTCTCCATCTCTATTGTGTGTGTGTGTGTGTGTGTGTGTGTGTGTGTGTGTGTGTGTGTGTGTGTGTGTGTGTGTGTGGCTAAACCATAGCTGCACCGTTTTATTTTTTAATTATCATTCTTCTTTTGGCTTTGGCACTGTGAAAAAACATCCATAATGGTTGGGAAATTCTGGCAAGATTTTGGTTATTTCCATTCCATTTTTATAATCAAGTTTAATGACTCCATCTGTATTTTCTGCACCTCTGAAATCATAGGACCCTATAAAAGGACATTGAATATTGGATTTATATTCATCAGGTGGCCAGAAACCCAACTCCAAATTAATGCTAATGTTGTTTGCTAACAAGTCAGTCATGTCAACTTAGAAGCTAATAATATTATAGTGTTCAAGGCTTGTTTCTGCTGCCCCTAGGTGGCCCCAAAAATCAGTTACTGCAGGTTTCAAGTGGAAAAAAAGCATTTCTGATTGGTCTTGAATCGTACTGACCTTTTGGAAAAATTACCAAACCTTATATGTGTACAATTTTGCTATTGTTCTAAAACACTGCTCTCAGTTTAGAAGACTGTGCTTACCTACAGTAAGGTTTTTCCATATATCAACATCACCTCTGGTTACAGAATAATATTCAGCCCAATTTAGTATCTCACCAGCCAGAAACAAATGGAACTGTAGATTGTAATTACAATAACACAAGGCTAATATATGAGCTACTATTACGGTTGGTCTTCTAACAGGTGACTTTGCAACTATTGTCCACGGTCCGTCCTCCACTGAAGCAACAAAGCACAATGACACTGGTGCTAAGTGTAAAAAGGAGAGGAATTTCATTACACGCCTGTCATACCTGAGCACATAACCTTAAACAGAGAGTATCGGCTCTGGTTCAGACTATTGACTATCATTCACCGCAGCAGTCTGATATGACTGACAGACCTGGCCTCTCTTGGCAAATTCAGACTAGCCATGAAGGATCCTGAGACCAGCTCAATAAGGGCCTGTCCATGCTTTGTTTACCCAAGGTTTATATAGGATTGGCCTCTCACCCTGATCCTCTAGCTGGACTGCTGACTTTTGAGGTCTTCTGTTTTAACTTTTTTTGACATTATTATACGTGATTTTATTTTCACGTACAAAGTTCAGTGTTAATTATGCTGCTTACACATCATGCTTGGACAAGAGATCCTTAAACTGGTTAAAAAATTATTAAATGCGATGGAATTTAGAAATAATGTAAAAATGAGTTTGCATTATTAATTGAAGTCGATTCAATGTGCATTTAAAAGCAGTCTTGGTCTTTTTTTGTTGCAGTATTTAACATATTCCCCGTCCTCACTATATTCCGGAGTAACTCAAAATAGTGGATGACAGGCAAAAAGTAACTCTTGTAATATTAGCAGAAAAATGTGTTTATGGAATATGAAACTGACCCTAATACTTTGCAGTGAGTATTTGTTCAGTTTTCTCCATTACCCTCTTTTTTGTAGCTTAAATGTTCAGAGACTAAATAGCGGCAGGCTTTTGATAATATAACTGTCATTCTGAAATGAGTTCATTATGCACTGTTATCATGTTAGATGTGCTAGAAACAGCACTGCCTGAGACTTAACTTCTCACTTGGCGTGAGAAGCCCAAATTTATTTTGCCAGAATTCAATACCGTCATTTAGTACTTTGCTCCCTCTCTTGGTTCAACTAATCCTTTTTACTCCCACACTGATGGCTGAAAAGCGAGAGAGAGAGAAAGAGACTGAATGAGATAGAAAGAGGACGTGTGAGGGAGTGAGAAATTAAGTCAGAAGTTGTGAAGGAGGATGGAGGTAAGGAAACAGGAGGGGAGTGCATCAGCAGTGAGAGTGTGGGAGAGGGGAGAAGTGAACACCAGGACGAGGAGGATGAGGAGGAGAGGAAGAGAGGACACATGGGAGACAGGTTAGGAGAGTCTGGGACTGTCCGTTTTCACGGCAGCTTGGCAAGTTGCTCTTGGCCTCTGCAGAAATGCAGCAGGAGTGATCCCACAATGGCTCTATTACCGAAGGCCAAACCAGCACCAAGAACCTCTCCAAGAGCATGTTTCCTTTATAGGCTGCTGGCTTTTCCATGAGCACGATGTCCTTTAATTTAGATATTCTCTGCACAAGGAGAAATACATTTTCACGTCACAAAAAGATGAACAGGTGACAATGACATGAATGTCTTTCAGGGTTTCCGTTTGGTGCTGGCCCAAGTGTCAGGGAAGATTTCAATGTCCTGTACAAACAGCAGAGATTCCTGTCAAATATCTGTGGTTATGGACACGATTTTCCCATGTTTTTGTGTCTCAGTGACTAATGGGGATAAGAAGTATTGAATGAGAGTGCTGCATCTGTCAGCCACAAACAATCTGCAATGTAATCCCTCCAGGTGTTTGAGCACCGTCAGTGTACGTCCACTAAATGTGTTTGTTTTTTTGCCACCAACAGGCTCAGATTGTTATTTTAAGTGTCTGACAACATTACTGGAAGCATCTCTACAGAGACAGACCTTTTTGTTAAAGAGTAAGATCCTTTTTGTTTAACCAGAAACAGCCGCTGTATCACTTGCCAAAGTCACCAGACTCCATTCACAGAAACAGTCATTTTTTCATTGTAAAACACACTTAATCCAAACATGACAAGAACAAAACTCATTAAAACTTTGTTGGTTCATTTTTCCCACTGTTCCAACAATCACCAACATTGGTTGGTCAAAATAAAGCCTGAATTTAGAGAGTTAAATGTGAAAATGTTGGAGCAAGAGGGAGTGCAGACATCAGAGAAGCAGCGTGGACAGCCATGTGTATTTTCAGATCTAACTCTGGAATGACTTTCACCAGACATCACGACCAGTGAGATTTAAATATGTCAGACTTGAACAGATTCTCACAGAAACAGAAACCCTGCTGTCAATGCTCCATTTCAATTTTCTCTCTTAAAGCCTTTGCATGTGAAATATTTGCCACAATATACCAGTCTCATATTAAACTCTCTGTATAGTATAACAGCATGGTATGAAAAGACTGTAGCCTTGTACAAGAGCTCAGAGATCAGTGGACTTTTAATCACAGCAGTGCCACACAAGTTTAACATGAACTGACTGTATCTTTTTGTGGCACCAAGGTTGTGCTGAAGAATAAGCAGCATAAATCATATAAGGAATGATAGAAGGAAGCAGACACAAGAGAAAAAAAGCATTTTGACAAATTTGGCTTAAAGTTATTTTTCAAGGTTGATTAGACGACCATCACCAAAGTCAGGTCATAACATACAAATGTTGCAGTAAGATGCAGCAAAGGAGCTTCAAGCGCAGTAAAAGTGGCTGTTCTGAGTCGCTGTTTGTCATTTGATTTATTATAACATATAACCTGTTAATGTGAATGCTTTTAGTAAGATAGCAAGTTTTGCATGAAGTCCCAAATTGGAACTACATGGGTATCAAGTAGTACACATAATTACATGGAAAGATTGAGAGTTTGTGAACAATGCAATTCCAGTGCAAGTATAACAGGATGAAAATCAACTGAATCATCGTATTGGCAGGATTATTGAAAATGGCTTTCTTTTTCCCATTTTTCTCTATGCAGAGGAAAAGAAGTCAAATGGCATTTATTGAGCATATAAGGCCAGGCCAGGGATAATGGAAAATTGCTCATGAAAGCGAAGAAAATGCCTTGAATAGAAGAAGAAAAATCAAGGCTGGATCCGGCTCTAAGCCATTACAATAGTGTAGAGGCAGAGAAAAGAGAAAGAATGTAGGGCGAGAAAATGAGTGGGCACGATTAAAGATTAGGTGGGACCTGAAATGGTCGATTCTGGGGAGGTGTGGGGTGGACAGGGGATAAAGGATGGCGTGCCATCTTGAAATTAACAACTCCATCTGATAGTCTATATTTGGCCTGTCACGCACAGTAGGTGGAATTGAATCCCACGTCTCTCTCGTCTTCCGCTCGTGCAGCTACTAGCAGCACATGCCCAGTGCTCCAACCTGCGTCCCTGGCAAACAAGGAAGCAACATCCCCTCCTGCCAGCTTTACGGCTGACTGACCCCCTCTCGCAGCTTCATTTTGTAGCCTAATAAATAATGAAGGTTTGGTTTCACAGAAGGGTGTCTGCACACTGTGCACCTGGACACCCTGTGTGTCTGCTGGCAGGCATTAAAAAGAGCCCGCCAACACATCTCAAAGAACCACTACCACTTCCTGCCACCCACTACATCGTGTTCAGATGAGAGAGGCATTTTGGCTAAATTGACGCTTTTTCTCAGGGGAATTTTGCACATATTGGTGCCATGTTTTTCATTGCCTGAATTCACTGGCAATTGCTAACATAAATTATATGCTACTGCCCTCGACAAAAGGAGCAACACAGTTTTATAAACGCTGCATCCCATCGGTCAAAATCATGAGATGTAAAGATGCATCCTGAGTTTTAGCGACTTGGCAATGGTGTAACAATGACAAAGCTCATTTAGTTATTCATTTATCTATATATTTGGATCCCCCATTAGCCATTCCCAGAGCAGCAACTACTCCTACACCAGTAATTAAGTAAAGGTCACATCAGTAAAACTGCATCATAATGTGAAACGATTACAAAAAGCAAAACGGAAAAAAAAAAAAAAAAAAAAAAAAAAAAACATTTACAAGCATTGTTGACTCTGTAAGCCTTGGAGTACGATGTCATTTCAGTATGTGAATCTCTCCTGACCTTTACAGTGTACTAATCTAATGAGAAAACACAGGAAACAACAGAGCAGAGACTTAATCGTTAATTTGGTGGTCAGTCCTTCATATGGAAACAGAAGTAGTTTAATGATTGGACAGCCAGTGCCTGCTTCAAATCTCGAGACTCCAGAATCAGCAAGGAATCTGAACAAGATAGACTCCCGTCTCCTTCAACTAACACTGAATTTCTTTTGCAGCACTCACAGGAAATGTCCACCCTCAGGTACTCTTACATTATTACACATCACAGTCTGAGATGCTCAGTGCATTCCAGGTGTTATTTCCTGAGGAAATGGTGTCAGTTACTTTTTTGTTGCGTGCATTTTCCCTCAACCTTGTCCACTTCTACTTCAGTAAGCAATTTCCCACGTTGCCCAGAATGACTTGAAAATCTCCAGAGAACAGGCGGAACGCATTGCATTCAGCTGTGGGTTATGCATGTAGGTGGAGAGAGCACGACTGATAGCAGTAGCATTAAAAAAGCAAGAGAGCATGAGTTTTTGCACTTCATGCCTCACACAACATGTAACATGTCTTGAGGCTGCACTGCATTCTGGTCTACTGAGGATCCTGTTGGAGTAGAAACGTGCATCTTCTATGATGGATTTCTGCTTAAATGATGAACATGATGGCAGAGTGGTGTGTCTATAAAGAAACCTTTTCTGTGTGATTCTGAGGTGCTGACAACAAACCTGACATTGAGGCTAATATTTTTGTCCCTTTGTAGAAATGCTGTAAATAAATATGTTCCCATCTAAAGACAGATTAAAGGTCCAGTGAGTATGACTGAGGTCCATCTTTTAGCAAAATATGACAAAATTGGATATAACATAGATAAATATGTTGTCATTAGAGTATAACCACCTGAAAATATGAGTAGTGTGTTTTTATTACCTTAGAATGAGCTCTTTATATCTATAAAGTGAGCAGCTCCTCTATGGTTTTGTGAATTTCACAGCCACTGTAGTTTTGCACACTTGGTTGGCTGCAATATCACCACTAGATGTCACTTAATCCGACACACTGGTCCATTAAAGTGCCAATTCAACATTTTAGAGAAATATGCCTTTTTTCGCTCCATTGTCAAGAGTTAGATGACAAGGTGTATACCACTCCTCGTTAAATATGAAGCTACAACCAGGTGACGGTTAGCTTAGCTTAGCACAAACACTGGAACCAGGGGGAAACAGCTAGCTCAACTCTGTCCAGTTGCCAGGCAGGAGGTTACAGCAAAGAAATCATCAAGCGATTTAACAAATGAGACTTAATTCGTGAACTTAAGAGGTGCTAATCTTGTTACTTCTGGACAGAGCCAGGCTATATGTCCCCCTCCCAACATGTCCAGTCTTTTTGCTATGCTAATGTTAAGGTAACTGGCTGCTGGATGTACATTTATAATCAAATATGAGAGCGGTATCAATCTTCTCATCTAACTATCGGCAAGAAAGAACATTTCCCACAATGTCAAACTACTCCCTTTAAGAAAAACACATTCCCAACAAAAAGCACTCAGAAGTTAATGCACAATACCAAATGCCATTTAAATAGTAGGCATAGCTATAAAAGTGTTTTAGGGTGTATTTTTCCTTAACAGTTCCAGTGACAGTACCAAAAAGTATGCCATTGAGGTTGTTCTCAGCAGTCTCTGAGGTAAAATGGTGACATGAGACTGCATTAGTGGCATTTGACTTCTAATAAAGCTCCTGGGGAAATGGGAAGCATTTTCAGGCGATATACCAATTTGTATTTGATCTTGAAGTTGAATTAATCAGAGTTGTAATCAGTAAAACCTTTGCTGATAACCAGGTGAAATGCAGACTGAAGCGAGAGAGGACAAAGGCTCCGCTCAGTGAGTTTACAGGAGTGGTCCAGTCCGGCTATTTCTTCATTTTCCTGCTGACCAGGCATCAGTACTCTTTAATAAGATTCATTCATCTTCCCTTCATGCTCTCTCTGCTTACTTCTTTATTGGATCAGACTGCTGACGGCTATTATTCCCCGTGGAATCTATTTACTTACCATTAAGGTAATATTACACTCACTTTGTATCACTGTGAAGCAGCAGGATAGTATATTAACCCTGGCAAGATGCTTTAATAGCTGGATAACAGATAAGTATGTTCCGGGTCTGGATAGACTAGCTGGTGTGTTCCTGGAGGCTAGATGAAGAATTATGCCGTAAAATGCAAAACACTTTGAGTGATTAACCACAAATATTGCCGTTTCAGTTGTGCCAAATATTAATGAACTGGATTTCTAACGTTTGGAGTCTTGTTCCAGTCAGGCGATGCAGACAGCTGTTTTGTTCGGGCATTATCATTTAAGGCGATAAGTTCAGTACACTGGGCATTTGTGTAGACACTCAAATGAGAGTAAGAGACATAAAGAAACATAAAATGCATCAACAAATACAGTGAGTGCACTGAGAAAACAAGGATGGAGCCTTCAATGGCATTAGCATGCAACAATATGAGCTTACATACTTAGCCTTCTCTTTATTGGATTTCTGCACAGTAAGCCTTTTTCATATTTAGCTACCATTTCTTCTAGCTGAAAGTTCAAATATCTGAACTAATACCTCTTAGGTTTTTAATAACACCCCTAAGGACGACAATGCTTTGGAGTGTTTCCCACACTCTTGCTTTCTTCTCTTCACATTTCAGACAAAAGACTTGGTGCGTCTCAATATCCTCATTCAACCAGACTTCAGCTATTTGATTGATCCGATCTTGAAAAGGCTGTCGTATCTCACCCATTGTAGGCCATAGAAAGCTGTCTGGTTTATATCCTATTGGTGTCAGCTGTAGCTGAAGGCAACGTGATGCATCAAAAAAGCTTTGGGACTCATTACCAATTCTCCCTTCCAAAGACGGATTAAATATTATTTATAGGGCAGGGGGTAGAGTTAAGTTCACTTCAGTTGCTTCTGCCTCTCTTGTCAATCTAAATGATACGCTTGCAGGCGTGAGGCCTTTATTGGAGATCTGGATGTATTGGAGAGTTTAAACTCTCCATCTCGCTGCAGGAAGTCTGCGCTATGAGCTGCAACTCAAATTACACCAAATGCACTGGGAACAAAAAAATTGATATTGACTGACAACATGCAAGCTATTAGTATCTATCTATTTATTCTGATCTGCAAGTAATCCTCCGAATATGACTATTGATCACTTTCCGTTTTAGCTAAATATAGATGAAAAGGGAGTACACTACAGGATAATAAAAGCTTTTGCAAATTAAAGACAGAACTGACGAACAAACAACCCCCTGGAGTCTGTCTGAAACACTCATCATGAATACAAAGTCATGTACAGCAGGGTGTTTTTCTTCCTTTTCTTTTTCTTTCATAGCCCCACCCCCACCTTGCCCATTCGTCTGAGGTTATGGTGCACTAAAACACACTCCACTGCCTCCACTGACCCTGTCCAGCATCATAGATCTACATTACAGACTTTGGCCTGCATAGGTTGTCTGTATGACTGATTCTGCCATGTGACCCTCTTCCTCACCTGACAAGGGCAGAACTCGGAGTTCCTGTAAAGTTTCGGGAGCTTAGCAGTGATGTAATGTGCTACAGTGAAGCCGAAACTCATAACTTTTCATTTGTTTATGACAACCCTTTTATTAGCCTGTGAAACTTCATCAATTAGGAGAATAATCTTGGCAATGACATCTCTTCAGAGATAAACCTTTGAGTGATTAATGAAATGCTCCGATATGTGCCTTTGCTGCCGTTTCTAAACATTCACAGTTCTCTTGTGTTTTCGTGTTGCAGGGACTGAACGATAAGGACAGCGATGTCCTTCAGTACAGCTAAGTGGCACTGATCTTTTAGATGTTTGCTGTGTAATCTTCTAATCAGCACAGCTCCGGCAACCAAATTCATTTCGCCTGTCCGTTTGAATGTTGCTCTGGCAAGCCGTGGCATTGGATTGCAAAGGCTTCTCTTTCATTAGCAATTCTGCTCATCTCTTAGCTGCCCGTGTCAGGATTTGTGCATCCGTCACCTGCTTTCTCGTCAGGGTCCAAATCTTTTGTCGCAGGACTGTGACTTTACGAGCAGGTATCCAGCTCAGTTTTTGGATGCTGATTTAATGGCCGAGGAGGATATTGATGGGTTGTACCCAGAGTCTGTCAGAATTCATTTAAGTTGAGGGCCTTTTGATGTCTCCTCCCGCCGACGAGGTGTGAAGTTATTACCTCCTCGTTACACCCTCCCATCGTTTTTTTGCGCTGCCCCTCTGTCTCTCCATCTGTATGTCCTTATCAATGTGTCTGCTGTCAGAGAGGGTGGGAACAAAGGGGGAGGGAAAACATCTCAATACAAAGTAGCCTTCAAAAATCTCAGCTCCACTAAAAGCAATTCCACCATGACGCCAGCGAGGCTGAGCTGTACTGTATCAAAGGTGTCAGCTGAGTGCTTGACACAAGCCGTTGGATTTGTGATGGGTTATTTTCCCAAAGACTTACTTGACAGCGCCTGTTTTTGCCTTAACATTTACAGCCTAACTGGCCCCAAACTCAGGATTTTGGATAGGCAGATACATGGGGGGTTGCTTAAAAAAACAGGTTTACTTTTTTTGACAGACTTTTATTGAAAGATGTAAACATGAAAAACTGCCAAACAATTTTTCTGGCTGTTTTCACCCAGTGCCTTGTAAGGACCTTCTCTGTGTATTTGAAATATTCACCTGTCAAGGAATCTAAACTCTAAAAACAGCAGCTATTCCCTCAATAAAAAATATTTGTTTGCAACGTTGTTGAGGATGAAAACAAAAAGGATGAGTCATCATTCTGCCCTTGATAAATCCCGCGCTCCTCACATAGAGCATTTATAAACTATAAATAAATATCGCTGTAAATGTCCCAGAAATACTGAATTTATGATTTCTGTACAAACAGGTCCATCTTTCTATTTTGCACTGAAGAGCTCTTTCCTTACATAAGCAAACTGACAGAACATATGTCCTGTGTTGTTCAGTCTCATCTTACTGAAGACCATTAAACTGCCTCATGCACTAGATCACAATTGTCCATCATACTGGAGAAGGGGAATGGAAAGTCGAGGGGAGTGTTCAGGATGACTTAGCTGTCCTCGCCGTGATGAAGTGACATTGATTAACTCAGATTAAGATGTAGATGCCTGGCCTTCAGTTTGCCACTATCATTTCGCCAAGGGCAGCTGACGTCTGGTAATTCCTTCACTCTGTGCAACAGAACTGTTGTTTTAGCCCCACTGCTATCAAGTACTTTTCAGTGTCCATGAAACACAATAGCTCATAGCCGCTACTAGTAGACATCATCTGATGAGGGCTTTGAAAGCAGCAGTTCCTGTCATGATATTGATCTCTATTATTTTCTGTTCAGGAAGCATTTATGCTAGTATGCATATAATGCTTTATGACAAACTTAAAACATACAACTCTACTTCAAATAGGCCTTTTAATAAAACATATTCTACAAGTAACATAATCGGCTTTCTTCGAATTTTCCTCCAAATCAAGGGTCAGAGAAGAACAGAAGGTGTGCTGTAACGATTAAAGCCCCTCTAAGCAAATCTGTGATTTGTACCATTTGTCTATACAAATAAATATAAGTTTACTTGACAAATGAACAAAATAGAAATGAAGATCTTACTTTTATTGTGGGTTAGAAACTGCAGTCATTGGATGACATGACTTCATTAACAGATCTGTGTGTAATGAAACTGACAAATTAAGCTCCACCTTTTTAAAGCGCACTTAATCTTCTGGCTGTTAAGCCTTGTAATTAATGGTGTAGTTAGGAATTGATTTGTGATCAAATATATATGTAGAGTGCTTGGGTTTACATCTGTCTGAACAGTATAACTCTACTAACTATTTTTCAATATTTTCCAGCACATCATGACTGTAAACCCAATAAGAGAATGTATTGGAATTATTTTAAAGAAATATGGAAATAAAACACAGTGACATATTTATACTCACAGTTATAGGTTTTTTTTTCCTTTACTTACTGTTCTTCCCCCCCAAAAAAGGCTGTTGGTCTGCACTGATGTGCAGCCATAATGAGATGCCATAGTGATGATGTTGCATTTAAAGATAACACTTTCATTAAGCTTAAATAAATCAATTGAGGAAGGCAAAATTAAAATTACCCAGCTATGAACAATTTGAAGCAGTTGCGTATTAGCAATCTGTAATTAAAGTGAAATGTAAAACCAGTTAGTCACGGCTCATTAAAGGCAAGAACCCCGCTTGAAACTTAGTTCAAGGAGGGTTCAGAAGTTCAGTGCAGACATGTTGAAATGCTAAATATAGGCATTGGAGAGGGCATGGCCATGATTTCAAGTAGTTTTTGATCAGTCTAAGTGAAGATGATTAGGTGCGATCTTGATGCAGACCTGGTGAAGCAGCTTCATGATTTTCTTTCTCTAAGAGAGCGTGAAGCTGTGTTTAATTCCTTTAATGCTCTCTAGTAACTACATCTAATCCTGCACTCTTAATTTCTCAAATTCTTGTTTTCCATGAATCACTGACTGCTTATCCCTCAGAGCCATTTCCTCCTCATGAAATAATAAAAAGGCAGTAAACAGAGTGGACCCATGTCTGTCTCCTGGTCATATAGGAATTGACTCACGCCAGTTGACTGTTAGCATGAAAATTTGCTTATTTGTAATACCCAGGGCACTGCTCTGACTAGCCATGCTGGAAGGACAAGAGCTGGGCAATAAAATGCAAGGACGTTGGGCCCCCTCCCCACCACCACCCCCATTCACCCATCATCCTGCTCTCCCCTCCCCACTCACAATGAGGTGGGAAATGATGCGTTAAACACAGTGGAGCCACTCATTCTATAAAACAGTGCCATGAAGGAGACGAGATATTGCCAGTAAAAAAGGCAGAAATGACAACTTGTTATTCACAGCTCTCAGACACTGTGCCAGTTGTTTTATGACTATGAGCTCCACAACTGGGCACAATGATGAATCTGCCCACAAATCTCTCCACATAGCAGATATACACTAAAATCAACAGCTAAGTAGTTGGTCAAAGATTCATCATCACTACAAAATGGACAGGAGGATGCCAGTCGTGACTGTTATTTGTGAAAATAAGTCTGAGCAGCATCCCCTCAACGTGCAATTCGATGCAACTTTCAGCTTTGTCTACAACAGCATGCAGTGCTCTTAAAGGATCCAACTGTGTAAACGAGCCAATGTAGCTTCGTCAAAAAAAGCTCCTCGCAGGTCTAAAGGCTCCTGGGACGTGCAGGAGTATCAAGTTAGGATGTTTGGCACTGTAGTTAATCTTTCTGCTTGGCGGACTCAGTAAAAACATCTCAGAAAGCAGCAGTTGTATTGCAGAAATCTCTTGCACACAAACACACGACACAAGTATGCACAGTACCCGCAACGCAGGGGAAGCACAGCCGAAGAGATTGAAGTGAAAATTGAATTGCTAAACCTTATTTGTCAGAGAAGGAAGAACAGAGGAGGTGGAAGTAGAGAAGAAGAGCAGCAGCAGTCTGAGAGGGACTGAAATTCTTCTTCTCCTTGTCTCGTTTTAATTGCTTTCTGCTCCTTTTTATTTCACCCACTGGTAGATAACACTCACTTCTCCTGCTTTTGCACTGCTCTGAAATCTGTATCTCTGTAAAATGTCCATGGCAAAGCAAAACTATGATGTCGATATGTTATATAAACTTTTTTTTCTTGTGTATACCAGCATGACACACATCTCATTGTAAATTTATTGTGTCCTTTGATAACTCTTTAGATTACGACTTGCAGCATACAGCATTATTCTTCCCAATTTCCAGTGTAATCAGTATGGTTTGATACATAAATGCATATACAAGAGAATGAGATGTGAAGTTAGAGAATAAGGTGGAAACAATCTGGGAATTTAAAAAGAATTTATACTGCAGATATTTCTTTAAGTACCTGGTACTATAACTGAGAGGCATGTTTCATTAAAATGTTTATTTTATGTATTTCTGTAATAAAGTCATGATTATTTGAGTTCATACAGTCATTAAAAGGGTGGTTAAAAACATAATATGGACAAGACGTTAAAAGTATAACACCAGTCATACATTTGTCTAAAATATACCATATTTAAATAATGTCTGGTTAGAAGATTTGCTGTGCTTTATGTCAGGGTTCATTGCATCAGACCTTGTAACAGAGTGTAGTTAAGAATGTAATCATGGCATATGTGGGTCAGAACCAACATGGCTGCACAAGAAAGAAATTTCTGCACATGGTCTAAGAGGTGCACACAGTAATCGCCTTTCATTTGTATAATGTTGATGCACTTTTTCATGCACAATGTGATACCTTTCAGTAATTTCTATTCAATTTCAGCACGTTTCAGCCGTATACTTGAATGTTTTATGTCCTTTATTTCTTGTAGTTTTCACAGTCTCCTGATGAATGAGAGGCACATAAGACAAATATTTAGAAAAGATCATTACGATGGATGGCCATTACATCATTGGGTGGGTGCAGTTACGGGTACCTATGCTGTGATTTATTTCAAAATTACCCCACCCAACTTACCAAGATAGACAAATTAAATAGTTCCTGAATAAATACAGAGTGCAATTGTGTTTTTACTTTTGAGCAAAAAGAGGTCCCGTATTGCAGTATGGGGTACAACACTGTCCTTACAGAGGACTTCAGAGGCCTGATGTGGCTCAGGTTTATGTGCATTGACACTGTTGTGACACAGAGTTCATCGCTGTTATGGAGTCCAGGAAGTAGAAAGGTTTGTTTATGACGTGGCAGTTGTAGAAGATGATCAGCATTACTGTCAACAGTGAAGGATACAAACACTACAGTCACTTAAAAACATTATTGAGTCATTGCTCAGTATCAAATTAAAATACAATTTGACGAGCTGTGGGTCATTGCTTACTTTAAAACTCAACACGTCTTGTATGATGTTAACCTAACTTCTGAGAATTCACACTTGAATCCAAGACCAAGCAGACCTAAAGCCAAAACCAGAGGCAAACATCTCTCTACACTCTTAACAGCGGCTGCATGGAAGACAGTCTCAACGGCCACTCACCTGTGACCTATGTGCAGCCCTCAAGGATGCTCATGTTAGAGTGGATACCCGATAGTTTAAAAGCTTACAGTTTAAGTTCTCTTTAAACTCCTCCAAAATGTCAGCATGTTGCGCAATAGGTCATACTGTACCCCATTAGAACAGAATAGGTGCTCAACAAATACCCACAGTATATATTTTTTCACTTCCCACACTGTTAACCCTTTATCCTTCACTTCATGTCTTGTTCCCTTGTACCGACATGTATCAGTGCTGTCCTATTTTAAAGCATCAGCATTAGTTAAAATCCGATCCTTTCTTTATGGTGATCTGTGTTTTCTCCACCTCAGCCTGCACAGCCAGGCTCTGCCTTTGAGTTACTGAGTTTGACACCCGGACTGCATTTGCAAAATGAATCTGCTAAGCACCAACTGTCAAAGAGCAGCTCACGAAACATTCAGGTGGCACCTTCTCATTTTAGCTGCTGCTGCTAACTGATGCTTTCAGCAGTTAAAATGATGAAAGGTCAGAGCAGCCGTCACTAATCAAGGTAGTTACGTGAGTAACTTGATTGCAGGCCAAAATTAAACTCTGCTGGTGTCTGGGTAAAGTGCAGTCTGTCCTAAGCCAAA
This sequence comes from Chaetodon trifasciatus, assembly GCA_037975065.1. Taxonomy (NCBI): domain Eukaryota; kingdom Metazoa; phylum Chordata; class Actinopteri; order Chaetodontiformes; family Chaetodontidae; genus Chaetodon; species Chaetodon trifasciatus. The sequence continues at coordinate 17,065,129 of JBBMOE010000002.1, forward strand.
GATTTTTTGTGAGGGAAGAACCTCCTCAGTGCAACACCATAGTACAATCGCGAGTAGACTCCAAATACTCAGTCTCCAGCAGACTGCACCACATCAATATCAGGACTTACATTATCCTGATTAAACTCACATATCAATAGCTACAGTTGTTCTTTCAGTGTGTCAGACACATATTCAAGCAACATTAAGGTAAATATAAGCATCAGATTGACTGAGAATCTGCAGATACCCAACATTAAAGGTTATGGATTGGGAATGGGAATGGGACCAAAAATCAATGAGTCAAAACTGATTTTCTCGAGCTGTGTCTGCGGACACAGTGATGCAGCTGCACCCGAGTCCTACTGGACTACAGGACAAGGAACATTACTGTAGCAGCACCACTGCACTGCCAGGCATCAGTAGTTAGTTTGGCGAGTAAAATATCATCATAACTGACAATGACAGACAACATTATGAAAAATAAGGGCCTAATTTTAAACACTGAATTTTCAACTCAACATATCACCGAAGGGCCGTTTTAGATGTTTCTGCAGAATAGTGCTGCAGTTTGTTTTTTTGTTGGGTTTTTTTTATTTTTTTTGAGGCAACATGAGGTTGTCTTTGAACCGAGCAAATGACAAAGACAGTAAATATTCCTAATTGCCCTCAGGACAAAGTAATAAAGATGTGCATCATGCTGTTATTTTGTGTTCAGTGCCATTTTGCCCGAGGGCCCCCAAAGTCGTCATTCAGCGGCGAACAGACAGCGTTATTAAAATGTTGCTCAAACACACCGGGGCAGCTAATGAACCTGGTCATGGCTGAACGCCTGTGCAGAATCACAGCACATTTAAAGTCTGTTTCTTTCATTTGTGCAACCTCCATTTCAGTAGATGTGACATTTAAGATGAAAACGACCTGGTCACCAGCTGCTTGTGCCAAAATGTTCAAACTGCATTCAAACTCATGAAAATGAAGAAATGTGATGCTACAAATAAATCGACATTTCATTTCAGAGAACTGTGAGTCAGTTTGGACAGATTGTCTGCTGCCTCCAGACAAGACAGGTACATGAAAGCTTGGGTGTTTGTTGTGCAGACAGCGATAGCGTCAGGGTCTATTGATTTAGCAGCCAGCTCCTGGCATAATCAAAGCCCATCCCAGAGGCAGCGCCGTCACTGCTCCACTGCACTCCAATCATATTTGCGCTTGATCACATCCCAAAGAGCTTGTCACCTCAGTGTTTTGTGACACTTAAACCCAATATGTACACCCCCAACTTGTTAAACGGAAGTTGACCTTCTCCTCAGGTAAACTGCAGGCTTCAGTGACCTCTGAATGAGATGTTTCACTCTGGCTTCATGAAGGGCTCGTTAATGCCATGCATTACTCCACTAACCCACTAAAGAAAGCATGAAACAAACCTGGCCTGATGTGGTAAATTCAGGTTTAATGAGGGCTTGAAGATAAGTAGCCCTGGCGACTTTAGCAACTTAACGAGCAAGAAAAGTTAAATAACCAACAGCATATTCATGCAATACGTGATAAAATGCTGCCACTATGTTTGGGGAAAAAAAATTGGGTGATTCATATGCAACATATCAGTTTCTACAGAAGGTGTCAGTGATGTAGCTGATCTTACCTGGCAACAAAACCAGGTATTTCTAACGAGACATTGGGACACGTTTCAGCCATTTGTGTTTATTACAACAAATGTGGGTATTTCAAGCCAAAAAACATGATCTTTTCCTAACCCTAACCTAACCAGAGTTTAACCACAGCATTGTCACAACATAAAATTGAGGTAAAGATTGAATGTAAAGAAACTTTTCAACATATCTGTGGTTTGCAAAAAATATACGATGCCAACACTTATTCTGGTGGTTGGGTTGATTCACGACTATTCAGAACAGACACTATCCAAGCAAAAGAGCAGGGATTACTTACAATATCAACACATCAACACAAGTATGTTGTTGCTATCTAGGGAAACACAGAGGGTGTCCAACAAAGACCATGAACATGAAATTATGTAATAGCTCCACCCCCGCTTCTCCAAAACTCCTCTTATGTCTGACCTGGTTAGCATGACCATTGTAAGAAAACAACTTGTTTATTGTGTGGGTTAAAACAAACAAGTGTGCAGACACAATTCATAAGGGAATGAAGCTTTGATGTGCTATGCATTGAAGATAAGTAGGTCTAAACTATATGATTAATTATTAAATAAATAAGGTTTTCTGGATCTTCTAATATTAAATTGTTCAGTTATGAATGTTTAATATGCAGCTTTGCATTATACTGTACACTGTGGGACTTCACATGTAATATTCTCGTGCCCTGGATGCATTTATTTCATTGCCCTGTTTGCCAGACTGCAAACATGAACACACGTCGTCTGGGGAAATGGGAGAATTACCTATACAGTGGAGGCTGCGAAAACGAGATTTGCTGAGAGTTAGCTCTAGCTGTCTGGAGTGTTCAGCATCAGTGAGCCTCAACCAATGGAAACTCCACAGAGACAAAGCAGTATCTCTCTCCTGTCTATCCAACTGCCCCAGACTGGCATTATTTAGCTTCTGGTCGTCTCAGTCTATCCTCACTCAACTCTTCACTTGCCTTTTGTAATCCATTCATTTCACATTTCTGCTGCCTTGTCTCTAAATTCACAAGGTGTGTTTCAAAAGTTTCAAAAGCTTCTCAAAGTTTTCCTTCATCTTAAGCATAAAGAAAAGCATGTTGTGATTATGATTCAGTTTTGCTTTTAAACTCTGATGTAATGTGCCTTGGACATTTGCACTTTTTCTTCCTCCTCCAGCCTGTTGGCTATCAATGAAGCAGTGCCTCAGCTCTGTAACGCTGCTGTTAAATGGAGCATGTCACATACAGGCTTGACCCCGGAAAAGGAATTGATTGATAGATGGTCACATGGATTAATGACAGACAGCATTCCACCAGAGACCGGCTGGCAAAAAGACATCTCCAGTAAACTGTGTACGAATCGCCATTCTAGCCAACGTGCCCCTTCCTGTCAACTTGCATCTGGCTGGTGGGGCAAGTGATTGATGACAGCTGTCAGTCTGCCATCCGCTCCACCTCGTCACCCCCGCCGGTTGCAACTTCTGCCTCGGTAAGAGTCCGTCTCCCTCTCCTGGCAGGTTTGACAGTAGAGCCACATCGAATCTAGGTCTCATCCACCCAATCAACAACAGCTGCCCTGTCTTTTCCTTCAAACCCCCATGCCACAAAACTAGGCATCGCAAGAATGATGTGGATATATTCTGATTGAAGTGTGATCAGTTTTCTGGGACAAGTACGACATTTGGACACTCAGAGATGCCTTAACAGCCACCAGACTGTAAGGAGAAGCGAGCAGCTCTCTGAATGAATTGTGGTTTAGCTGCTGGAACTGAAGGAGAGAGAGTGCGACTGAAAGAAAAGGAGAGAAAAGTCAGACAGGCAACATCAAGTGAAAACCGGAGCTGCTGATCGTTACACACCAAACACAGTTTGGCTGTAAGTAAAGCTTCCAGGATGACGATTGAAAGGCTTTGAATGTCATTAGTTAATTAGTCTAAGTAAGATCACAGGCCTCAACATCTACATCAAAGAAAGCAGCTTTACTTTCATTTTGCTAGCAGCGTGGGGGAGCAGGATGCAGCAGGGTGGGGGGGTTATGCTTTCTTGCTTGTGGAGTTGAAACAGGTGCCCACTGAAACATAGAAAGACACAGACATCACCAATGTTGGCTACATGTCAAGACACAAAATTGTCATCTAGATTGCACATGCACTGCAGTGCATCTTTAAACACGCACCAGGGGCAAGCGAAATTGATCCTAGCCTGGATGTAAATATATAAAAAAAGGAAAACATCTGTTTTGAGAATTAAATGAGGGTCGATTTTGTACATTAATGTGACTCAGAAGGTCTGTGCTTATTCTGCACTTTATGTACTTCTTGGAAAAAAAAGGAAATATTAATTTTCTCAGCATTTGCATTCCCAGTAGGAAATGACATATGCTCTTTCTAATAACAATCTTTATCACACACCTTTAAAATTTTGCAGGTATGAGTCATGGTGTTTGGTATACCATCTGTTTTGTACCCACATCGACCTCATCAGCCACACAACTCCTTTGGCTGCCAGCTGCCCATTGGCTGAGAGCCACAGATGCACTATTAAAAGCTCGACATCTAACTGTACGACACTTCATACTGTGTGTTTATAGAAAGTATGCACCTGAACACAACGGAAATACTTTTCTACAGGAACCTGTCTTAAAGCACAACACGGGCATATGCAATGGTATGAAGCTATCAGAGCGGTGTCACTCAGAAGTGTTGTTGCTCGTAACAGTAATGCTTCAATGAACTTGATGATTCATGAAATTGATGATTGATGATTATCCATAAAATATCTCAGTATATTCCATCCTAACAGACTGCTGCAGTGCCAGACTGCATAATGATTAATATGCCAGTCTATCAAAAACTCTGACCTTCCAGCTCTATGCAGGCAAGTTCTATTATGCAGACTTTTTTATGTTCACATGACATAAAGCAAACCAAACATGATATAACTGTGTCGGGCCAATCAAAATACCCATGGCTTTCATTCATTCATTTAGCTGCTGTGGGGTTAAAACACGAGAGAGAGAGAGAGAGAGAGAGAGA
>JBBMOE010000002.1:17074222-17161005 GCA_037975065.1 Chaetodon trifasciatus
AAAAAAAAAAAAAAAGCTGACAAAAAGAATTGTCACCAGAAGATAGTTTATGGACTCAACTTCAAACAGAAACCAAAAACAGCCCAATCTCAGTAGGGACATGCAGGGAGTCTCCTCATAACATCAAACAAACATTACATCTTTTTGTGCTCTCAAAGTTTAACCCAAGTCAGCACCAGTGCTAATTAATCTAATGTCAGCCAGTTAGCAGGACTTATTTCATTCACCTGCAGCACCAGCGATTATGCTAACACAACCGGCACCTTCAGGTGAATTTTTGCAGCTTTTGATTTCAGCTATCGTAGTCAGCTCAGCCTCAGGTCTGCTCATCACCGAATGACAATTTTGTCCGATTCTTCCCTCCTCTGCAGGTGTGATGAATTAAAAATGGCTGCAGTGTGAATAAAGGCAATGGCACTAGCTGTTATTTGCATTTAACTAAACCTCTTCACTGTATGCTTAATGTCTTTGTGGTTTTTGAGCTCATGTAACTTGTTCAGCTACTGACAGGCTATTTTTGACTTGGATTATGGAAACTGAAGCTCATGATTTATATATTTGTGTGTGTGTGTGTGTGTGTGTGTGTGTGTGTGTGTGTGTGTGTGTGTGTGAGAGAGAGAGAGTCTGGGTGGAGCCATCTGCTACCAAAGCAACTACTGTGCATCAGAGTGGTAAGACAGATTAAATTCAGCATCCGTTTCTGCAGTTTCCCAACTGCTGATCACTGAGAAGTGTACGCTAAGCGTGCAATAAGGTGTCCAGTGCCCAAATACAGGTCTGTTGAGGACAAGACTAAGAATGCATGACAGGGGATACGGAGAGAGCTGTTGGCAGACTCTCCAGTCAAATCAATACAAATGAAGATGTCTTTTTGAAATAGGGCAATGGGCCTTTGCTTCTTCCTGTTTTGGCTCCCCAAACGGATCAATTTGACAGGGTCGTGTGCAAGGCAGGTCTCCACAAACACAAGTCACTTAAGCATAAAAACTGATGCTGGCTGTGTTCCATGCCTGAGTTTTGTCCATTTCACAGCCCCCGCACACACACACACACACACACACACACACACACACACACACACACACTTTTGGTGGCTGGACATAAAGCCTTCCCTCTTTATACCTTGTTATTTACACTCAGTAATTCTACTAGATCTCTAGAGGCAGCAGGGGGGAGTAGGGTGTGTGTGTGAGGATGTTTGTGTGAAGGGATTTAAGTGCCAGCAGAACAAACAAAGACCAAATGCCGCACATGTTTAATTAGGTGCATCAGCTTTAATGGCAGTAAATATTAAAGCTGATATCAGTTTGAATTTGGATTAGACGTATTATCACGAGAGGGTGCAGTGCAGTAATCAATGGGAAAATCAGTGTTGGAGGTAATTACAACTGCAACATATCACAGAGTTTATTCTGTTAGCTGTGAGAATAGCGGCACTGGCAGTTCATTTATAGCATTTCATTGTTTGTCTATGTTTCAGTTACAGTAAATAGTGCTCAATTCCAAGTATAGCTATTAAAAGGAGGGAACACCTCCTTTTTCACGTTTCTGCTTTTATTACATGGTGATAGCTGGAGAGAGTCAGGAAAAGCAGAGGAAAGAGAGAGGAAATGACATGCAGCAAAGCACCCAGGCCTGAACTGAACTCCTCTCTTCTTAAATGAATCTTAGTTGATGTTTGTATCAGACAGCCTTTGCGACCATGAACGTACACCCTCCAAACAGAAAAGGCTCCAGTCTCATATCATATTGCACAGTTTACAGACTAAAACTCCTCCACTCACATCCATTGTATAATAAATGGATAACAAGCGCAGGCAGTTCATTTGTTTGCTGTTTAGTGGATCATATTTGTTGTGTTTTGCTCTTGGTATGTGTGGGTGCTTTTATTTTGTATGACAAGGAAATTTCCCCGCAGGGAACAATAAAGCAAACGTTATCTCATCTCATTATCAAATCTGAGTGAATTCATTATGTCTGAATCCAAATGAAAAGGGAGTTTGCTATGATAGGTATCAAACTGCAGGCATCTCTTAAATGTGTTCCTCATGTATTTGTCTCATTATGGCTAGAAATTCAGATTGAGTCTGGATTCTAAAAGAATGCATGACAGCTCTTAGGATTGTAGGTTAATCCAAATCACCAATGCTCAGTATTTTTCTATTCGCAATTGGTCAGATCAGTTATATACGAAGGGGAGTGTTTGTAGTGACATCACCTGACTCTGCAGAGTGTTTTAACATCCTTTAGCTTGTTGTTTTGGATTTGCGGCTCACAGACTTATGTTCTGATTCATTCTCATGCTCTCATGAACCTAATTCCCAGCAACATAATGATGCTTTTTCAGTGAAAAATCTCTGATGAGCTGATTGCACACTACCTATCCAGCACTAAACTACAGACAATTTATCAGGTGGCCAGAAATATGATGACACAAATACTGATGTTGCTCTCACGTCTGCTGGATGTGTTATTAGACACCTTTATGAAGTGATAACACAACCACAGGTCCATCCAAAGTCCCAACTTGCATGCTGAAAAGTAAGTTTGCATCCAGTGTGACCCTCTTTGAGTGCAGTGCATCAACTCCAAGACAGCTTTGTTTGAGTTTGTGAAAGTATTAAAGTTTGGATGAAACCTGAACCACCTATTTCAAAGCTACACATAGTAATATTTTTCAGTTAACAACAAAGCAAGTGACTCAAAGAGAATTATTCTCAAAGTCTGCTGTTCCCTCCACTTCTGCAGAGTCTTTCAGCCACTTTTAGCTCAGTGTTTCGGTTTTCAGGCCCACTCTGTTGATTTGTGTCTGCCAGATATGTAAATACACAGCTATGCCTTGGATATGCTAACATAGTAATCCTATGGTACTATGTCAGATGTTATATTTTGAGCTTCTGTTACTGCCAAGAGGCTAAAACATGAATTAATGCAGCTTTGAATACTGGAGGGCTTGCTCAAAATGCTTGTTGGGATAAATACAGCATCAGAACATTTTGCGCTCAAGTGCTGACAATATGACCACCATTATTGTATTTTATGACTAAATAGTGCTCATCAGAAGCAGTTTACAATTCAAAAAATGTTTTATTGTAGTGCTAATCTTCTAAAAAATGTGTTCTACAGTGCAGATATATACAGAAGGTGTCACATAACGGCTTAGAAGGCAGGACAAGCTTTGTTCTTGTTTCTGACTATAAGAGGCTGCAGAAAATGTTCTCCAATACAGACAGTTTTCTTGGAGTGTAAGAGCAACACACAAAGCTAAAAATCAGTATTATCCTCCTTTTAAGCCATTGTCAACGAGAGACAAGAAATACTCCATCAAGCTTCAGGGAATTGTAATACTCCCACACAGACTGTGCAGTATTGAATAACAGCCTGATTTAAGTGCCCATCACTGTCCTAATTGGTTTCCTCTGGCTCCGTGTCTACTCTGCTTTCTCAATCTCTCCCAAACATTCTGACCATCTCTCTATCTGTCTCCCTCCCTGAGGCATCGGCACATCTCTCCTGCTCTGCTCTCCCTTACAGTACTTTCCTGCTTGGCTTTATATTTTGCTGGCTTGCCCTCCCACCGCAATGACTGTGATTAAAGTGGAGTCAGGTACCACTTACATTTATCAGTGCTCGTTTAGCCACTTTTGACCACAGAGCAGCATTAACCAACCCTTTCAAGGACGTATTTTATTCTGACAGTTGGTTTAATCACCTCAGTTAATGAAGTCCTGTGTTGACTGTAATACAACTCCCTTTCCAACAAAGTTTGGATGCCATATAAACCACAAATAAAACAGACTGATCATTTGCTCATCCTTTTTTTTTTTAATGTTTTTCCTTCATCAGCTTCATTGATTTTTGTAAATATCTGTTTATTCAGGAGCAACTTAAGACTGATAAAGTTGTGGAATGCTCCAAAAACACCTGTTTGAACATTCCACAGGTAAACAGGTTGATTGGTAACAGGTGATAGTATCATGATTGGGTATGAAAGTGGCATCCTGGAAAGGCTCAGTCATTCACAAGCGAGGATGGAGCGAGGTTCACCACTTTGTGAACACAGGAACCTTGTAAAACTGTTACTGTACCACCAACACCAAAGAGAGAGGTTCTGTGTTTTAGTGCGCTATCTTTGAAATATCAGTGTGACACTGTTACCAAATCAGCACATACATGTATTAAATGCACATTTAGTGTGATTGAAGAGTTAATTTGCAAGAGCAGATAAAAGCCATTTTTAAAATGAAAAAAGCAACACCAGCTCAATTGATTTTCCTTTGACTATTAACAATTGACAATTAAAGATTATGATTTAGGAAAATAAATCAAATCATTTTGCAAATGAACCCCTCACTCCTACAGTAGTTTCTGATTCTGTCATTTTGACACACTTGTTGTATCGGTGTTCACCTGTGTTTTTTTTTTTTTTTAATTTGTCTGGGTACATGAATACATTTTAATTAAAGGAAATATGTCAATCAGAATTGATTTCATTGCCTACATACAGTACATGTGCATGTATGAGATTTACGAGGATTTTGCATTCCCTCAGAATATTCGGAATTTACATATAAATATGAAAAACTTATATTATAGTATGTATGACTGGGTTTGTAACACAGGTACATGTGAACAGGCACATAATGCAAGGCCACCAGAGCCTCATGTGTGCTTCAGGAGGACAATATCTGACTAACAATGGACAGTAGTCACCACTATGCCACCACTGTGTGAACTGAGGCAGCATAGCACAGGGTGTGGAAAAGAAATAAAGCTCTTTCAAGTGTTAAAAAAAAAAAAAAAAAAAAACCCTCAAATAAACCTCCCGTGTATCCCAAAAGTCAGTCTGTCCTTCATTATCAATAGCAGCTGCAGGCTTTGCTGAAATAACTACAACAGCCTAGGTCATAATAACCTGAGGTACACTGTAAATGTTAACATACATTTCTCAGTTATCACTTCCATCTTTCTTCATATCAGCCTCAGCATTTCCATAGCTGGTTTCACCCCAAGGGCTTCACATATTGCATTGTTTTTCCTCCATTATGTGCATTTGCATTTGCCAATGTGCTGTGATTGTGTTCTCATCACAATGGTTGCCCTTATTGTGTGCCTCCATGCTCCAGATTTACTGTGTTGAAACACATAAATTATAGACTAATATAGTCAAAATTTTGAATTCCAGCTAACAACTACTTAAAATATTGATTAATCTTTCCATTTACAACAATAAAATGTCAGAAAATAGAAGCTGAAATCACAATTTCCCAGAGTGACATCTTCAAATGTGTTGTTTTGTCTGTCCAACGGTCCAAAGGCCAAAGATATTTAACATACTAATATAGAATTGTAAATATTGGATGAAAAATGACAAATTTCAAACTTGAGATGTCAAAACCAATGAACTACTGCAAGTAGCAACATACAGTAATTGCTACATAGACCTATAGGGTCGTCCTATAGCCTATTTATCTCTGTCAAGTGTGAATGGCTTGCAAAATCCAATCAAACATATATTTTTAACATTTCCTCATTTGTGTGCACCACAAACTTTGAGTTGTTAAACCTAGTTTAAAATTAACTGCCTCCCCAGCTAACCATTGTGTCCCAGATAAGAAAACATGAATGTGTTAATAAAGTATGCTAAGTCCACATGCTGACAGACACTTCCACTTCTTCCTGTGGGTATCAGGTGATTGACAGGAAGTAGAGCGTAACATATTGTGTGCACTGATGTAAAAACACTCGAGCACAATAAAACAACACACACACAAGCAGTGACAAACCCAAATTTAGGCTCAGTGTTTGCTGCGGTGGATTATTTCACTCCGGTAGACGTTGTTTACTGTTCATACTGTACAAGAACGAATAGTAGCAAATGGTGAATAACAAGCTCTGACACATCCACATGAAAATATGCAGCCTACAGGGAGAACAGGGACAGGAGCAGCCTCTCACATAGGACTCATACTCGCAATAATATTAGGATATAATGAAAAAAAAAAAAGAGTTGAAACTATGCAGATTCATGGACATTAAAATACATGGTATAATGCAATTAAAACACCAACATCCTGAACAAGACTGTGTCGAATAAATGATCAAATAGGAAAGAATATGGAACAGTGTGCAAAACTTGCAAATAAACTTTTTTGAACACTGCAATTATTCTTTCTTGCCACTGTCATTTCTTGTGCAGATGCATTTGTACATGTCCTATTGTAAGATAAAAAAATGTATCACCCAAAGTTTGATGGACTTTTTGCAGATCTTGTAAGTACCGTGTCTTTACATATTTCATTGAAGTGAGGCTGTGAGTGAACACAAATAGGAATGCTTTATCCTAGTCAAGCAGAAAAACAATGCGGTATATCCAGAGGCGGACTGGAGCATAAAACAGCAATTCATGTCCCACAGAAATAACATTTTTCCTCATTACAAAATATTTAAATACTGTATAAATTTACCACAAGAAATTGTGCAAAACGTGGAAGGCATGCAAGGTATGGACATGTATGCAAAAGGAGGAATTATTTGATGTTACTTTTCAGACCAATGATAGCAAAGCATTGCCAGAGCAAGTCTAACATGCATCATACGGACATGTGGTTTACACACGTATCTTATTTGCCTCCTAAAGGAACTTTTAGATGAATTCAGATCATTAATTTAACAATAGCTATACCAAAGTGTGAAATTACAAGCCAATGCATTCACAATTTTGCTTCAGTAAAGGCAGAGTATAATATTCGCAAAATACATCTGAAGTATCAAAACCACAAATACTTGCACAGAATGGCTAGTTTGACAGTGTTATATTCATCATATGTATTACTGGAATATTTCTACTGATACATAAACATGTAAGCAGCATTTTAATGTTGTCAAGGTGGAGCTTGTTGTAGCGAGTTGGGTGTGTTGTTAGGTCGCTTAACATGCCATCATATTATATTTTATGACCATTTGCTTTTGGCTGAATCTTAAGAGCTATTGTCTGTCACATAAATGTTGTGTTGAGTAAAAAGTGCAGTAGTTTGCTCTGTAATGTAGTGGAGCACAAGTGTAATGTAACAGAAAATGGTAATACACCATCAAAGAGCAACTACCTCAAACCACACAGCAGACACTACATTCAAATATGACAACAACTAAGCACCAGACCTCTGCACAGACTACAACAATTACAGATGACACACAGCCGATCAGAACTACACAACCACAGATACAAATGTGACATCAGGGAATTTTAAATTGGTTCAAAGCCTCAGTGGGCCCACTCAGTGATAAACTTGAGTAATCTTGGACCAACACAATCAGCCATTATATTTTACCCATTTCATGAAATCCAACCATAAACAGCAAGCAGAGAGGGAGAAAATGGGGTGTTTTTGACTCACCCACTGCTGATCTGAAGTCCACTGTGCTTCTCATGCTTCCAAAATCATTGCATATATTTAAATATCCCATTTTTCTTCTGTGCGCAATTGTTCTAACTCCATACGTCTTTACCTTCCAGGCTCAGGGCAAGTTTAAGTCCTTAAATCCACCTTCATCAGCTGCTGGCTTAAAACCTCCCCAAAAACACAGCAGCTGATATCATAACTTTCTAACGTCCTTGACTTTGGCTCCCTTCACAGTTTTCTTTGCCCAGGAGTCTTGAACATTGGGTTTCATGAAGTCACTAATTAAAGGTAATGAACTTCACCTGGCTTCCCCTCACTGGGCTTGACATGACTCCCTCAGCAGCACTGCTATACTGCTGTTCACCACACAGAATGATATTTACCACACATAGGAATGCAGAGGGGCATTTTTTTTGCTATACTGGGGAGTAATTATCTATTGATCATATCAAAAACTAATGGTTAGATTCCCATTAATGCATGGATGTGTGGATATTCATGGACCCTAACCCTAACCCTAACCCTAACCCTAACCCTAACCCAAAAAAATGTAATAATCTCAAACTTTTTCATCTCATGCAAATATTACATTTTTGCACCTCAATTTCTAATCTTTTAAGAACAGCATTTTGTCTATGGCTTTCCTATTGTAGTGTGTAATCAGCATCAGAGCCTCTAGGAGCCGTTGGTGGGGCTTAAGAGCCTGCTGTTCTAATATTGATGGTTGTTATAATTTTCCATTAAGGTATAAGAAATAATTAATCTTTTTTTATCAGTAATTTGAATGAATTAGATTCACAAGGATGCACAGGTATGGCAGCACAGAGGGATACAGCATATAGCCTCTTAGTTCTGAGTGTGTATTTGAATCAAGCATTATTAATAAATAAATATATGACTACATCTGATATTGTACATGTTGAATTGAAACTAATAACCTGTCTTTGAAAACGCAAATACCTCTTATAAAATCACTACACCTCGCCAGATCAGTGTAAGTGCATCAGTGTAAAAATGACGGCATGAATCAATACCTCTGCTGAATACTGTACAAAAACAAATGCCAAAAAACAGCTCATAATTGAAGCTGAACAGATCTCCACACTCCTGTGACGCGGCAAAAGATGCTGGATGAGTGGGGGGTTGTAATCTGCATTAAACAATAAATACAGACATGCAGCAAAACAATTCATACAGCTGGCTTTTACAACCATTTTCCCCTGTGCAAAGACGCTTCAGCGGAAGCCTGCCTATATAATGGCAAGGTTTCCAGCAGTGCTGTCATGTAACTGTATATTCTATAACAGCCGAAACGCCATCTTGTATTGAAACCCTGCATATGAAATGGGATTACCCATGATCGCGTTCACATTATGGTCAATTAAGTCACAAGCTGCTCAACTCTGTGTGTGAGGATCTCCTTCTAGCTTTAATACTGACATCTACTGATGATCAAGTGTGGTCTGCATTTCAGATCTCTAAGTTTTTTGGTGCTCTTGATCCCATTAAGTCACATTCAGCGATGCTGCTACATCTTTACATTAAAAGGTGGCATCAAAAGATGAATCTGGCTTATTTGGAAGAAGAAATGAAGAGGAACGATAACATTATTATTCAATCTCTCCATTGTGCTTCAGTCTTCAATCCATATAAACAGGGTTTCTCTGCAAAGAATGAGGTGCTAATATTATGTTTGAATACTTTACATAAATAAAGTATTCTAGCGAAAGATGGCTTATTAACAACTTAAAAACAATCAAATTATGCGACAGCTTGTGCTTCTTTGGACTTTGTGCTAACAATGCCACACTAATAATTCTTATGTTTGGAGTAATGTTATCATAACTGACAGAAACGATGGCCAAAAATCACAAACATTACAGCAATGTTGTCAAAAATCTGAATTGTCCTTTAAAGCTGAATCAAATGACAGTGTGAAAACAATTTGTCATCTGTCTATCCATCATCTGAATCGACAGCTCCCCTTGCTTTTATTTATAGTTTTGGTTCACTATCATCACTCTCATAGCAGCAGCAGGCAGCCGTTCTCGGCAAAAAAAGACTGCTCTAAAAACCTACAGAACACCACCTTCTTTAGGACCAAACAGCAGGCAGACACAGTGCGTCACTAGCTGGTGAACACGGTGGAATGTTTAGCAGCCAATGAGCATCAAACACGACTCCAGATGAATGATGATGTCACTTCGTAACTGCAGGATGTGCAAGGAGGAAATTGTTTGCAAACAAGTTCACTTTATTGGCTTAAACAGTGATTATATGTCACACAGGCCCCCAAGTGGCCATAATTATGAGTTATTGCAGGTTTAAGTAATCCTGACTTAGATGACCTTTATTGGTGAGAAATTCTCCAACCTTCTGGTGACAACTGACATTAATTATAATGTGAAAATATTGTAATTAAAATTATTATTCAGTGATCGTATTGACACAGAAATTTGACATAATCATCTGTTGGGAGTTGTTAATATGTGTATTTGTTGCATGTCTCAGTAAAAGTTTGATAAAGAGTTTTCAAAGCCAGAATCCCGTCGAACCTCAGCAGAAATTTCCCTCTGATGTTAAAATTTTAATTGTCATTGCACTTTCATTCATCTATCCATTTACTCCTGAAGAGTCCCAAATAAGGTTCCAAGGCTGCTTTTTAAGTATATGATGGAAATGTGTCTCAAATTGTTTACTTCTGCATTCTGCGGAGCTGGATATGGAGATGCAGCATGTTATTGTTGTTCACACAGTTGTTTTCTGACTAGATTCAGGCTTTGACTCAGACAGACAATCTCCTTGAGACCAAAACACGGCAGCTCTGTTTTTTTTTTTTTTTTTTTTGTTTTTTTTTTTGTTTTTTTTTTGTTTTTTTGCTCGTTCTCTCAGTCTCTTTGAGTTGTGGAAGAAAAGTGCAATCTGTTTCAGTGATTACTGCAGCAAACAGCAAACCGCCAACACTGAAGTGCTGGTGGTGTCTTACCTCCATTTTTACAGTGGCCTTTTCTCCAAAATGTCTTGTGGCATAATTCAACAAGAAACAGAAACACTTCTGAGTCAGCCTGGTCTGTTTGGTGACTTGGTGTCTTATACAGTACATAAAGACAGCAATGAAATGCTCAGCTATCCTCCGCGCGATGAAACAGCTCAATAATGTTTACATGAGCTGCAGGAATGAGATGCCTTATGGCCAAATAAATGCTTATGAAACCACCTGTCATGTCAGTGCAATGGCAAACCTGTGGCTTTATTCCCTTGCACATAAGAAACCCTCATATGAATTTGTTTTTAAAATCAGTTTCCTGGATTTTGACAGCCTGCTGCTCAAACTCTTCATGCTGACATCTTACAACAGTGTGAGTTATTAGCCCTATTCTCACAGGGCTTGTATTACCCAGGGACCTCTGGTAATTTGTAATTATTGCAGAGGTCATCTGTGATCTTAATCCCATGCGAATCTACCATGTCTGTAACATGTTAAGTAAAAAACCTATGATATATCCATATTTCACCAAATGCCGTTGTTGTTGTTTTTGCAAGGTTTTTTATTTTCACGTCTTTCTGCCTCTTTTCCAGTTGACAATTATGGAGGCTGGTGTAAATGCGCTGCACAAAACATGAGACATGTGGGGGTAATTTCTAAATCATGTGATTTAGTCTCCAGGTAATATTAGTCACATGCAAATAGGGCTTTAGAAAATAATTCCAACTACAATTTTTGCGCCAAATACTATTCCTAAACCAAAAAAAATCTGAAACAATGGCCAGGTTTGATGTATTTCACCTTAAGAAAAAGGGATAAAAACAATAGATATTATAATTTAGGGAAACAGCTGTTCTTACTGTCACATTTCCTCAGAGGAAGACTCAGGTCCATGTGGGAAAAGTCACTCATCAAGCTTTTGGACCAGATATTCAATTCAGCTGAGTGGATGTGAGGCTCGAAAATTTGTCATTTACATATTCATTTGCATGTCACAGTAGATCTGTTTCAGTGTGATTTTGTTAGGCTGCAGTGTCTCTGGTGTCTCTGCATACATTGTTAAATGTGAATGTCACTGCCTGTTGGAAAAAGACCTTCGCAAAATGTGTTTCATCACTGGCTCACTGCGATGTTGACTTGTTTAACCTGTTTATTTGTTTGCTGTTCTTTCAGCCAGCCATTCATTTATAGTATTTACCCCTTTTCGAAATGTTGTCTTAGCTTTCACATGGAGGTCAGAGATCAAACTCAGCCACAGAACAGCACCTGGGGAGCTGGTCAGGATTCAGTTTCTTATTCAAGGACACTTCAGCAGGGCAGACTCTTGCTGTCACTTAGGCTTCTACGATGGCCGATAAGGGCAAACACCCTGCAAAAGTCCAAAACATTTCCATGTGAAGAAACACACTGCATCCTCAGAAACAATGCTGATTCACAAAACATATGAAAATCCAAAAACAAATACAGGAATGGAAATGTGCTGCAGAAAGCCAAATGCAACCCTGCTGCAAGTAGAGAAATGCTGCAAAGTCTAAAACACACACAAACAAATGCAAGAGAAAAGCTGGAATGCTCCAGTCGTCACTTTGATGAGTGAAGAGGTGACAAGACAAAAAAATTTACAGCAAGCAACCTCTTTACTCCACTTTTCTTCCCGCACCAGAAACAAACTCTTGTCGTCTGGACTGTCCGGATCAAGCTGCTCCACTTAGCGCTCCCCCTACAGGCCTGGAGGACTTCCATGTGTTGTCTGGACATGCAGCATTTCTCTCCTGTATGTCCTTTCTGAGTTTGTGTGTTTTAGACTTTGCTTTCAATGTATCTGTTTTGGCTTTCTGGAGCACATTTCCATTCTTGTATTTGTTTTTGATTTTCATATGTATTTTGAATTGCCATCATTTCTGCAGCTACAGCACATTGCTCTAAACATTTTGGACTTTTTCAGCGCTTTTGTCCTAATCAGCCACCCTAAGGCTAAACCCTGAAATAGTGTCACGATTCAAGCATTAGAGCCTATAATATTACTGTAATGTGTACATAGATTGCCACCAGTCCTTCTTCTTCAATGATCGTGTATGCACAAAGTTGCCGTTTCATCATGGCCACTGTGCTAAAAGGCTTCTCTTGGGTGCTTGCCCTACATCAGCACATTAATTGTCTTTTACACAATGAGATACATATTTCTCTGAAAGTCTAGAAAATGCCACAGTTGTCAAAGGACTAGTTTAGCCATTCCTGAATGCGACAAGGCTTTATGTGGAGATTCTGAAATGCCATAAGGTCTTAGATGAGGGCGTGGATCCTGCACCGTATATAGACCCCATTATAATGACACTGCCCAACCTTTTCATAATACTAAAAAATCATTTGAGAAAAAAAATTGGAATGATGTGGCAAAATGGCTGTCTGTTTTATTATTATGCAAATGATGATAACTAGTGGAAACAGGGAGCCCTCGAGATTTAAACAATTACTATTATTGTGAGAGACAGCAACAAATGAAATTGGCAAGCCTGCAGCTTTGAAGAGGTGACAGAAAAAGAGGTTAGGAAAGCAGAGCAGGGGCAGGAAGCCAAGGGCGAGCTGTTGAACCATCTCCATCAGGTTAAGTGTTTAAACTTCTGACAGTCTGACTGCAAATGAGGTCTGTGAGCTCCCATGAGCTGTGGTGTGACAAGCTGTCTCTCAGCAGACTAAGACTGGCCTTCGCTGCTGCTGCCCAGTGAACCACTGATCAAGAGGTCGGCAGATGTTGAACTTTGAGCAACAGCTCCCCCTTTAGAACGTGGTAAGCTCCAAAGTTTGTGTCACAAAGAATGTAGGAGGAAGTATGGCCAATTAGTGTTACGTGTATTGAACTCCACCGTCCAGATCTGCCCTGAGGGGAAATTTGGACTGTCTCCACTTTCTTCTCTCCGTCCTGAAACAGGAGCAGACAACCGTGGAGATCTGAACACATAGATCTTTATACTGACCGCACTAGACAGATGTGAGGAGGAGTCAGGGAGCACAGTCTGCAGCCTCTCTCTTACTGTGGGCCTTTTTTTTTTTTCTACTGTAGCTGTGTTCAGATTCACAGGATTTTTAGAAGTCATTTGTGTTTAATGTGTGCTGATCCTCTTAACACATATTAATGACCCAAACCAGGAAATCTAAATGTGTCATTACCTCTGGGATATCAAGTGCAAAACTAAGTTCGATGAAGCTGAGGATCAATCTGGCCAGGATTTAAGTCATGCAGTTGTGGCTTGTTCACAACAAGCAGCTAGTGGCATGGTTCAAGTGTTGTGATGACAATGGCGGCTCCTAAAGAGGTTAGCGTGGATGTGTTAGAGCATATCAGTTATATCAAAACTCATATGTCTAAGAAGAGCAAAGAACCGCACTGAAGGCTTCTGAAGACAATTTCACTTTTCTCCTGGCTTTGGCAAGAGTTTGATTTAAGCCATATGTTTCGTTGATCTGATTGATTTAAGTTAGCCAGTGATAGATGGTGATGGACAGATGGTTCATCTAATCACATGCCAAGTATTTTCTTAAAGTGCTTGCCCTTTTCCAAACAGTTTCCAAGGATGACTTCTCAGATGGTTCTGTGGAACAAACCTTCTGGCACATGATTAGATTTTTCTTGAAAAGGTTAAAGTGTAAAATAAACCAGAAAGGACCAGAACCAAAAGCAGAACAACAATGAAGTACCAGAATACTTTATTGAACAAGTAATTAAAATAGAGATAAAAAATATCTCAGAGATTGTGTAAACATATGTACGCTCTACTACAATATAAATCAACCATAAACGATAAACAGTATGTAAACTATGTGTGTTATGCTACAATAAAAAAGTAGCGCAATAAAGCCATAAATGTAAAGATTGTCTGTACACTGTATTTTGTGTATTTTTGTCTATACATAAAAAGTATGTTTAACATTTTATATTCACAAACGTCCCATTGTTTTCATCCTTAATGAGCCAAGGAAGGCCCAAATGGATTTTATACCCCACTAGTTGTAATTATCAAACCACCGTTTTAGTTCCTAATATCAGAGCAGCTCAGACACGAGCCGCTCCTCCTCAGATGCTTGTTATGCCTCGTCTGCCAGCCCTGCCTGGCCTCATATGTCCTCTCATACCCTCTGTCTCTTTGTGTCTTTCTTCTTTTCTCTCTCTCTCTCTCTCTCTCTCTCTCTCTCTCTCTCTCTCTCTCTCTCCAGTTTGAAATGGAGAATGTTTTGTGACTCTCTGATCACCTCTCTCACATAATTGTCCCAAAGTGAGTTTGTTCTTTTGCTTTTCATGCGCGATTGAAATGTAGACACCTTCACCCTGAATATTAGAATCTTATTCAAAACATCGGGATCTCCTTATGGGGGATTGGTATTTATCCACTCCTGGGCACCCACACAAATGGATTTATCGGTCATATCTCACTATTCTGTGAGTGCGCTACCTATGAATGATGTACCCTCACTTTTACCTCTTGCAAAAATAACAAGCTGCTGATGTTATACCTGCAGGTCGGCTAAGCTGCTGCTGTCATTGGTGGAGGCAATGCACAGCACTCATACCACAAGGGCATGAGGGCAGAAGCAGGATGGAGGTAAAGATGATGGTGATTTGTGGGTGTGTATGTGCTTGCATGAATGTGAGGAAGCAGTGATGAAAGTGCTCACATCCTTAAAGTAGAAATAAAACAAAGTAATAATCATGACAAGTAAGAATTCATGAATATAAAAATTCACTCAAGCAAATAACATAAGCAGTATGAGTAAGAATGTTTCTTTTAAGCCTGGCATTAATTATATTAAAGCCTTTTTTTGATTTATGGTCAGCAGTTTTTGCATCAATAGACCTTTCTCATAGCAGACATTTTGGCGAGTGCCTTCTTCAGTTTCTGACAGGGCAACCAGTCAACGGCTGTTTGCTGCCCCCAGTGGTCGATGCATGTAAAAGTTGCAGAATCTTCCAGCACTGAAATCTAAAGGATTGTAAGATTAAGTATCAACAGTACTTTTTTTTTTATCACAGCAATAAGGTATTGTAGTTACTGATTATCCGACTAATAACAGCGGAGCTGATCTTAATATATTATTAACTGCTATTACTCACTGTTCAGCAGTTTAAGTTGCAATAAAGCATCATATTGTGTACATGGTTGATTCAAAAACAGTCAGGGGAACCAGTTGTGTGAACAGTGTGATTTGGGTGAAGCTGAAATGAGTCTTATTTTCTTTTGTACTGTACAAATGATGATGATTTAAGAGAGTTAATATAGCATGAAATGGCTCCACAAACCCCTGAAATATTCTGGTGTGCAGATCAGCAAAAACTGCAGTGGCTGTTTAATTTTGATGTGTTTAATTTTGCCAAATTTTTCTCCAATGCCTGGAAAAGAAAGCAGGATAGATTGTTTGATTAGTTTTGATTCTGAATTTTCCAGATCGACACAGTAAATGTGTCCGTCAGAGATTCATGGGTTTTGTTTGGTTGTCTGAAGATCTGATTGTGAAAGATGTTTTAGCTGTTTCTCTCTGGACTCTCTGTTTTTTGAAAATGTGAGTGCTGCGCTTGCGTCCCGGCTTGTAAGAATGTATGGTGCCTTGTACTATCAGCCCATGTGTGCTGAGCATATTTATATTCATGACACAATGATAAAAATGTCATTCATTCATTTGTACATAAAATCTCAATCTGCAGAAACTAATAATAGCTGCTAAATAAACAAAAATCATTATTTTCCTGTAGCAGAATAAAATACAAAGACAAATAACAGAGATAATCACATTAAGTACAAGTATCTTAAATTGTACATACAGTGCAGGAGTAAATATTGATTTTCCACCACTGGAAAACAGGAAATCTAACCAGTCTTTGCCATCATACTTGACTAATTGCTGTCTTCAAAGCCCAGCGGACAGTTCCACGGTATCTGTTCTGTAATTGTTTACCTTCCAGCACAGTTCTGATGATGCAGTCATTTGCCAGCTGCTGGTTTACTTCATATGTGCAGATACTCATGAGTACTCAGTATGGTGCCTGTGCATCCATGTTGCAGGTGAAAGCTCACAGCCAGAGTCACAGCTGAGCCTGTCACCCAGCACACAGCCTCATTCAGGAGAGCCTTTGGCAAGTTGAACTGGGGCCTTCACTTCATGCTCCTGTGAGCTTCTCACCAGTGTTTCACTCATAGATATTTGATGAGTTGACTTAGAAAGAGCATATTCTTTTGTTTGGCTTTGTTTTTTCCCAATTTAAGGGTGTGTGTGTTTGATTTTGAGGAGGCGAGGTGTGTTTGGTCTGCGGGAAGTGAGAAGCTGCAGGGGTCGGTTTGAGGTTCTCAGTTTGTAAGACAAACAAAACACCTGGTTTGAGCAAAGTTCAGGAGTCCATTGTTGACTATTCAACCCAGCTGTAAACAGGTGATTCCAGGTGATAGTCTGCAAGTTTTTGTTTGTTTTTCTTTTAGTTGAATAGAAACAAACACACTGGCAAATCCAAAACAGAATAGCGCCAAACTGGAAAAAGCTGAGGGAAAATTGCAAGAGGAAACACGGCTAACAAGCAAAAAAGGGCGAGTTAATGCATGAGACACCGAAACCCTGTCTCATGGTAGCTCAATAGCCGTGTTGTAACAGGTAAACAAGGCCAATACTAACTGACATGAAACAATATGAACCAAATTCCTGCAGACCTCTCATCAGTTCACTAGTGTTGTTTCCACTTTTCAACTTGCTTCTTCTTCTGCTATGTTTATTATATCCATGCATAACGTAGCTTATATCAGCACCTTCTGACGAACTGCACTTTGCATAGCCTAGTTAGCTGGGTATCTTTTGCATACATTTGTTTCCTCCTGCAATTTTCCCTCTGTTTTTGTGCAGTTTGGCACCTCATACCAGAGATGTTGTTGGTGTTGCTAGCAAAAATATCCAACATTTTATGTTTAAGGTCAGTGTTGAAGTATTAAAATGCTGCTAAGGTTTGTTGGACACCAATCCCAAAGACAAATCCAGGTCTGTCAACATAAGATGCCCTTTCTAATCCACCAGTGTGCCTGAGACATTTTATTGTTTTGTCAATCTAATGCCTTTTTGAGAATCAATACGAGACTACAAAAATGATTACCTTGACCTTTCAGATTATTACAAAGCACCAAAGGTACAATTTGAGATATGTCCTATCAAAAATTTAGTTCAAGTTTAATGAAGCTGAGGGTTTGATGGAATATACACGTGTTGTGGTCATCTGAATTTATGAGGTGAGCAAATTTCTGGTCTTGGAATATCTGCTGTAGCTGCAGCCTTTATGTGTGAAATGAAAGTATAATATCATATAAACCACCAGAACACAGAGCATCCTGCCTCCTTTGTATGTTCTTATCACTTGCGACATGTGAAGGGACTTGTTTTCTGTCTCAAGCTGCGTTTCCACTACAGCAAAATTTATTGTGCAGTAATGGATTGTGGGTGGAAAACTGACAAGTATGGTGCTGCAATCACTTTTAAAGCTGTTAAGGAGCCTGTGAGTACACTGAGCTAATGTAACTTTGAATTTAATGTGTCAGGACACACTATGCAACAGTCAAGGTGGAGTGAGAAGGGCGCAGATACGAGACATGAGTGACAAACCTTAATAACATAGTTTTTTTTTCTTTTTATTCTTGTGTACCCGCTGGCATTCGGACTCTTTTGATGGCTTCCTGGGCGTATGTTCGTGCATATGCAACGGCACAGACACACCAGATATTCACACCTGCAGCTATTTTGCAAATGAGATCTGCTTTTGAGGGATGGTTAAATGAGTTCCGGTAATATGGCAGTACCTAAAGAAAAACTAAGCAATCAATACTACTTTGCAGGCATTAGAAAGTAAAACAAGTTCTCCACGGTGGCTCACAGCCTCTGAATAGTTATTGAAAAAGTAGAACTGTTCTAGGGCTGTTTGATGTTTGACATGTCGACAGTGGAAAGTAAAAATGCCTAATAAAACACAAACCAAATGGAAGAAAAACACAAAGCAGCTCTTGAGTGTATTTTCCTTCTGTCTGTTCTCAGGAGAAAAATAAAGATCCACCTCTTTCCCTCTCCACCTCCTCTTAATTGTCTTTCAAGTCCTTCTTTAGAGATCTCAAAGCAAGGAGAAAGGATTAACAGAGGAATTATTGACTACTTTTACTTTGAGGCGAAACCATGGAGGCCGTCCATTTGTCTCTGGCTTGGTTTTATCAGGTGCAAAAGTCCAGCAATTTCTTTTCCTCTGACCTTAGGGAGATCAGGAAAGTAGGCTTCTGTAATCCTCTCTATTGTGCAATGGAAGTGGCGTCTCGTTATATTCACACCAGCTTACATTAGAATTCACTGCTCATGTTGATGGAGGCCAGTAAAAATCAATCCATTTGGAAAGCCTCAATATTGAGAATCTCGGCCGCTGTATTGGCGTTATTTAGCCGTCAAGGGTTGCATTTAATTAACTGGCAGTATGTCAGTTCCCAAGAGTCTGGAGGGTTTAGCATCTGGTCATGTCAGTAGAGCTACTGAACTACTGTTCAAGTCCAACTTTGTCAGTACTACCCATTGAGTTTATTCTTCCTCTACATTAAATTACTCCTCTTTGTATTGACTGGTTATTTCAGACTTGAAATGTTGGCTCCAGAAAGCTTCATCTGAGCAATTCACAACTGTGCCCAAGACGCAAATCATTTCTGCTGCTTTATTGTTGGGGCGGAAGGACAGCATGTTGATAAGGGGGCAATGGCTTTTTGAGGCACTCTACAATAATGTAATCAATGGCGTTAATGAAATCTGACTTCCATAAAGGGCTAATGTTGGTAAGCCTTTGCCACTAATTTGCATGGAGAGGGCCGTGGCGTCAGAAACACAGCTGAGAGCCATCTGGAACTGCAGCCCAATGGCAGCCGCCCGCATATGCCATTAGCAATAAGTACTGTTACTGTACCTAAGCCAATCAACATACATAAAAGACCCACAGGGTGGAGGCGGCTGGTAATGTCTTAGTCCCAGTCTCAGCCTTAGTTGCTCCATCTCTTCTCATGTCACATCTATATATTTGTTTGTTTTTCTGTCTGCTATAACACACATCTGCTCTGTAAATTACATGTCCCATGATCTCAAAGAAAATCAGTACACCTAAATTAGACAACTTTTGTGAGGAGGGAGATATTCTTTCCCGACAGCCAATTAGATAAATTCAATCCCTTGCTGACACTTGTCAAACACACACAACAGCTGTGACAGGACATGGAGACATGTCTCGCGTTGCACCTTGACCTGCTGCACCAGCCATCAAACAAACATCTGCTGAGGAAGCAACCACTGCTAATGTCAGTTTGCAAGCTACATTGCTAATTAGCACTTCAGCCATAGCACACTGGACAGCTTGAAAACGTGCCTGAAAAAGTCAGCATCAGTATTTTAAATAATAAATGGTGTTATTCTTATTCTACGGCGCCACTGCCATCAAAACTCTCCTTAGCTTGTAAGCTAGTTATCAGTAGAACTTTGTTTACATTGTGTCTTTATGGCCCTGCTAACTCGGCTGTCAATCAATGCATCTCCATAAAGACATGAATAATACTCATGAAAATCATTTTACGTGATTTTTAACTGCATGCAAAATGGGATGACAGAGGGCAAAAATTCAATACTATTATGGATTTTCACATCTTGCTATCCTTTCTCTCTCTCTCTCTCTCTCTCTCTCTCTCTCTCTCTCTCTCTCTCTCCTCCAATATTCCAAATAAATGTCAATTAAATTTGCTAACTTTTTATTGTATACCTTAAATCCTGGAGAATATTGTTAATGATAATGTGATAGTGACGTGAAACAGTTGTAGGACATGCGCTAGCAGCCCTGGAGCAGCCCTGGGGCAGAGAGAAAGCTCAAGGTAAACTTGAGGGGGGCAGATGCTTGCAAACATTGGGGTTTTCATCCCTCAGATCTTCATACTGCATCTCTTAAAGAGAAAAAGCATCATTATCATTTTAATTCTTCTTATAGATTTTCCCTTCCTTCCTCAGATCCAGCCTCCATCTTACTACATCTTTACTGGCTTCAGGATTTGTGTCATTTTTATTGCGTTTGGCTCACTCTTGCTTTCTGATTCAACCTATTGGCACTCTGCTGAGTGCTAAGTGAGTAATAAAGCATGAGAGGAGGGACGTGGGTAACATATGCATGTTTTCTGGAGCAATTTAGATGCTGCAAAGCCACTGGTGTCTGCAGATGTAATGTACACAGGCATGGATGTGTCAATATATACATGTGCAATGGTGTCAGTATGTGGGTGGCAAACTTAGTTACAGTCTTTTTCCTCAAGGTGTTTCACTTTAAACTTTGGAATGCTACTCATGATAGAAACAATGCCTTCATTATTTACTATTTGTTTTGTTTTGTTTTCTATCCAGTTGCAAACTGTGTGTCTCCTGTTAACTAATTAAAGAGAAGTTGTTTTGAAATTTTCAATATGGTTAGGCCAATCTGTAAGCACTTATTGTTAACATATCACATCATTGTTCCCTACTGCAAACACCAACAATAATTTCCAGTCTTTTGTGTATGAGAACGCTGCTGAAGGTAAATAAATTTTTTATTTTATTTTTTTTAAAAAGGTGGCAAAACGTGGCAGTGCACAACATCTACAGTTGAAGCAGTGCAGAGCTTTGCTGCAGTATTTTCTTTTGGCAGTGTGTGAGGCCTTATTATTGCAACCGAAGCCAGGAATCCTTAATCCACAGGGGTCTCAGTGGGAAGGAAAAGCTTCTTGAACAATCCCCGTTCTTGGAGCCTGTGGTGAAATCCAGCGATCAGTCAACCCTGAGCCCCTGAGCCTCCTGAGGGCTTGGGACTTGGGCCAGTGTTTTACAATGGCCCTGGTGCACTGAGGAGAAGGAGAGGAAGAGACAGGGAAAGGGAGTGAGAGGAGGTGATGGACACAGGGGGAGAAAAAAGACAGAGATGTGGCGATTGAGAAAGAGAGAGACTGCCAAGGTCTGCAGGGAAAAAACACCATAACTCACAAACATAAAAAATTGGCTCAACATTGGTGTATTCATAGAGCTGCATTACAAGGCTGGCGGGACACAGGAGTAGGTGTTGATTTCTCACGACACCTACACACACTCACACACATCTCCACATATGTGTGTCGCTGTCATGCCAGTGCATTTGTATCTGTATGAAAGTCTTTGCACAGGGGACCATTTTTGTGAACAAAACCGCCTTTCAAATGTCACCGTCAGTATCATTCAAGGAATGAGGGTCCAACAGAAGCACAGAGGAGGCCATCTTGTTCATTTTAAAACAGTGATTTAGAAACCATGCATGCTGCACTTTGCATAATCTTGCTATGGTACTTACCAGAGCCTCCTCTATCACTCTGGGTTGTTGCATTGTTGAAATGTGAATGGACTGCCACATGGTTTTACACAGCTCATAAAATAAGAAAGGCAGCTTTTGAAAAATAGGAACCTTTTGCAGACTGATTGCTGGCATGAAAATACAATCTGCTGTTAAATGTCACTGAAATTATGAGCTGGGCTTTTATTAATAAAGGAACAGGATTTTAAGGATGGAACCAGCTGTCCTTTGCAAATAGTGGAAAATCAGCATCAGCTAAAAAATATTGCATTTAGCATGAGAACACACACTTTCACACACAGAAGTCGAACTGCTCATGTGAGACAAGATCATTTTCTCTGATTCATTCAGTTGCCATTTAGTGATGACAACCTCTGACCGCAGCTAACTAATGAAATTACATTCACATGCATGAATTAATTTTACAAGCATCCTGCTTTGTCTTGTTCCCAGGGACCCACAGGCTGACCTTGCATTTCTGACCATCTCAGTTTGACCTGCATGTGAATGTGAATGTGAACTGTTTATTCACCGCAGTGTTTGTTGATGTAGTTCATTCATTCCAGTAGCTTGATGTCACTCAACAGTACTAAAAGTACCTATTCTGTGAACCGGATGCTTTTAGTGCGAAAAATTTTCCCATGAAACAGATTCTGGTGCATCCTTAGGAAAAACAATAGTAGATTGCAACAATCTATTCATTATACAACTGCACTTACACATTCAAGTGTGTGCAGGCAAAGAGGCCTGATGGGTGGTCATTAAAGCACATTTGATCCTCCACCAGAGGGCAGTGCTAAATGGTCTCTTGACCTCACAGCTCTGATGGACTCCCTGGTGGTGCAGCGGCTGCATTCCATCTCACCGACTGTTCCACCTCAGAGCTGAATTGTTGCTTAATTGTCATCCGCACACTTTGCATGATGATATCAAGTAAAAAACAGCCACTAATTGCTGCAGATGTTAACACCGTTCAATAGATTGATGGCATTTTCTGTATTCCTGCAACATTTAGTGCTTCTTAGCAGGCATTGCGGAGCTTTAACTTTCAGACAATGTGGGATGAATCTTTTCTTGCCTTGACTCCATGTGGTGTAAACCCTTGTTCCTTTTTTCCCAATGCATCGATGGGAGGTGCTTTGGATCTGTGCCAGCGCCTCTCAAAAAAGAATACAAGAACAGAGGATGCACAAAATCAGGGACAGCATTGAAACTGAGCTTTTTTAATCATCGTCTTGTCGCACTGTGTTAAGCTTTGTATCTCACTGTGTCTTTTGTGTGTGAACATGTCCAGCACAAACACTAAAGGCAGTAAAAACATTCTTTTAGGCTTCCAGCAGGTTTCTTAAAATGCTGAAAAAATTAATGATACCAGGTCTTCACATGTCCTCAATCAAGGTTGCAGAGCAGAAGTTAATTGTAAGTTGTTTGAGTCTCTTATGTGCACCGTGAAGCTAATATCTGGTCATGACAGGAGAGCCCAGACCAGTGACAAGCTTCTTTACGAAGTATTACTACATAAGAATATCAGAAAAGAAAATTAAAACACACCTCTGTAGCCTTCAGCCTCTTTCATGAAATGTTGTACTTTCACATTTATCAATAGTGTCTTTTGAATATCACAACTGTAAGCCAAGTCCTTTTTTCAGCCTGTGCATTCAGTGGTTTGGCCAAGGCTGTGCACTGACCTCTGTGAAGACGGGCCTCTCACCGCCCACATCTTGGCATTTAAACTACGCCATCACATTACGTGATATAAATATATGTTTCCAATTCAGGAACTAATAAAGTCTCTCTGTACTCTTTAAAGTGAGAACGCCATCTTGCTTCATTATGCTTCTGTGCAAAGTGAGAGACATATGTTTTGCAAAGATAATGTTGATGATCACAGATTCCACTAGAGAGTAAATAAATGCATCTGAAAAAAGCTCTTCTTGAACCTCTGTTGAATCAAGCAACATGAATTCTGTTACCAGACTTTTCTTCTTTGTTTATCATAGTCACTGCTGCTGCACTGCATCAATGCTTCAATGCTACATAATCATGTGTACAACTAACATCATAATTCCACTGGGTGAGAAACAGAGGATGCCTGTATGGCAAAGAAAAAGCTACAACCAGCCACTGTGTTAGCTTAGCTTAGCACAAAGACTGGTAGGAACTTAATAAAAGACGCACCTCAAAGGCTCATAGCTACCTTGACTCTGTTGTTACCATGAATCTCAGGCAACTAGCAGAGACTCCAGGAAGTTGCTACGCCTGGGTAAGTAGAGTCATTTCAGTTTTTGGACTAAACAAACAAGATGTAGTGATTTAATTAGTGAGCGTCTGACATGCTGGTCGGCATATTTTGTTACCTCTTGCTAAGTTAACCAGCTGCTGGCTGTTGCTTTAAATTCACCCAACAGACAAAGGCCTATCAAGACAATAACCTTGTGAGATAGATTTAAATCAGTGTCTTAGGAAGTGTTTGGATTCAGGTTCATACAGTAGAAACAAGACTTTCATGCACAGCTTGCAGTCTTCTTCTGTTTGTGCTGTTTCGGGGATGAGCTATAAGCTGCAATACATTACTTATTGATTTCAGGTGAGAAATCAAAGGATGTTATTTCAAGTAAAAGAAAAAACAGCCTCACAGTCACACGTGCCTTTTCGCAGTGTTTCAATCACTGCTTGGTACGAGCAGATTCACATGCCACTTCATGCTCCATATTGCCTCTTTAAAGCACCATGATATTCAGAGCACAGCAGGGGGACTCAGTGTTACAGTAACAATGTTTGCCGCCCTCCCATCCCTCCTTCCATTTAGCAAGTTCACATGCGAGCAGCTGAGCGGCTGACATTCCCCTCTTTATCAAGTGAAACGGCGTGTGAAATTCTGAATTTGGTTTTGTGTACATGCTGACGCTGGCACACAGTTGATTGTTCGAAAGATTTCTGTCCCACTGTCACACTGATGATCTGTTGGCTTTGATGGAGGGAAAATCCAGTTTTAGACGATCAGCTGTGATGTTATGCCTCACAGTATTATGCATGTGTCAAGAAATAGGACTGGAAAAGTTTTTTATGTGTTAAAGCAAGCATGTTTGTCAGAATTTAACCTTGAAATTTAATAGATTCCAATGGTAACCTTGTAGTGAATAGATTGCTGGTAAATAGTCAGCTATTATTTCACTGAAAGAGAGGAAGAATAAAACGCTTTCTGTGTGTACTGTCAGGCGTTTCTGCTGGGCGCTATCTTTATCTTTAACAGCTCAAAGTCTGTTTTCATTAACACTTCTGCTTAGTTATTCATCCTCCATTTTCCATGCATCTTTGTGTTTAATTTAGTTATATGTTTCTTTCTTCCAGAAGCATCATTTAATACCTGAGGAGCCCCGTCTATCTGCAGACAATGTGCCCCAGAGCATCGCATTAGGGATGGAGATTCAAAGTCACAAAGCTGTCAGGGAAAAGATAAACAAACTGGATGCGGTGAGGATTTAGCCAGGGAGCCCTGCGCCTTTGAAAACTACATGCTAATACAGATTAAGACCCTGAAAATGCCAAAACACAAAATATTATCAAGTTATATCATTTTAAAGGCTGTGTGGAATTATTTGATTGGCAAGCTTAATCCGCTCCTCTCCTTCAGCAAACATGTC
This sequence comes from Chaetodon trifasciatus, assembly GCA_037975065.1. NCBI lineage: Eukaryota > Metazoa > Chordata > Actinopteri > Chaetodontiformes > Chaetodontidae > Chaetodon > Chaetodon trifasciatus. Next base: position 17,099,630 of record JBBMOE010000002.1, read on the forward strand.
TAAACAAGTGATTACTGAACTTGAAAAAATCTGAAGGGGAGGCAAATATTGTCATAGGAGTTTGCACCATTAATAAACATGGGAGAAACATTGCATGCGCTGCAAATGACTCAACCATTTTCCAGCAGTGTCATGCATTAGTGGAGGTGAGAAAAGCAAATTAAGTTGACACTGCCGATGGATTGCCAAAAAAGGACTGTAATAGGCTTACAGTCGGAAGAAAGTAACTCTGACAACTAGCGTCTGCTCGAGTTGCAACACAAAATAGAAGTCTGAGAAATTATATTCGTCATGCCTTTTTATGATCTGAAAGTGTTGGCTGCTGGTCATTGGGAGTCCTTTTGAAAGTTGAGAATTTGTAACGACTGGACTGACATTATCGGTTACTGTCAGTCAGGGTACAATGCAGGCCTGATCATTTATTGATTATAATACCTAAAGGATTTTAACTTATTAATCCCAATAATTGTTAGAGCTTCATTTTTCCTGCGTGACACCAGGCTTCAGCCTCAAAATCTGAGCTACATCAACACCTCTCCAGCAATGTTAGGCTTGTTAATCACACTGTAACACCTCTACCTCTGATAGTTGGGTCGGCATTGATTCTCACATTTTAAGATAGATTTATCTGAATTAACAGTTCACCTAAAATTTATCCATATAAGCCTGTTAGCATCTCCAGTGTAGGACATATTTAGCTCTTTGGCAGTGAGCCTGCATACAGAATTATATACAGAAGCTGGAATCCTAATCTTATCTTAATGCTGTATGTGACAAATTCCTCTCTGGACTGCAGAGCTTGTTCCTGGACAGAAACACTTAAAATTCATAAAATCTCTGCTATGCATCAAGCCACAAGTAGAAAGAGGAGAAAGCTATTATATGGATTCAGATTGCCTGATTTTAAAATCAGTTGTGATGATTCCTTGTTGAAATCCATTAACATCTGGCACATTTTGTAATAGAGCTGCAACCAATGGCTGTTTTCATTATGGATTAATCTGATAATTATTTTCTCAATTAATGAATTAATACTTAATGAAACATCAGAAAATAGTCAAAAATGCCTGTCATAATTGTAAAAATTTCCCTCATAGATGACCCACAAAATTAATCAATCATCAAAATATTTAGCAAATCATACTCTATTGATGATCTAATCATATTTGAAATTTAACAGACCTGCTGTAGAAACCAATAAAAAGCTCAGTGTATCATTATACACTACTTTCTCCTTTCACTGTTTCATCTCTTAAGGTTATTCTACAATGATCATTGATCTTTAACAGATTACACTTTGAACATCACCTTCTCGCCCAGTCCAGAATTAATGCCACCATGAACTTTGCCTCTCGCTGTGCTGCTTTCTCTCACAGCTACACATCAAAGTGTTTACCTGTGCTGTTAAATGACAGCAGCTCGCACCCTGCAACCTCCTCAAGAAACCTTTCCACTCATAAAATCCGGTCATGCAAGCACACTTGAGGCATATGCCACACGGGGAGCACTGATGTTATGCAGGTGGTTTCAGTTTATTCTCATTTTAGGCTGACATGGAAAGGGAAGAAAGTGGTCACAAAGCCATGGATTAATATTATGAACGTAGTCCAATAATTGAGCTAATAAAAAGTGAACCAGGTCAAAAGAGGCGAAAAGTGAGAGGGCTCACATTAGCTGAAAAGGCATAGAAAAGCGGTGTGGACAAAATGAAGAATCTTTTCTTCTGAAAATGTTTTCCCACAGCAAGGTCCTCACTACTGCCAGTGCCTCTAAAGCTTTTTGTTCAGAGGCCACTTGATTATTACAGTGTATTTTAAAAGCAGTAAATCATGCTGATCAAAACAGACTACTGTGATGATATGGCATTTGGCTCAAGTTCTTATCCTGACAGAGAAAAAACAAAGAGAGAAAAGGTCTAGAATAACACTGACATACTTGCTGTGGTTTAATCAAGTCTGGAGCTTTGAGAGCATAGCGGTGGTCTGGCCAGACGGCTGTAGCAACACATGAAGATGATATTTGAGCCCGTGTGGTGAAAGCTGAGCTCCTTCGCTCTGCCTGAAGTGACTTGAGAGGTGATATTTCAGCTAAACATCCTGTTACTGCTTTGTGTGAAGATTATATCAAGTGGGAGAGAAATGAGATCTGATAAGAATGTCTGAACTGTATCCAAGCTCAGGAAAGTTACTGAGATATAACATATGGTGAGAAGGCAGAATCAAATACTGCATGTGATTTCACAAATATTTATACTTAAAGGACTCTTTTGTGAAGAAATGTGAGAGAAAGTATGTGATCGGTATAAAACTGCATTTGAAAATGCAAGTCTTAATCAGTCTGAAGTCCTCAGACCACATGGGGATCTTAAGTTACAGTCTTTTCATATGGACACTCTTTCCTTGCTGAGTTGCAAGGAAGGGGCAGAAGCACAAAGAGGGAATTTCATGAAAAAAAAAAATCTTTATTTTGGAAGATATCACTTCGATTTGTCTAAGTCTGACTGCTGAAGCCTTGTGTTAGCTTTGGCTTATTCTCGAAGCTATTTTTGCAACAGGACTGTGGATTTTGTTCTCCCCTCTCACATTAGACTTGTGCTGTGAAGGGAGAACTTGACTGCCGGTATGGAGAGGAGGAACGATTGCAATAACCGTTGATGTACATATGGGCATGTGGGTATTGTGTTAACTTTGACTTGAAATTACATGAACCTATCTTTATAAGCTGCAATGAATACTTTTTATATTAACAATGAATGCAATGACCAGATGACCCTCACAGCCAACAGAGAATAATCATATGTTTGTATGCATGCAGCTCTACGAAGCCTTTTAGCCTCTTTTAGCTCATTGTTTTAGTTTGCTGGCCTGCAGCTCATCAGCCTTACAGGGTACCCAGACAGAGTCAGCAGCTGTTTTCAGCCAATAAAGTTCTGATAAACTCACTATACACTACATGCCTAGCACCAAAGGGTAGCTGGACAAAGCATGGTGGAGCCTTTAGCAGCTGAAGAGGCAGATATTTCGCTCAGGAGTTGGTGGAGATGAAAACAGAGCTGGAAGAAGAGTTAGTGCTGGACTTAAATTGCTCAAGTTGACAGAAACACAAGTCCATATGAAAATGCTGCTCCATGTCTGCTGGATGTGTTAATGTGAGGATGTTCTCTAACAGGCTTGCAACAGCTTTAAATGTCAGATGTTTTCAGCTTATTCTGCTACCCAAAGTAGCCAAAATATCTTAAAAGTACTTTATGGAGCCTTTTGACCACTGGTGTGCTCTGTAGAATGTTTCCATGAGTGGGTCTTCATATTGTTTTTATCTTGAGCTTCACCACCACGGGAATGCACCTGCACAACACAAGCAGGAGGTTAACGTGATATAAAATTCACAATAAAATAAAGCAATGCAGCTATAAAAGAGTGCATGAAGAAGAAGAGCACATGGCGGTGTAAGCAATGCAGGTTTGAAAAGATTAAAAAGGGGTTTGCAGATGTTTTAAGAGGTGGAAAATACATTCAACGTGTTTTTAGGCCTCAAGGACATATGTAATGTATTTCTGGTGAGGATAGCTGAAAGTAAACAAACTCTGTTTGTTCACAATAAAGACTCCACGGGACATCTTTAATCATCGCCTGTCCATGCATTATTAAAGAACAAAAGAAAAAAAAAAAAACAAGAAGACAAGAATTGCATCAACTCAGTCTGATAAAGGTGGTTCACACACATCTACTTGCATCAGCTGAAGTGCTTACGCTAAGGGGGCCACTGGTGTTACGCATTACATAAGACTGCCTGCGCTCTCACATACTGCATCAGCCCACTCATGTCAGTGGGTGACATCCCTCCAGGTTAAATTATGCCTCCCTAGGGAGGCGAGAGTATGTCATCGGTGCAAACGGCTGGCCGAGACTCAGAGGGAGCCTTTTAATTGTAGCTTGTGTCATGTTGAAATAATCAGGGAGTCTGCCATGTCAGGAAAGGTTGCCTGCAATAAACAGTGTTGTGTTACAGGTGCCATGTGTTATTTTACAGGTTTTCTTACAGCTACAACAACTCGCATCCTTGTGCAGAGTGCAGAGATGAGAGGTCCACTTCATCTTCGCTGTGTTTGCTGTTTTCTGAACAAATTAATGCCACCTCAGTGTGAAGCTGCTGTGTCTGCTGCCACTGGAGGTGCTGTTGAGCCGAAGAAAAGGCGTGTTACGATTGTACTTGAAGGAGAATTTGTTCTTTTCTGCCCAGATCAGAGGAATCAGACGATTGCAGTTTCAGTCATAGCGGAGAAAAACATATTAAAAAGCATTATTTTGGATGTGTTTCTGATATAATGTGAATTGAAGCACATGGGAAAAAAAACCTTTATGCAAAACGTTCCTCGTGTTTTGGGATGCTTTATCACTTTTTATATGCCAGTTAATTTGGAGAGAATTTCAGAGGAATTGTTTGTTCAGTTGAAAAGAAAAACTAATTGAACTGTATGGGCTACACTCAACAGTGAATTATCGTTGTAAAGTTATTCCACACCTGAGAGGAAGTGTTTAGAAAATTCTAATTGTATTCCCATTTCAGCTGTCAGAGAGAACGAGGCATAATTTGCCAACCAGTTGACTGTGAGACAGGTGAAATTGAACATTCAGGCTTTGAGAGTGAACTTGAGGTTTAATCTTAGCATCCAACCAGAAAATACTAATCCTAGGGAGGAGTGTGTGCATGTTCATTACAAAAAAAATGAAAGTAAAAGCCAAGTGGAGAACAATCAGTGACAGCACTCACCACGATTAAAGTCTCTCTCTGAGTGCCTCTCTGATAACTTGAGCAGTGAAACTTTTCCATTGTCCCTGCCCTATCAATAGAGGAGAGATAGTGAATGCAAATCCAACACAACCCACCTCTATTCCACGCTAAAGTGTGAGCTTAATTAGCTTCGGGAGCAGGTTTGTTGAACAAAAACCTGAAGAACAAGACATTGATCAAGGGAAGACTAGGGAGATAAACGCAAAGAGAGCTGGGCAACCTGATTTGTCTTTAATTAAAAGCAAAAGGGTTATCCTTGCAGAAAGCAGCCGCCAGTCTCCAAAGGCCACTCCAATTACTGAGTGAGACAAAAGGGGGAGTCCTACAAATCCAGCAGTGGCTGCAATGAGAGAGAGTCAGGGAGTTGGTGCTGCCAGAGGGGTGTTTGATTTGTGGTGTGGTTCAGGAAGCATGTTTGTGAACTGATATATGCGAACGTGTGTGTGTGTGTGTGTGTGTGTGTGTGTGTCTTGCTTTAGACTGTTGTTACTGCATGATAACTGTTGTTAAGTCTAGACAGTGTGTAAGTGCTGGAGGTGAGCACCACACCTCCAACTTGTATCACTTCTGTGAACACAGCTAATAGATATTGAAGTAGCCACAAGTCACTGCTCTTGAAGAAAATGTACGAAGATAGATGTGATAGATACCAACCAGCAAACTCTCACGCCAAAGTGTAAATAGAGGATAGTGTGGTAGTGTCACATCAAGGCATGAGAGTACAGGCGTGTATGAAAGTGCAGTACCAGCAGCGGCGGGAGTGAAGGAAAGTAGTATGAAGGGCAACAGCGTCCGTCTAAGGATGGAGGTTGGGGTAGAGTCTTTGGATCAAGTGTAGTAGGTGGTTATTTTAAGCCAAACCACCATCTACCTAAATAAACTACAGCCATCAATTGAATCTTGCCTAGCAAGTTTTATTTTGAAAGTCTAACCACATGTTGCATATTTGTTATTGCTATTGACCACAGAATGAGATGTGCTCATGGCTAGACAACTTAAACGCAACACTGACACAGTGGAGCAGCAGGTGTATTACACGCTTTGCCATCATACCGGGTTGCATCAGCACCTCATCTGAGGCAGACCCGGAAGTCACGTCTTCACAGAAAGGTGAATGACTCTGTTTAATGCTTTTTAAGGTAGAAAACAACAACAAAAAAAAAAAACTTGTGATTTGTTTGTTACCCAGTACGTAATGTTCCTGCTCTTTTAGTTAGTCTTTCCTGTATTGGGCGCAAAAAAGAATTCTCAGGAACTACAGTCAAAAACAGATGTTGCATTTGAGTATTTCACGTCCTCCATCCAACCATTACTGGACAGCGTCTGGTTTTCTGATTGCATCAACAGTTTGGGAGCTCAACGCAAGTTTTCCAAGTTTCCTTGAAATGATCACTACAGGACAACTATGCACAGCTGGAGACACCCTCCACAACTTGCATGACCATGAGTAACTTGTTCAAGTGACTTGTTCACAGAATGGTGAATAATTATTTAATTGATTTTTTGCACTCTGCAGATCTTGAACTTGTGAATGAGTGCAGAGGCAGGAAGGAGAGGCAGGAAACAGGACATGATTTTCCAATCTTTGCAAGTGTGTGTGTGTGTGTGTGTGTGTGAGTGAGTGTGCTGGAGGGGGGTGGGGGTTGAAAGAGGGCGTCCCTCTCATGGTCCCTCCCCAGCCCTGCCCCTTCACATAGAGGAGTATCCTGTAGCAGGTCCCAAAACTGGAAACTCATTCAGTCCCTTCTGAATGGAGTGTCTTTAACGTGATAGTGGAGGACTTAACTTTCAGCACGAAAATATGAGCGCCCTACATTCGGTCCTGGTTGGTGCCTTCCTGACCCTGCTGCTCTGCCTCCCCAGCCCCGGTCATGGAGGTAAGTGCCACTGCAAATCACTCTTTTAGTGTCCTGTTCCCTCCTTCTGCTCCCTTCTGTCAGAGATGCACAGGAGGAGATCAGCTCACTGTCCCTGTCAGAGGCTTCCCCAGCGCATAAATTAAAGCATGACAAGCTGACGCAAACCATGACTGGGAAACTTAAAACTAAGGAACTTTTACCTGCACCAACACTGCATTGAGCAAAAGGTTTAGAAGTAAACTCCAGATAAGGTTTTGCTTTCCCTTTATTTCTCTTTTCCTTTTTTGTCATCCACTCTCACAGTCCTCATGCCATTCATTGCTCAACAGTGAAACCTTCCTTTTCTCGGATGAAACTCAATACATGAGGGGAAAGATGTGCCAAGGGTCTGTCTGTGGTCGAAGGACTGAGACGGCATCTGTCGATTTCTCATCTAATGCACTTTTTTTTTCCCTGTGCCTTTCAGTCCGTGCCCGGCTGAATGTGTGAGAGCATTTACCTTGAGAATGTTTGCATTGAAAGCATGTTGCCAAAAGGCAGGAGGTAGTGACGCTGAAGCCCTCTGTGGTTAGAAGGTGAGCTGAGGTCCCTCTGCTGGCAGCAATGAATGGCTCTTTCAGAGAGAAGTGCACAGTTGCAGGCAGAGCTGCTACTTATCCACCCAGAGAGGAGAGATGAAAGTGTGAGAGGGGCTAGTAAGGGAGTGAGAGGGTGTGTATGTGTATTAGGGAGGGGGATGCTGGAAGGCCAAGGCCCATACAATGGCCTCATAGTGCATGAGTAAAGTCAGCTACAGATATGTCTCAATGTGATACGATGCAGCCACTCTTCTTCTTTTTCCCTCCTAAGTGCAGTTAATGTGGGATGTGGAGTGTTTGGGTGAGGCAACTCTGGTACGTGGATGGGAAGTTGAGATAGTGTCGTCAAACAGCTTAACCAGTTCACCTCAGCGCAAGATTGTACATATGGCATGTTGGCAGGATCAGCCTTGGACTTAGAACAGCTGTTAGGCCCATTGTCTTCTGCCGGCTGTCAGATCTTCAAACTCTCAGTGCAAATTCCACTCCAATTAAGTCCGGGCAAACCTCTCCATGAGCATTTGCAGCTAGAGTGAAAAAGTGGCTCTTGATCTGAACGGAGGAGTATCACTTTGTTTCTGTGGCACAGAATCAAAGCTCAGCTGGAGAGCTGGAGTCAGCTCTTCTGCACAATGTTCTGTTCACCACATGCATGGAAAGAGTCATTTGCCCTTCTGTTTGCTCATTTATAGATAAACCCAACTGACTGGACGGCAACACCTCCGCTAAAGAGTTAGCTGTACACTGAGGAAGCAGCGGCCGCCGTACAGAAACCTTTTCGCCTAACAGCATCTTAATGGAAATGTACATACAATAGATAGGTAGCATTATAGATAGTGCTGACTGGTTAAATGGTGCAGTAGATGTATTTTTCCAAAACCAAATGTTTCTCTAATCAAACTGATGGTGGAATGAAACAGCAAAACTGTATGAAGGGGACAATTTCTCCTCATCTAATTATCTGCTGGCAGAATCCTTGCTGCCTCAGTGTGAACAGTACTCACCCACTGACCCTGGAGAACTAAATGCTAATGTTGACCAGATGTACCGAGTCACTGATTAGATTTTGGCCCCCCTTCGCTCCGCAAAATGCCTGCCACAAGCTGTCGGGGGACTCTTCCACCAACTACCTAGAAGGCATCCAAAAGGTTTCTTTTCTTCCATGTGTTTACAACTTCAAATGTCACAGGCCATGCGCCACATGACGTCCAGATGCCTCCAAGTCATTGCCGCCTGTCTTTACAGCAGCACTGTGCAGCCTCCAAGGGGTCTACCTGCACCCACTCTTACCATATGTCCCTATCTTCAGGAGCATCTTGCTCAGTAGCAGAAGTGCACTGAGTCAGAGCACAAGCACAGTGAGTCTTCCCCTTTAATAATATTTTCCGTGAGTTTTTTTTTTCAGTGGTGCAACCTACCACTTTCGCATAGTCTTACACCATCATGCTTCTTCCGCCCCCATAGCAGCCTCAGGAACAATTATGATGCAGAGTGAGCTCACCAAATCAATTCCATAATCTTCTCTTCACGTAGAATATTTAAAGTAAATATAAGCATACTCAGATATGAGATTAAGCATTACACGATCAATATATTTTAGCATTCATGCTCGAAGACCTGCCCGTTTAGCCTTCTGGTGATGCCGTGGCCCTCAATTCAGAACTTCCCAGGTGATTGATAACACCCTCTGTCACCTACCCAAGCTCACTAAATACCATCCGAGCCCTTTAGACCCTGTACTGTATATCTGTGAATATCATTTCACCACACAATCGAAGAGTCTCATCTTTTTTGACACTGGAAGTAAACAACCAGCAGGGCTCTGTGTTCAGCAGCCATGTGACACTTCTTTTTCCTCAAATCAAGGGATGCTCACTTTATCGTGGCTCTATCTGAAATTGGACATGACATGTTCCTGTTCTTCAAAAAAGCCTGCAGCTCTGTATCTTTTCAGTGGCCAAGAAGGCTGCTTTTTAATCACTACTTTACCGAGGTTTGGAAAAATTGCCAGGGTACTTATTTCCAAACCATAAATTGCTCTCCAGTGCCTCCATGTTGTTCGGTTGGCCTGGTAACACAGTTCATTGTTTTTTGTTTTTTTTTTTATTTGTTTTTCTGTCTGCTGATACAGTAAGCACACAAAGTTGAATGCTTTTATGTAAATCTGTTTGGCAGTTATGTGCTCCTGAGGAAGCCAAGTCCACCGCCACTCCCCTCTGTTGGCCAAACAGTGTGAAAAGTTAACAGCTCCTTTCTTGCCCCATTACCAACCTTTCAACAAAGTCTTCTGCTTGCTGTCTTTTGTGTCGACCCGTGCTGCTTTCTGAAAACCCATTTATGAAATATTGGCATTTTCTCAAATACCAACATGACCTGACAGATGCAGCGACAGACAGACAAAACGGACAGAAAATAAAACTCTGGTGGCAAAACTACTGATGCTCTGTGTAAAATACTACCAATACTGCATGTGTGATTCTAAAAAGACAGTAGATGACATTGTAACAGCACTGACTAAATTACTGCAGATGCTTACCTTAAAAAGCTGAAATAATATATAAGACAACAGCATGTGCTCCAAACAGTGTCTGCACATTTTTGAGTGTTTTAGCAATGTCTTGCTCCTGAATGTGTTTGCATTTTCAATTGCAAAGCTTAACGAGGGGATTTGCATCCCAAGCCTGCATATGAGCCTGCTATCTCCCCTAGAGTATAATGTCTCTATGGTAACAAGAAAAAATAAACATGAAATTTGCCCGGGCTGTGTGAAGTGTCTGTGTACAAGGCCTCCATGTGTTCCTTGAGAGTTGGCATGGGGAATGGTGTGACTACAAGTGTCTGCACAGAAGATTAATAAGTCCAATATTTGCATTGGGAAATTGATGAGATTAGTGTTCTGCCGGTTGTGTTGGTCCCACAGACACACGTTGTGACCCTCCCCTCACCTCTTAGTTTAAACACAACGCGATGTTAGGACAGAATAGAAAAGGGGCATTTGGAGTAAATCCAAACAAGAAAATCAGAGTGTTTATAAATGCAGAGCTGAATGAACAGCCCCTTGCCTGCTTTCTCTCTGTCAGAGTCCCTCCACGTGGGACTGAAGGGCAGAATGTCCGAAAGAATAAATCTTCACTTCAACTTTGAAATGTCTGAGGAGCATCACGTGCTATTATTATTTTCACTTCAGCCTCTAATCTGCACCAAAATACAGTACAACACATTTCATGGTTGACAAGGATACATTTTCTCTGCTGCAGTGCATGTCTTCTAAAACATTCTTGTGCTTTGGAAGGCTTGACGAGACCCTCATAACATCTCAGCATGGGAGACAATCACTATTGATAACGCTTCTAATGTGATATGACCTCCCTCACTTCTGCCTGCCTGATGTTTTATCCGGCACTTCACAGAGAAAGTTTCAGTGACTCATGGTTTATTGACTATTTTCTGGGATTCTGGCCTGAGGCAAACAGCATTGCAAGAATCCAAAGTTAGCTCCTTGAACCTCACCTTGTTCCTGCAGGTAGAATTTCATATCTCACCTGCAGCAACAGAGTGGGCAGCATATCTGCTCAGTGAATACAGTGTCGGCCCCATAATGGAAATGTTAGACACCTGATGTGTGCAACAGCAGCAGCTTCTGTCAAGGTGTCCTTGAGCAAGACACGGAGCCACTGCTGCTCATTCACACAGAGCTGCTGTGTTCAGATCAAAAGCTAAAAGCCAGAAATATGAAATGCAAAGAATTCCTTATTTAATTTAATTACAACTTGGCTCTTATCATCACAGTTATGGCCATTTCTTCTTTCAGTCTTTAAGTAGAAGTAACTGCTGAGATCTTGACACACAGTGACATCCCTACAAAAATGTCCAGCAGGGCAAGAACAACCAGACATTGCAGAAATAAGACAATATTTTAGCCAGATTAACAAACCACTTTATTTGGAGGTAAAACTGAAAGTGAACAAAGCCAAACTGTACATCATTACAGCCAGAATGGTAAGTCAGTAAGTCACTCTGTAAACTGTGATAGATGTTTCCAACCCATAGTTTGTGCAATAATTTAAACTTCATCTTTGGTTTCTCTCCCAAATAAATTGGCTAAACTTGGCACAAGCATAGATTACAAACAAGCAACTGGCCAGGGGCCCCACATGCTATGGACTCCCACAGGCTTCAGGTTCACTGTGTGTTATTATTTCCTTCAGCTGGTTATCTTACTGCTCATAATAACAATAATAATAACTTTATTTGTAATGCACCTATAGCTTTAAAACAAAGAAATTACATGCAAGTGCTTCACATAGAAAGATTTATGTAAAATAAGATAAAATCCACTTGGTGATAACAGTAAAAGTGAGACAGAATAAGGATGAAAATAAAGGCTCTTGCTTTTTCTACCATCTGACTCATTTATAGCAGTGTTACGGATTTTAAGCAATTAACTTGATGAGTATAACTATATAATTACTGACTGGAACAACGGCGTTAACTTCAAAAATAAGACTTAAGTTGTAATAAATCAGAATGATCCTTCAAAGCAGGAGACACGTGCTATGAAGCTATCAAGTTGTCCCTCGCAGGGCCACAGATGTGCCAGATGCACAACCCTTCCAAAACAACAGAGCAGTACTCCTCTTCCTTCTGGATGTATAACTCGCTTTGTTGCCACACTTAAGGCAGAGGACTCAGGGACTTCAAAAGCACATATCATAGCTCAGTTTATTCTCATTGTGATGCAAGAACACTGAAAAAAAAGACATGTCCCTCGCCTTGAGGTCTCTATACTCCCCTGGCAGATGATCTTTCCCACATTGCTCTCTTTGAGGTTGCTGGCTGTCAACGGCAGGCTGCTCGGATTATATTTTAGGGCCGTGATCTTCTTAGAGCGGGCAGACAGCCCACACACAGACCTCATTTAGCCTTGGGTGTGTACACAAAAGAGTTTCTGTACATAAACACAGGCCCAGATTCTGTCCCTAGGTGCAAGGTCAAAGGCCATCTCATGATGTACTCCTGCGTTGTTTTAACCCTTTCCACGTCAATCAGATAAGTCTGTGGAAAGGGGGTTTTGCAGCAGATTAGTGACGGATGGTCAACACCCAGATTTCAGGTCTGCAAATAGCAATTTGGGATTTCAAATTGTTGTTAAACTGTGATTACCTTGTCGCCATGCAATTTTAGGCACTTCTAAGGACAAAGTTGTACCTACAGCAGCAGCAGTTCAAGCTGCATGAGTGAAGGAGGACAGTAGTCAGCATTTACTCCAGATGACTGCACTATTAAAGAAAATGCCTTGCTGAAGGGCACTCCAACATTTAACATTTAGCAGTCTCTTCACAACTGTTTATACAGAGAGTTTTAAAGCTAAAGGGCAGGGCCCAAAGAGGGTTTTCATGTTTTTCTCAGCAAAAATGAGTGGGACAATGTCCTATTAAATTCATGTCCTTGGCCAAAAGCTGGACATACTCGGAAATCTAGAAAAGTAGATTAGATGTGATTCATGACATTTTTGAGGATATTGGGTCTTTGCAGCGGCAGGCAACAGGATATGGATGAAAATCAGATGTTGATTATTTAACATAATAAGAAGTAAGCACTGTAAAATACAAGAAAGTAATAATAAAACAAATTAACAGTGCTGCGCAAAATCAAAAACACAACCTAATGTCATGCACATCAGGTCACTTTTTATACCAAGACCTAAAGTGGAAAACTCAAAGTGTACGTTATGACCCTGAGACACACAGACAGACTTTTATTCTTCCCCCACTGCAGTGACTGAATTCTGCATGTTTATTTTTGATAAGAGCTGTTGGGGAGTTTAGTGCCCAAAAATGAAAACTCCAGAGAAAATTCTCATCATCACAGAACTGCCAAGTTTTCAATAAGCAGGAATTATGCATGACCAGATGTCTCGATACGAGTGCCCTCTATGGGTTTTCTCTTTTTTTTTTTTTTTTTTTTAGAGAACAGTCTGTTTTATCATTTTTGGTTGAATAAAGAGAAATCAGTTCTATTCTGGCTGCCATTGTTTCTCCTATCCATTGAGGGTAAAAGGGAAAAGGAATAGCAAAATGTCTTCTCACCCCAAAGGGCTTTTATGGAATTATTCAGTTTACCTCCCAAGATCAGCTCTCAAGATCTCTCCTTGTTTATCGCGAATGTTATCAGCTGTTATTATCATCAGATATTGTTATCTTACACCATCATGTGATATATATTACTGTCTTAATCAGATTTAAGAACAAGGCTTTCTCTGTTAAGCACTCTGCATCGCATGTAGCTCACATGCCCTGATCAGTGGAATCAGTCTGATGTGGCCAGTGGGGTAACAAAAGGCTGCTACGGCACTGGAAAAGCAGTGTGAATCATGGGAAATGTTTCCAGCGTTCGGCTGATTCATCCGAGACGTGTTAGGAAAAGCCTGAGGTTTCCACTCCAACATCTGGAGTAGGCTTGGTCAGTTAGTAACAAGCCAGAGCTGCAGGCTTTAATCACATTGTCCCTCCACCTCTCCTACCTAATATAGACAAAACAACTGTGGTGAAAGAATGCCAGTGTGCCGCAATAAGCCAAGTTTTGGAAAATGCTGTGTTAGATCTGAAGTAAAAGGGACCTGTTTGCTATCAGAGGTGTTTTATGTTTGCAACCCTCCAACTCCTTGGAACTTGGAGCTTTTCAGCAAATGCTATATACACCAAGCGACACGCAGTAGTGACTCAAACAAATTGCAAAACATATTTCACATGCTTTAAGTGTCATTCTACACAGTACTATCCCTTAGAGACCGGAGTCTGTTATTTTCACAAGTCCAGCAGGGACAGTATCTCGCACATGAGTATGACTCACTATTTTAAATATAGAGAAATCCAGGGACTCCCTCCAGCCTAGAGGGTGTGTGACTCATAAGCACAAGGGCTAATCATGAGACATCACACTCCAAACTAATAGTTTTTTGTACTTCTAATTAGTTCCCGACTCTGAGACATTATTAGCCTTTGCTCCAAGAGACAGGGACAGCTTTTGCTGCGAGATGATAAAATATTTCCACTCGGTGCATTTGGTCACAGACGATTTTCTGAGTGTCTCACAGATTCTCACAGATCCTGGCAAACACCTGACACCTGGTGGGTAACTTCACCAAGAATGTGACTTAATTGTCTTTATTTTCCATGATGATGATTTTGAGCTATGTAAAATAAATATGAAGATCCCCCATTTCATCCAAATTGCTAGTCTCCTGCTCTATCATTCTCACAACATGGCAGTGGGAGGCTGCAGTTACGAGGGCCACTTTTCACAGCATGCTGACATGAAGGCAAATCAGCGCCAGCTCCCATCCTGTTGAAAATCTTCATCAGCACTGCCGAGGGACCATGAAGTGTTCTGAGTAATTTGACGCCAGACGGCCTCATTACAGGCTGGGTTCAGACAGAATCAAGGGGGCTGGGGATAGCACCAGGTCTGGGATAGGGTAGATGACAGACTGGAATAGCTTGCACCAGATAAATATAGCTAGACGGGAGGACCAACAAAAGAGCATGTTGCTTCACATGAGGTTGACGAAAGCTCGACCGGGGAGGAAAGGGGACCCAGGGTGGGGATTTGTGTGTGTGTGTGTGTGTGTGTGAGGGCGTGTATTCTGTATGTGCTGTGGTTCACACAGATCCCAGTGTTAGGAGGCCAGAGCAAATGCCGTCATCGCGCTGGTTATGAAGGCTTAAAATAACCAGAGGAAACGATGTGTCTCATGAAGTTCAGTTTGACTGACTGTAGCATGAAGCAGAAACAGCTGCACAGAGGAGCTGAAGCACACGTCACTGGTTCGCCAAGCCAGACAACCAAGCTTCTTGTGCAACCATGTGTTGAATCTTTCACACAGTTGTGTCAAAGCAGATGCTAAAAAGTTCATCATTGTTTCATGGAATATCGTGAAGTGAGAAGAAACTCAGATTATGATTATAAATTCTGCTGTCTGTTACATAGAAAGTGGAGTTCATAAATATGTTCAAGCATGTAGAATAGTGAAGTCAGAATGAGCTGAAGACAAACAGAAAGTAAACAGAACTAAAGGAGAACATGCATATTCTAGTGAGGTGCTTGTTCACAAGAAGACATTATAGCAATAATAATAATAATAATAATAATAAACTTTATTTGTATAGCACCTTTCATAAGAGGAATTGCAGCTCAAAGTGCTTCACAACAAAGAAAGTGAGTGCCTCACATAGAAAAGACATAAATGTACATAAAAACAGAGATGAAAAATTAATGTCAAATAAAATGGAGAATAAACCCCCCTCGATAACGTTAGTAAAAGTAAGAAAGAATGAGGATGAAAATAAAGAAATAAAGACGATTCATAATGTGAGATAGAAAATAAAACCACAAAATAAAATAATAAAATATAGGTAAGCACACATTACATAGCAAAGCATAAGTATGATGTAACTGGACATTAGACATTTGGGGAAATATGCTTTTTCATCTGATGCTGAAGTTACCATAGCAGCCATGCTTAGCACAAAGATTGGAAACAGGGCAAGGCAGTGCAGCTCTGCCTGCACCTTTAAACATCAATAAATCTCATTTGTTTAAAATTAAACAGAAAAATGCTGTGTCATGCTAGCTGCCTCCTCCTGTGTCCGGTCTTTGCGTTTGTCCACCGTGAGTTAAGTGGCTTTCGGGTGGAGCTTTATATTTAGTGCACAGACGTGAGAGTCCTGTAAGTCTGATGCAATCTAGTTATTTAATACTCAAAGGCTACAAGCCAGTAACCATTTCTTATGTATGGAATGCACTGAACACAACATACATTTTTTGTTGACTTATTTGCTTAATTTTTACTTTTGTTGGTTTTCAGAAGGTGGGAATAGTGATGTTTCTGGCCTTAAATAACATTAAATGACAATTACTGACTTTTATCCTGAGGGAAACAATGTGCTCAAACACTGATCCACAGAAATTAAAATAAAAACACTGTATTGAAGTAAAGCAAAACACTATGCTCACCACTCTCATCGTAACAAACTCAGTTTCTGTTGGTTCATCATCAAACGTCCACCTGACTGTCTCAAGGTGACGAGCAGAGTCTCCTTCAAACACCTGCTCTGCTGAAAAAAAAACATGTCTCTCACTTTTCGTGCCTTGCCTCCAAGCACATATTTGCATTTCCAGACATTATTCACGTTTCACGAAATTTGGGGGAGACCAAGCTCAAAAATGATTACATGCTTGATTAAACAAACAGAGAAAGCAAACATATTTCTTAAAGCTACTCTATCTTGTGGAAGAGAAAAAGATTGTGAGAAATGAGAAAAATAATCAGAATCTCTGAGCGACTGACAACAGCAGCTGAGCACACTCAAGTCAACAATCGATGCGCCAAACCAGAAGAAATGCAGATGACAGGAGAGACGAGTTCACACCGAGAACAACCACTATTTTTGTGGCCAACTATGCAATCTGATGTACTAGACTGTGCCAGACTGGGTCATGGGAAGAGGTCTCTGGAGAATGAAAAGATACAGAATAGGAAAGCTGACCACGTGTGACCCCGGAGCATCCTTTACAGCCAATAACGCATTCCCGAGCTCCTCTACGAGGCAAATCTCTATTGTATAAGTGACCACAAAGGAGACACTTTAGATGTTTTAAACATTGTTGAGTTCACTCTGGATTTGGTGACCTTAATTGCAATGCTCTCAGATTCATTTGGTATTTATGGTCCTCTGAATAGACAAGTACAGTAGATTTAAGCACCGTGGAGATGCTGCTACAACAAGAAAGCTTCCATTTCTTCCTTTAAAGCAAACTAATGATACACATGACCTGCTAAGGTATTCCAATCTAACAGCAATACGGTCCAATCCCTGTGTAATAACCTCCGGAGGCTGTATAACTAATTTGCAGTGTGAGAGAGCATTTTGCTACACATAAAGGTACCAATAACCACTGGATGGCAATTAGCTTAAGGCCAGCCTAAGGGGGAAAAATTGAACCTGCTCCTTCTGGCTGTCTGACTCTCTAATGCACATTAATTTATTAGAAAAATGAGCAAGCTCCCGGTGTTTATTTGCCCTCCTGCCATTAAATACATAAACAAATCTTGCAGATAAGTAAAAACATAGTCTGTGTGTGGCTTTTACTGTAACTCCTCAATGCTTTCAAATGGTTTGTATCCTTGAGCTGTTGAACTAACAGTTCTAACTCACCGGATTCCATCTGTGAAAGTCCATATTCATAATATCAAGACCATCTGCTCGTTCCTCATTGGCAGGTGAATCCAGCTTAAAGCTATGACCCTTTATTGAGTTGACTAATTAGCATGAGTTCATCCTCAAATGGGAGATGAAGGCAAAGAGGAGGAGACATTTTTAACCCGCTTTAAGTTATGAGTCAATTGAGACATCATTGATGGGGGAGCAAGTTTAAGGAGGGTGGGTCTAAAGTGTTACACACACAAGCTTCCACTCCACTTTAGCAGACAGTGAAAGCGAGGTCAGCGGTTTAAAATAGAAATATCTGATCCCTGGAAAGTATGGGCCAAACTTTAAAATAAGACTAACTTCCTACGATTAGATTTCATTCTCATCGCAAAAACAGTTTAACAGCCTCAACAAACTTTCCCCAAACAAAATTCATGTTTTCCACTTTGCAACCAGACATTATCAAACCAGATAGCAGATCAGTTTGTTGAGGGGTGATGGGTTCAGAGAACTGATAGGACAGAAATAGAGTTTGATACAATCAATCAGAGTGAGACAAATATGAAAAGCTCCACAAAAAAACCCACCGAGACGTTTCACTCCTTCTGCAGAAGTAAAGATTCGCCTTCGGTCATTTGTCATGTTGTGTATTTTGGTGGAAGTCTCAACACAACTTGTTCAGCAGCTGTTGTTGCAGAGGAATCACAGTGTCATCCAACATGCAGATACTTGTGAGCACAAATATTTTCCTGGCAACTGAAAGTGGAATTAACTGGATTCATTTCCTTGCCAAATTGTGGATTTCTTTTGGAGGCATGACCGAACATGGCTGACAAAGAAGAAGTCATGTTATCTTGTTATCTAAAGCTTGTATGTTTAGTATTTCTGCTCTCACAATGCTTGTACATGACAAGTAAATAAAGTAAATATCTCATGCCAGAGCAATGAATCAATTTGATAAGAATGATTAAAACTGCACACAATCAAGAATATGCCTGAATAAAGGACTGCTGATAAGGTTTAATTATGAACGTCCTTATCAGAAGATCTAAAGACAAACAGGCCCACATCAGACTACCGCTTCTGCTTGCAGCCTTTAACAAATTACAGTATGTGCTTGTTAAACATGTTGGCGTCTGTTTAACCTCCTCTTCTCCTCTAATGCAAAACCATCAGTACCTCTCAAAACTGACCGACTGTTTGAACACAGCCAACTCGCCTCGCCAAGAATGTCTGCACAGGGCTTTGCTGGGGAAGCTCGCCTCCAGATAGCGCGGCAGAAGAGGCCATTTTCAACATGACACCTATAGTGCTGTTCTGAGCGGTCCGCATTCTAATAAAAAGATGATTCTGTGGTCTCTGGAAATATGAAATAGAGCATTACTGCCAGGGAATGCTGAGCCGTTACCTGACATCTGCCTTGGTCGATGCAGGTCAGCATTCCTGAGCCTTCTGTTGGACTCAGTGGATACCGTTTGGGAGCTGATGCAGGGAATTAACTGCAATACCTTCAAGTGGAAACAAAATGCAAAACAGCTGCATAGACCTGAAGTTAGCATTTGGGTCTGGCTGAAGAGTTTTTGTTGCATACAACCCTTAAGTTGCTGTTACTGATACCCAAAACATAAATAAATGATAGATTTCCATTTTTTTACACCTATCTTAATGCAAAACAGTACTTTTGTACACATAAACACATTGAAAGACTTATGATCACGGTAATTTTCCTTCTTGTCCATTCTGGAGGAGGCAGCTGAAGCTAAAGTGATGCTGGAAATCATTTCTATTTGTGTTTCTGCCCCGCTTGAGGGCTAAAAACTGTGACCGGATGATGTGGTCTCCCTGTCCGTTACTTTGCTAAAGAGCAAGACATCTCGACGAGTGCTGGTTAGATTACCACGAAACTTTCAAAACAACGGTTCCCATTGATTCTTAGGAATCTCTGACCTTCTGTTTTGTGCTCCTTTGGGTCAAAATTTCCATTCAACCATTGATATGTAAATAAGACTCAGAGTCAGCCATGCTCTGTCAGACTTAGGCACAGCGGTGCTTTGAGCTAAATCCTAGCATCATCATGCTAACATGCTCCCAAACTGCTACCATGCTGATGCTAAGTGGGTATGATGTTTAGCATGTTCATTTTAGTTTAGTTTGCTGATTAGCGCAATCCAAACCACAAAACCTCAACCTCATGACAGCACTAGACAAAAAGTCAGGGGATTCATTCTCTGGAGACCCTGAATGACAAGATTTGGGCCAATCTGTTTTGTAGTTTTTTAGATATTTCACAGGATAAGTGAAAACTTGGCCTGCTGTTGGCGCTAGAGGAAAGACCGGGGGACCACAAACAATTTCTCAAGTCTTATTTTTTTCCAATACCTTCATCTCATGAGGTTTAACAGGCGTTGTTGATGAGCCTCTAGCAGGGTTTTTTTACTTTTAACGCCACCTAAGGGAGTGACTCCAGCACCTACAGCTTGCCAAATATTCCATTTGACCCCCTTCCACACTGATCGAATGACACTGCCATTACCAGACAGCTTTTTTTCCAAAGCATGTGGTTTCTGTCCCATGTGGTGGGTTATGTGAACCCCGACTATCAAATATATGATTCCTTCAAAGACGATAATGGTTTCAGCCTGACCAGAAAAGACCTTCTCTGGCCTCTTTTAAATGCAAGTCATAAACTATTGACGGTGGTCTCCATGTGAACTCTCTGCTGACTCCTGAGTAACGTCACTTCAGAGTGAGGTCATTTGGAAACCAAGTTAGTGGCCCTGAAACAGTCTGTCTGCAGAGAAATATTGGAGTTGGATAATATGTACTGTAACAGGCTGTTGTATTGGATTTATGAATGAGGGTTTAACTGTGAGCAGGTGTCTTGTGTTACGGATATAGCAGACTTCCTTACTGTCAGTCTTGCACTATAAAAATGTATCGTTTAAAAGAGGAGCTCCGTACCTTTGTTCTGAGAAATATCGATAACGTTTA
Source organism: Chaetodon trifasciatus (assembly GCA_037975065.1). NCBI lineage: Eukaryota > Metazoa > Chordata > Actinopteri > Chaetodontiformes > Chaetodontidae > Chaetodon > Chaetodon trifasciatus. The sequence continues at coordinate 17,120,060 of JBBMOE010000002.1, forward strand.
ACCGTTGAAGCTCAGGCATACCAAACTCTCACATGGTATGATTTTAGTGAATCACTGTGAAGACACGTGAAGGCAAGTGTGTGGAGGATGCCAAATCCAACAGGAGCAGTGTCGCACTGCCCGGCTCCACCCTGCCTCACCTTCCTCTGTCAGCTCTCCTCAGTCTCCTCCTCAAATGCCAAGAATGCAATGAGTCTTTTTTCGTATATATTAATAACTATGGCACACATGATGAAATTAAAATCAGATAACAAGCAGCTCCGATAGCTTATCGTGGCTGGATTGCAGTTTTTCAATTCAAAGAGGCAGACTTCATAATTATAGCTCCCTCTTCTCTCCTCTCTTGACATTTTCACTACACTCCAGTACATCTCACTTACCCACATTCTGTGGCTTTGTGGCCTCATCCAACGATATTCAATGAAACCCACTGAAAATTATCTCTGCCTATGTCCCTGAAGTAATTGCATAATTGGAATTTATATTTCTCAGTGTACAGTTAATGCAGTGTACAGCAGCACATCCAATGCGTGCGTATGTATGTTAGATGTTTTCCGGAAAGATGACATTATGTACGTAGGTGTTCAAATGTGGCTTTCTGTAATTTCCGCCTATGGAGCAACAGTAAAAGACAAATGGATGTCATGTATCAAAGCATCAGCCACCTCATTTGACTATACGCAAAGCATGAACCACGAAGTCCTGCGGAACCAAGACACTCAACAACAAATGGACTGTTGTCTCTCTGCAGTGTTACTGTTGGCTTGGAAGTCACACAGCTAAGCATGTTTGTGAAAATGCATCATTCACGCATTCCATACTTTGCACTGCAGTGTTCTGGATGTATTCATTTCCATGGGCCTTATTCTTAGTGAATTGAGAGCATCTGTAGAACATCTGAATGCCAGCTGGATGGTACTGGATGCCTTTGGCAGGATTATCGAAAATCAGTGCATTTCGGAACAGCATTCATTAGTAGTCAGAAATATACGGACTTCATTTGGCCTGTGGAATTCAATTCCTCAACCTCATTTAAATTCTAATAAACAACTGTGAATATATTCATAACTACAGGCCAGAGCTCATTTACATCACAGGACCAGTGTTATGAATTTTGAAAAGTGGCATACGCTGTGCTACATGCATGTTTCCAACGCGCTATAATATCTGGGATCCTAACATTGACACACAAAGCAGAGGCAGTTAAAGGCTTAACTTAAGTAAGTTTCAAGCATGTGAAGAAGACCTCTGAGTGAACTGTGTTATAAAGTCAGTGATGTTCATTTTCCAATGGATATCAGTATTGTGTGATTTAGCAGGGCTGCACATGCTTACCAAGAGCCTTCCTTCACAGCAGGTATCTCTTGCTCAGTATTTTCAGTTGGAAGGATGCTTACTGTATGTTCCTGCTATTAAGTGCTCAGAGAACCAAACCATGTCTATAATTATCATATATTGTTGTTGTAAATGGCTGAAATGCTTCGAATGGGTTTGCTGTAAGTCGCATGGCAACAGCCAAGAGCATCAATGTCCATTAGAAGTTGCCCGGCACTGCAGCTAAAAGAGAATTGCTTGGTGCACACAGGCTTCTTCCTCATGGGCGAACAGTGCAACACATTGCTCCATTGAGTTGTCTGTCAAGATAAATGCACACTTGTAGTTTGTGTGTGTCTTAGTTTAACGGCAGCTTCTCATTGAACGTGACTGTTGCGGTTAGCGCTGCCACATCAGACAACTGAAGCAGTTAAAAATAAAACACATTATTAAGGTCTTATGAATTTGCTGTCACACAGAAAGTGACGCAATTGGAAACAAGACCAACGCCCTGACACTACGCCAAGGCCTTCTGGTGAAACAGCGGATCAGAAGCCTCCAGAAGGAGCGCTTTTCCCCAAAATACATCTTTTGCTGCTCACCAGAAAATCCCCTCCTCCCACCGGGTACACTGCGTACTTTCTCTTTGAGTCTTTCTTTCCATTTGTCCTTTCCTTTGCTGCACTTAGTCCAGTGTCAGTTGGAGCAGATTTTTGGGAACACAAAGACTCCCTTTTACAGTAGCCATCTGAAAAATAACTTTTTGTGCCATTTGTTTGGTTTGCTTTTTTGGGGGAGGCGGTTTCCTCCACAGCCTGGATTGGATGGCCCCTCCCTTTTGCAGCGGAGTCGCCCTGTAGCTTATAAATGTTTAAAAAAGAGCCTTCTTCTCCTCCATCCAAAACCACCTCAAAGCTTGGCAGAGTTAAAGGACAAACGCAGTAAAACGTAGCAAACACATTCCATGTCATCAGCTGCACAAAACAGCGCTGGTTGTGCCTGTGAAACTGTGTGTTTGTGAGTAAATCAATGTGTGCATGTGTGCAGCTCAGTTCTCCAAAGTTCTGTCAACTCGCTACAAGTCTCACAGTTTATGTTTGCTCACCACACCCCGAATGTTTGTTTTTCATGTGGCAGAGCCGTGAATGTTGATATATATTCTCCATATGGCAGGTGAGCACTTCAGAGATAAGGAACTTTTCAGTGCTGACGATCGCCCAGCTTCACATTCACGCCATTAAGCCCCTTCACACTGGAGAGCCACCAATGTTAACTGCAGCTTATGTGTCTTGCTCAAAGGCACCTCATTTTTAGTGGGAGGAAACGACATCACTCAACCCCCAGCTCAGCTGGGATTCAAACTGACATCCCCGCAGTCATAAACCCTCCTCTATAACCTTCATGCCACCAGCACATGCATATGCTTTCGTTTAATCAGGAGGTCCTTTATCTGCATCGAAGGCTGTGTGTTTGTGCCTGTGGATTGAATTGAGCGTGTCTGTGGCTCATCGGCAGGATTTTGTGAGAGCAGGAAATGGGGATCCGCATGTTTATATGTGTGTGTGTGTGTGTGTGTGTGTGTGTGTGTGTGTGTGTGTGTGTGTGTGTGTGTGTGTTTTCATGTGTGGCCATTTGAAGCATGAAGACAGATGGATGAGTCATAAATTTTAAGCTTTTCACTCTTGTTGCTGCCAATACATTCGGTTCCGTTGTTTTATTTTTATCCATATTTATGTCCTTTGTTGCTGTGTGAAAAAACTTTTTAACAAACCTGGATTGGACTGTATTTAATGTAGGTTTCTCTGAATAATGATAACCATTTTGATTTTGTGAAAGCAGCTGTGCTCTCTTTACCATACTCAGTAGTAATCTGTGCATAGACAGCCACAAAAAAAAACTCAATATATCAGGTGATGTTTGGACAAGGGTACAGCGCAGTTGATATTAAAAGTTATAAAATAGAACATGGACCTCATGCAGCAAATAGAGTCAATTAAGGAATGAAAGGAGAAGTATCTGCCCAATCCAGCGCCACACCCTTTGCATGACTCAAATAAAGGAAATAAAGTGTCATGAAGCTTTTGCAAAACTGCTGACCAAACTGCAGTAAATGTGCCTAAAATACCATCCAAGAACGACAGCCGCATACACAGCCAACTATTTTCAGCGATGGCTTGTTAACCGTTAATTACGCTGCCATCGCTGAGTACCTGCACATTATTCAATTAGCTCGAATGTAAACTATCTCTGCAGGTGGGCTGACAATATTCAGAAAAGTGCAGCTCTTTATTTTTAGCAGAAAAGGGAGAGCACAAAGCAGCAGCGAATTGCCTGTATTAACCTTTCTGAAAATAGGCACTGTTGTCATAAATAATGATAATAATTTTTACATGATGCCAGGTTTTCTCAGGCTGATGACTTCCACCTTTTCCTACCTCCTCAGCATCATCAACATATTTTGTTTGGGATGTTCTTTGCCAAAAACAGAAGTGTGTACAAGCTGTCTGTCCAGAATTAGTGGTTTTTAATTTGTCAGAAATCTAACCATCCCATGATCCCTCAAAGTCTGTTCAAAACTGAACCATCTGAACATTTGCAACATCAAACCAGCCAAGAGAGGCTCTTAGCCTTTTTGTCTTTTTGGTTAGAGTTTTGCTTGTCATTAAGTCTGGGTTAAGTTTGGGTGCAAGCACTCTCAGCGGCTTACAAATTGGTTCAAAGGGAGTGAGCCAGTGGAATCAAAGCAAGAAGGCTGCACACACCAAAAGAGATAGAAACGATATCACCCACACACATGATGGGAAAAATTGCTAATGAGTCTTTATGAATGTCTGACCCTAATAAGAGTATAATCGCATTGGGAGCTGTGAAATCATGTGTTCACCCATTAGCAAAAGGAACACACTTCTCAGTCTCTCCGATTAGTCCAAGAAGCTCCCAAAAGGGCCGTTAGCATACACGCTCGAGAATGTATTTAAATCCAGAGGAATTTTAATTACTCTCAGATAGCTTTCAACTGGGTTAGCTTGTGTTGTTTGGATGGTAAATTAATGGCTTTGTAAGCTGTTTTCATATCATCTGCAAACTCAGACAGAAGTAAACAAGTAGACAGTTTCACAGGTGATGTCAGTGACTTTTAGTCCTTAGAAATAAGTCATTTCACAAAGACTGACGTGTGTTTCACATTTCAGTGCACTCACATTCAAGCCTTCTGAACAGCTGCCACTGCAAACGATCAGCTGATTGACTGGTTGGTTGATTGATTTGAACACTTCACTGTAGGCTTCTGTTTTTCAAGCCTGTGTCTGAAGGATGTGTCTTTGAGGAACAAGAGAAATATTTAAATTTTAGTCATTGAATTTAAAAAAGATGAATCTAATAAGAAAACATCGTATTTCTCTGGTCATCAAAGGTTTGAAATGTTGTGATGATGTATTTAATATGATGAAGTTACTGGGTTTTTATCATTTGTATGTCTGATGTTTGATACATGCTGTGAGAGACTTTTTATAAGAAGTGTGTTGCCAGCTTGACAGATCATCCAGATCTGTGAAATACACAAAAAGCTAATCCTCAGATTTATGATTATCATACCCATTGGCATGGAATTTCATCTCTCTGTGAGGTATGAGATTTAATATATGCATGTTAAGACCATGTGGCGCATCACTACTCACACATATTGACATTCCACGAGGTTTGCTTACTTAGCGGGTAAGCACCAGTGAACACATCTGCAGATGGTTTGGGTTTGCACTGAAGGGGGCCTCCTGTCCCATTTTTTCCCCATGTTTTACAGGTAAAAGTATATCATCAAAAAGAGGACGGAAAAGTTTGATCTTCACAAACTCCTCCTCCCAAACGAGCCAGGTGGAAGATAATGCATGTTAATTCCCTTTCTGGAAAAAGTTCAAATACTTTTATACAGCCATTCAAGAAACGGCTAATGAATCACAATGAACATCCCAAATAAAGGTGTGCAAGGGGGATTTCTGCAGAAGGTCAAGAGAAGAGCGAGTTTAACAGAGAAAGCCTGCCTGAAGCCTTGTAAGCCCAAAAAATCTAACCTTAAAGAGAGATTATCACCATTTTTCTGACTTTTAGATGCTAGGCTCCATGATCAAGGCTTTGTTTTTTTACACAGCTTAAAGTGCTCCTCTATGTCTCCAGGGAGAATAAATTTAAAGGCACTTGAGCTTATGTTAACACTCATTTATTCTGTGATAGTCCTTAATACCCACATTGTGATTGTGAATGAGCTGAGGAAGTTAAGACGGCACACATCAATAGACATTGATTAAAGTGACTCACGATGAAATCCACGTATTGTTTAGAGCTGCATTACGAAAGTTGTTACTGTACATTTAAATGTTCCTTTCTTCTTGAAGTAATGTGACTAAATTGGGACTGTAGCAGAGGGGAATACAGGCAATTGCACAAGTGACTCATCATGGGTCGCTCATGGATGTACTGTGGTGTCTGTAATTATCTGAAGGGGTATTTTAAAGTTTGGAGCTGTTACCACTCACTACAATATTTTGCATTTCTTAGCCATAAGATTCCAATTTAGGACACAATGAAGGAACTGTGGTGGAGCTTAAGCTTTTTTCATAACAGGTAATAGCTTCCAGGAACATACCCTCCACACATCTTGATACCATCTTAATGAAATAGCAATTGTGAAATTGACATCTTGATATACACAAGAAGGCATGAAATTACCACCTGAGGCCATCAGTTCTTGTGGAAATGCATTGACTGTATTTCTAAAGAAAAGTCCTCATTAATTTTCTGCATGAGACACTTGAAGATGCAGCTGTGATGGTTTTTACTTGATTGAAGCTTAAGAGGAAAATGCAAACAGTCTTTGTAAACAGTACTGAAAAATCAGTCTGGAAAAATTTAAATTGAACAACATTAAATCCTTTGCCCGACTTATCATTTTTGGCATCCTCCAATATAAAAAAACAGCATAAACCATGATTTATATTGCATATTTTTTACTTTATCTTTAATTGTTTTGATAGAAACATCTAGCAGGGGCAGACCCTGATATAAAGTTATCACAGTCTAGTTGGTAAAGACAGTGTGCAGCTGACTGATCTCTGCATAATTTAAATCTTTAAGTTTAAAGCATCCTTTGCTGCCGTTTGTAGCTGCCAGTCAACGTTCAAAATCTGTATAGCTTTAAATATGTTACATCAGAAAGTGAAAGTCTGCTTTCATGCCACTAAAAGGTGATCCAGTGCGTACACCGTGCTGGATAATTGACCCGCAAAACAGTTTAACAAGACATGTGGTCAGGCTGCCAGTATCTGCCAAATGACAGGATGTTGAGCACATGTTCATAAAGCATTAGAAGGGAAATGGAGGGAAAAGAAGGTGAAGGACAGAACATTTGCTCCAGAAAGGACTATTATCTGTAACAGCACCATCATGACATACTTTCACTCATCCACAGGGAGCAGGAGCACAGAAGTAGACTTTTAATGAATTCATTTACATATTTTAAACAAGGTGCACAATTTGTTCTTAGTATGTCGGGTGCTAATATATCATATTTTCTAACTTTATGTGCATGCAGCGAACTGAATAGTTAATGAAATTTAACAGTAAGCTGAAATTACACTTGCTCTCATATTGCTTCTCTCCAGTAAGCAGAGCACACACAAGTGATTAATACATGTAAATGGGTTCACTTTGTAGTCCACCTTTAAGACCTTGTTGCATGATTCTCATTTTAAAGCAAGTGTTATCAACCAACACACAGTTAACATTAGCTAATTAGCTACAGCTGATTCAAACAACAGTTTATGCAAACTGTTGACAAAATGGAGGGCTATCAGCTGAGAAGCCAACTTTTGTCTATTTCTGTATTTCTACATCAACACACCACTCCCAACTCACATACAGATGCTTGGTCAGGATCACTTGGCATCACTCTTTGAAGCTGCAGTAACTTGTATAAAAGTAATTTTTTGTCATATTTGCTACAACTGTCCCTATGCCCAGACAGCGGTACATGAAACATGTAATCTGTGAAAAAAACAGCTCCACTGGTCCCACCTACTGCTCCTACTGCGATTTGCAAGAATCCACCGCACCCGACACAAAACAACCAATCAGAGCCAGAGCAGCGTCTGAGGGAGTGTCTGACATCTGTCAATCACTACTCACACACGCTGCGAACCGCCCCTCCCTCCGCTCATGCTGCCGGCTGCCGCTCAGTCAAACAGCTCTGTGCGCATACACAGCTGAGACAACAAATAACCATAAAGCTAATATGGTGATTGTTACAGTAACACTCCGCAGCACGTACAGTATGTTAGCGACTATGATGTAGCAGCTGGGCAGAGTTAGCTTGTTTCCGATGCAAAGGGTAACGTTAGTGGTTGTCACGGCAGCCACGCAGACGCTGCAGGGAGGAGGGGTTTGGAGGCAGGGCATGAGTGCAGCGGAGAGGGAGGGAGAGTGACATCATGGTTATGCTTAAAATAAGTAGTAAAATAATATGTACATTAGCTACTTGCATACATTAACTTAGGTACATTATTTATTTAGCCATCCAAATGTCCATCCATTAATCCATCCATTAATTTGCTTTGGGAATGAGAGCAGGCTGTCGATAGAAGTCTATCAGACTATCCATATTACCCCACATTAAGAAATTATGCTAAAGGGGTACCCCGGGCCTTAAAAAGGGCTTTACTCAGGGGTCCTGGCCGAGCCTCTCATATGTGACAAGTTGGGAGTGAGAACAGGCTGTCTATCTGTGTTAAGAAGACACTGTACACAAGTAAAATCTTTCATACAATCAATACTTTAAAAAACCAGCTGTCTAGATAAACTTTTAAACCCTCTGGGGTTTGTATTTATTTTTTTCTCCACCATCAGAGTTTACAATGGCTGCCTGTATCAGGGTCTGCTCTGTCTTCAACTATACAGTTTTGTAAAGGCAAGCACTGTTATCAGTCACGGGCTTTTCGTCTTCAGTGGAGGCAGGGACTCTGTCTCAACTGAGCTTTTGCCTCTAGCAGTGAACAAAAAAACACATCCCTCACTTTCCCTTTTGTCGGCGCTCAGTCACTCGCCCCTGTTGATGATCTCCCTCTCATTGATACTGTGTTTCAACATGGCTCTCCTCTAAAACACTGGATTCATCAAAGTCTGACAGCCTTGTCAATATTCATGCAAAGTGGGCAAAAAGTCATGTAGCTCCCCAGTGAGATGTACAAATGTGTTCATAAATCCAAATATAGCCAAGGAGCTGTCGGCACTGTATGTAAGACTATGTGTAGCGATGTGAGAATTATGCACAAAATCTGTGCAGGCCATCTGTGCCCATGGCATGTCGTATACCATCAAATTACTCACCCATGTGTGGCACTTTCATCAGTACATGTAATTGTTCCGTGGCAAGATAAAACATTTGCCTACCTGATGATGGATGAAAGGCTCACCAGATGCAGCAGATTTGGATTAGCAGATAGATTCTAGCACAGTGTACACAAGTGTGAAGAATATGTGCTCTGGAACATAGACCACGTAAGTCTTAATGGATGCTTTGAAAGTTTATTGATGAAGCAGCCTTGAGACACAAAAGCCTCGAGACAGTTGAGAAATGGATTGTGCAGATTGGAAATTCATGTCCACTGAAAGCAGACGTCGAGAGCTAAAGCTCTTATTAGCTTCTGTTCTGCTAGCTTATACGGCACAGTCTTTATATCAGCTGGATTTCCAAAATCCTGAAGAGTGCTCCCATTTATTTGTTTCTAAGTGCTTCCAAAGGCAACTGGACTTGCTTGTGGTTCTAGAAGATGTTTTGCCTCATCCAAAAGGCTTCTTCAGTCCTGGATGAGAGGCAAAACGTCTTCTAGAACCACGAGCAAGTCCAGTTGCCTTTGGCATGACCTGGATGAATGAGAATATTCACAAACATTTGTTTGTTTGTTTTCTTGTTTTAATGCCGTGATTCACAGTCAGCAGACCAACCCGTCGATGCAGGGACAACCTCACATGACCCACACGCTGTAGTGCACGAAAGTTGCAGTGTTCATAACTTCTTCTCTGCTGTATATTAAAGCCAACACAGCAAGATCATGTACATACGCTTCATCACTTCCGTGCATACCTGAAGGCCACATCCAGCTGTCACAGACGATTAGTCCCTCTGGCAGTTCAGACAGATCATTGACTGCCGTGCAGTAGTTTCACTTTCAGGACACACACCTCCATAGATCAATCCCGCAGTTGAGAAGCAGTCAACCTCCAACAATAGCTGTGCTGATTCACTGTCATCCTCAAGGTGGGTGGTACAGTATGGGAGGAGGTTTGATTTCTCCACAGTCATCTGCAATACATATGGTTGTTTCAAACATAGTGATGAGCATTTAGTTGAATCAGCCATGCTCATTTGGGGGTTACACAAAGGAAGATTGTGAGCAACTTCTCTCTGACGAAATGAAGAAATAACGCTGTAATCAGTCAGAGGCAATGAGGTGCATTACTTGTAATTACATCTGTTGGAGACACAGAGAAGTTGTTGGAACAACAGCCCATTCAAACTCCCTGCTCTTGTTATCATCTAAATGCAAATTGGATGTAATAAGGACCTTGTCTGTCTATGCTGAAGTTCTGTGCCAACTTACATGAACAGCAAAAAGAAAAAGGATGTCTGATGCAGACTCTCACTCTTCATGCTCTCACTCTTTGTATTTCTGAGGATCTTTGTTTCACTATCCCAGAAGCGTGCTTCTATGTCTCTCTACGTCTTTTTCATCATATTTCTTTCTGTCTGAACATTTTTTCTTTCTAAATTTTTGTGAAGTTTTTTTTTGCTTTCTGTCTTTGAGGCATCCCTGAGGTTCACCAGCTGTGATGCACATGAACTCGTGGCAATGTGGCATAAAATCTGACTCATGACCCTTGTCACAAGTTACCCTCTTAGGACTTTCAGATATAAAACCAAGGAGACTGTCTCCACGAAAGAAAACACAGCATTGGTTGTTCATTCAAATGCTTGAAACGATCTGTGCTCACGTCTTTCTGATAAGTGACCTTTCACTTTGATGCAAGTAATAACTATTTAATAATGAGGTTGAGGTGGCACATGAACCAACTTTGAAGAGCCCATCCAGACACAGTTTACGATGTACTGTATGTAAAATACATTGACTTATAATCTGATATGGTTTCTGATATGGTTTTTCCACAAAAAAAGTCTTGTTAAAACCCTTAAAATTCCATCTACTCCTTTTCCCTCATTAAAAGGAATCCTCAATCTCTGATAATGCAAATATGTGTAATTTCAAAAGTTTAATTAATTCACAGGAGATGCCTCCTACTGTTTGTGTTTGTGCATTGGAGGCTTCAAGTTTCCACATCACACTTGTGTTAATAGACTTTTAGACTGTGATTGGTTTCCAAACTATTTGTGATTGTAGGCCCGTCTCTTTAAAACTGGATTTTCAGTGAGTGCAGATAAACTTCACTCTGTCAGCAGGTGCATGTGACAACAGCCTTCTTGTGTCAAACTCTGCACATACATCATTCTGCACAGTCAAGCTCAAACATTCAGCCATAGGAACAAGAACAAAAAAAGGACTTTAACACCAAAGAACTTTCCCAAATCAAAAGGTTTTAGCTGACTAAACGTAACCAAACTCTGCCCATACAGGTGACTGTCCTACTTGTCTACCTCTCAATACCTCTCTCATTTTATCTGACAACACATTGTATTGTCTAAATAACAACCTGTAGAGGAATCCAGTCCTTGTTACTCAGTATCTGCACCTTCCTGTCTCAGATAACACATTTGGATTTTTGGGAGGATGCAGCAGCAGCCAAAGCAGATTTTTCCCACCCTGTTTTTATCCTGCGCTGCAGTGGCCAAGATGGATAATTCTGTCTCAAATGTTGCAAACTATAAGTGAATTAAGTGCTTCCAGGTGAAGTAATTGCTAGGGATATTTATGTCTTGAGTAAAAGCGGCTGTGAGCAGCTGATCGAAATGCCTTTGTGTGGTCTTTGAAGGGCAACAAATATCTGGTGAATTTGTTAGCAACTGCAAAGCCTTTGCTTTGAAAACTGTGACAGATGGCTGCAAAGAAAAAGTTTCATTTTTTTCATCACCAAGGTGAAGGTTGGTGCAGCCGTCATAGATTACACAGTTGGACTTCAACTGTTGCTGCATCTGCACACAGCACAGCTGCCAATGGGTGTGAGTTATGTACACTAAACAGTGGCTTGTGTTAGAGGACGCGTGTTGCCACGACGTCCCTCTAGGCCCACTGCGGTGTGCAGAGTGGCCGCTGTCAGTGAATGATTTGGCAGGGATGCAGTTTGTGTCCCATGGGGCAATTTTGTCACCACATGTTTAAACCGTTACCACAGATGTGGCATGAGCATCTAGACCTAACAAAACCCGTGTTTACCGTAAATGTGTATTCTATGTTGAGGCCTCGCATGCCATGTGTTGCAGGAATGGCTTCACGAGGCAGATGGCACAATTCGCCTTTTTGGATTGAGAAAACTGAGATATGAAAAGGAAGCTGGCTTGTGACCAGAAGTTTGCCAGTTTGATCCGGCTCAGATTGGCTGGACAAATCAGAGAGAGAGAGAAGGCAAAGAGAAGTGCTTGTTCCTTCCTCATTACTACTGCGAAGGAGCTCTTGAACAAGGAACTTACCTCCCATTGCATTGTTAGTTTCCAGGTGTGTGTGTGTGCGTGTGTGTGTGTGTGTGTGTGTGTGTGTGTGTGTGTGTGTGTGTGTGTGTGCATGTGTGTGTAAACTGTGTGGAGCAGGGCGTTCCTGGAAAAAAGCATTCATGCTCAGTGAATCTGTTTAGAAAAAGGTTAAATAAGCAAAGTACACATTTGCACATTGGACCACATCCCAGCTTGTGCCACTTTGTGCCTTTTCAAATAATCATTACTGTTTTGACTGTTTTCATTTGAGTCGTACTTTATAAGTCATGTCACTGCCAAAACGAAAATAAACTAATATGAAACTCAGAATCACATTGATTCAAAACTGCTTTTATCAGCTCAGAAATACATTTGTTTGTGGTGAGGGAGAGAGAGAAAGGAGCCTGTCTCTGCATGTACCAACTACCACCATTTTCCAGTCAAACCAGCTCTATCAATCTTCAAGACAGTAGTTCAACAATGAAACAAATTGTGGGAAAATGAAATGGATGTATGAGCTGGAGCGGGAACACTGTTTAAGTTGTTTCACAGCGTTCGGGCTTTCCAAGTTGTAGGCTGTTTATTTTGGGTTGAAAGTGGCGGGTAGAGAAAGAGTGAGAGTAGGATGGAGGGGCCATAAAAGAGAGGTGGGGGTGCTGGAGAGGGCTCCTCACATCTCCTGAATGAGAGAAGAGCTGCTGTAGGAGGAAAAGTGGTTGGGTGGAGCAGGGCGGGCCTCCTCAACGGTAGCCTGGTGGAAAACAGTTGTGTGAACGGCGGGAGACGGTGGGCTGACTCAGCCAGCAGGCCGTGGACAAATGACTGTTAGGCTGTGAGACGTCTAACTCATGATGGAGAGAGTGAGAGTGTGTGCGTGTGTGTGTGGGTGTGTGTGTGTGTGTGTGTGTGTGTGTGTGCTTAGGCCACTAATATGTGAATGGCTGAGTGTGGGTGTTTATGTTTGCACCATGTACTTCTGTCTTTGGGCGTGTGTGCTGGAATGGTTTAGTGTAGCGCCGGTTGATGGAAGGGTTTGAGAGCAAGCATCTGGACAAGGCATTTATCTGGGCCTATATTCAGTGGAGTTAAGCGAGAGAAAGTCTCCAGGGTTTGGGGGAAGGGGCGAGATGGCGGGGTGGTAAGGGAGGGGGTCAGTCTGGAGCTGAGAGAGGGTCAGACTGGTGGTGTGTGCCTTCAGCTGGTTCTCATTATGGGGCTAATGTGACGCTCTGATCTCAAACACACACTGACTTTGCAGACCCAGGTTAAAGCCGGATATGGGTTTTGAGAGGCCCCCTCACTGCAGCTTCTGTATCATAGTTTCCCTCCTTGAAGCAGAGTGAGACTGGGGGCCTCATTTATAGAAAGGGCTCACTATCAAATTTGGTCATGGAAAAGTGTGTCGCTATTAAACTGATGGGGGTCTCCAGGTGTATAGTACTTTTTTGAAATTGCCTGAAATATGGCAGTAGCACTGAGTATAGAAAACTGTCTACTACCAAAACCTGGCATCAAATTCTTGGTTATATTCTTAACTAAGTCAATTTTGGGAGCTTTTTCTATTAAATAGATTACATTTATATGGCGCTTTGCTACCTCGGCAGGCAAAGTGCTTCACAAATTGCTTCTCATTCACCTATTCAGACACACCAATGACACTGGAGCTGCCATGCAAGCCTGGTCATTAGGAGGAACTTGGGCCTTGCTCAGGGACATTTTCATATATGGGTCCAAGAAGCCGGGCATCACAGTTAGAGAATAGTATAGAAAATAGTATTGTTGAAGCACCAGTACCAAAACTTAGGTATCACATCAGCAAAAGTATCAAAAACATTCAAACAATAGTGAGGTCCATATACAATTTAAAAATATTCTCGCAATATTTGATAAATAACACTCTAATGAGGGATAAATACAAAAATGGACAAAAAAAGAGAAAAAGGAAATGGAAAGTTGGTTAATTTATGAGATCTGTCTGGGAAATATTTGGAGCTCCTACAGAGGGCAAGTCCAACTTAAATCCCATTTCTATCGAGAGTTCCTCCCCTGCACAGGACCCCAGCTGAGTGAGGTTTCTCATGGTCCAGGTCCTAAATCTCTTCCCCTGCTCTGATGTTTAAGTGGAGTGATTTATGACAGTGAGCTGCTACTCAGCAAAGTGTTTTCCAGCCCACTGAAAAGCCAATGTCATGCTGATAATTAGTGGTGGAGTGACTGATGCCTGCACTCGTACTCATAACTGCAGCTATAAGGGCACTCTGAGCGAAGGCTGAATAGAGCTATTGATAAGTCAGAAATGACTGTTCACGTTGAAAGAATCAGGATGAGAGCAAACATGCAGACTTACCTTTTCAATACTCACAAAAAAAGTATGATGGTGGAAAATTGTAAGACCAAACCATAGAGCTGTCAAGTGCTCTCTGCTGGTTCGTACTTAAAATTGTGACAGCCTCGATAATGCCTGGGACGCTCTCAACAGCGTGCAGCGGGGTAGCAGTCATACGTATGATGGAAACATTAAAACCCACAGAAATCACTGAGGGCAAAAACCTCAAGTACGCAGTGTGCTGACAGTAAATGAAGTACCAGGAATAGTAGAAGGGCATTAGAGTCACGGCACAGGGAAACAAGCTAGTTACATCAAGAATGTGTGGCTGCTTACGTCAAAGCTGGAAAACCCCAAATTCAGAACTAAAGGAATACTCTTCAATGCTCTTAATGGACGAGTTTGACATTTTGGAGCATTCATTCCAAGTGAGGTGAGAAGATCAGGAGCACTCTCATGTCTGTGCACTAAATATGGAGCTGGAGCCTGAAGGCGAATCATTTACCTCATTCACTGTATAAATAATGCTATTTATACATTTCTGTTGTGGAGGGATGAAACAAACTAGATAGCTCATGTTAATGATAAGTTTTAGAGGTGCTGCTAGGTGCACTTTTGAACAGAGCAAGGCTAGCTGGTTTCCCTGGCTTTCAGTCCTTATGCCATGCTAAGTTATGCTAATCACATCCTGGCTCCAGCTCTACAAGTAATGCACAGCCATGAGTGTGGAAGATGTTCTCTTACATATTTTCCAGAACAATTCCTTTAAAAGTACTGTAACTTGCTCCCATGGCAGACGACAGCTGTAGTTTTTAGTTTACAGGTGCTGGTCATAAAATTAGAATATCATGGAAAAGTTGATTTTTTTCAGTAATTCCATTCAAAAAGTGAAACTTGTATAATGTATACATTCATTTCACACAGACCGACATATTTCAAGTATTTACTTCTTTTAATATTGATGATTATACTTGACAACTAATGAAAACCCCTAATTGAGTATCTCAGAAAATTAGAATATTGTGGAAAAGGTCAATATTGAAGATATCTGGTGCCACACTCTAATCAGCTAATTAACTCCAAACACCTGCAAAGGCCTTTAAATGGTCTCTCAGTCTAGTTTTGTAAGCTACACAATCATGGAGAAGACTGCTGACCTGACAGTCGTCCAAAAGACGATCATTGACACCTTGCACAAGGAGGGCAAGCCCCAAAAGGTCATTGCTAAAGAGGCTGGATGTTCACAGAGCTCTGTGTCCAAGCACATTAGTAGAAAGGCAAAGGGAAGGAAAAGATGTGGTAGAAAAAAGTGTACAAGCAATAGAGATAACCGCACCCTGGAGAGGATAGTGAGACAAAACCCATTCAAAACTGCGGGGGAGACTCACAAAGAGTGGACTGCAGCTGGAGTCAGTGCTTCAAGAACCACCACTCACAGACGTATGCAAGACATGCGTTTCAGCTGTCGCATTCCTTGTGTCAAGCCACTCTTGAACAAGAGACAGCGTCAGAAGCGTCCCACCTGGGCTAAAGACAAAAAGGACTGGACTGCTGCTGAGTGGTCCAAAGTCATGTTCTCGGATGAAAGTAAATTTTGCATGTCCTTTGGTAATCAAGGTCCCAGAGTCTGGAGGAAGAGAGGAGAGGCACAGAATCCACGTTGCCTGAGGTCGAGTGTCAAGTTTCCACAGTCAGTGATGGTTTGGGGTGCCATGTCATCTGCTGGTGTTGGTCCACTGTGTTTCCTTAGGTCCAAGGTCAATGCAGCTGTCTATCAGGAAGTTTTGGAGCACTTCATGCTTCCTGCTGCTGACCAACTTTATGGAGATGCAGATTTCATTTTTCAACAGGACTTGGCACCTGCTCACAGTGCCAAAGCTACCAGTACCTGGTTTAAGGACCATGGTATCCCTGTTCTTGATTGGCCAGCAAACTCCCCTGACCTTAACCCCATAGAAAATCTATGGGGTATTGTGAAGAGGAAGATGCGAGATGCCAGACTCAACAATGCAGAAGAGCTGAAGGCCACCATCAAAGCAACCTGGGCTCCCATAACACCTGAGCAGTGTCACAGCCTGATCGACTCCATGCCACGCCGCATTGCTGCAGTAATTCAGGCAAAAGGAGCCCCAACTAAGTATTGAGTGCTGTACATGCTCATACTTTTCATGTTTATACTCTTCAGTTGGACAACATTTTTAGAAATCCTTTTTTGTATCAGTCTTAAGTGATATTCTAGTTTTCTGAGATACTGAAATTCGGATTTTCATTAGTTGTTAGTTTAAAATCATCAAAATTAAAGAACTAAACATTTGAAATATATCAGTCTGTGTGTAATGAATGAATATACAAGTTTCACTTTTTGAATGGAATTACTGAAATAAATCAACTTTTCCATGATATTCTAATTTTATGACCAGCACCTGTACATTATTTGACACAATGAGAGAGAAGACTCCAGGTTACATGTTTCTACAACATGACAAGGATGACTTCATAACGTCCATATGTCTTGGACTTTTCTTGAATTATCCTTGAAATTTTGTAGCTCACACAGTTAAATAAGTGTAGTTAGTACAATAGTTTGCAGTCAGACCCCAGAGTCAGAGCAAACACGCATCAAAGCATATTAGAATATCCCATTAACCTTTTACCATACCTGCAGTATAATTATGCACTTATTTGACATTGATGCTCACTATATAGTCATTATATTCCAAATATACATTGCTTTTCCGAAAAAAAGGAAGTAGTGTATTTTGTTTAGTGAGTGACGGAGCAATCTACAAATTTTCTAGAGCCTCCTTTCAAACCTACCACTGGACTTTAACACTCCTTTAATCATTTGCTAAGATGCACACAGCACTGTTATGAACTTCATGCCAATTTATAAGCAAGACACTTTCCATATGCAGATATTTTGGAAACTAATGCCATCTACATTACAAGGAGGATTGAGGCCAAAATGGGAAAAGCCCTTATACCAAGATGGAAACTGCCTAAACATTAGAATAATTCAGTTTAATTACCCGCACTAATCAGTAGATGTAGCAACAGGACACAGGACCTCTTTACCCTCTCATTTTGTGTTGACATTCTAAATATCAGAAACTCAAGTGGCTGTACAATACTTAACGGCTGTTTAATTTCCTCCTGCTATTACCTTGAACTGTCAGTGGTGTGGAACAAAGCCAGAGCAGTCGAGCCGATCGTGCATTACATGCAGTGCTCTCAGTTTGTGCTTTCACCTTTCAGCATTTTTTTTTAAAATTAAGTACTGCAGGATAATGGAAATCCTTTATTGACCTTTAGTTCGATTTATGGAGATAAGTCAGGTGTAAAGGAGCAGAAGAATGGGAGACTTTCATCTCTGCAAGATGAGAAATGTATCATTATAAAAGTCTTAAGTGTAATAGTCTATATGTGCTTTGCTATTTGGCATTACTTGCTTCCTTCCTGTCCTCTCCCTTGACATGCTGTTCTACTCACATTTCACATGGTGAGATTTCACACAGGAATTCATTACCGGTGTGTTAAAATGTCCCTCAGCTCAGTCCATAAACAGCCTTGCTTCAGCTGAGGGAAAACAGAGAAAGTCACAGCCACAGAATATGTATAAACAATCACTTGTTAGAACGCTTCTTGCAGTACATGAGGTTTTGGCAAAAGGAAGTATGTGAATGGGTGCAGAGGGGGTCAGTTGGTGTGAGGAGGGATATAGGTTGAAATAGCGTGATGTTTGGTCGGGGGGGGTCAGTCTTCTGATGTCATGGGGGGATTATTTTAACAGGACCCACCCACTGGGACCTCGGCGCTTGATGGCTTCCGTAGCCCGGCTGGGCCGACAGAGGCACGCTTTGTATTAGCCAGTCATAAACTACAGCAGAGCCCTGAGTCACTACAATGCTTCTGTTCACGGCCATGTTTGTCTTACAGTGTTGCGAGGTGAGTGAGCTCATCAGTCCAAAGTCATTATGACCAACAACTCTTTTAGTCGAGCGTGATGAGCCAACAAACTGTGAATTCGGCACACACCTTATTTGGCTGGAATATTGAGCTTGAGTTAAGATGTTTACCTTGTAGCTGAAGGCTTGAAATGTAGAGAATGCCCCATTGTGTACTTCTGAAGTAGCACAATATTTCTTTGTTCCTTGTTGCCTTGAAACACAGTATAGCAAAGTTAACATGAAGCTGAAATGCAGCCAATATTTGATGGAAATATTTTCACTGGCAGCCATGCAGGAGTGTGCAGACCGCAAAGAAGAGTTCATGGTGAGTTTCTGAAGTATATGACAACAATTTCCAATGATTTTGATTGGATGTTGTGCGGTTAAGCTAACCTTCTATATCTTTCACCACCTACTGATGTCCTGTTCTCAATCTCATCTCAACCCAGTAATGGAAGGAGGAAGAGAACTGCACCAGATCCAAACACATCAGTCAGTTTTTTTACAAAATGAGCAGTCCTCAACAAAACAAGTCTGCCATAGAGAAAACACCCTTCCTTTTTTTCTGTATCCCTCCAAAGAAAGTGGGTATTTCCTATTCACTTTTTTAGCGACCCAGCGTTTCAGACCCCTCTCGCATTTACAACACAAACCCAGACAACACTGAGTCTTTCACATCCTTTCCACGCTTTCCCTCCCTTTTCTCACAGGTCCATTTTCCTAAACTGAAATTACATTACACTGCCTTTCTCTTTTCACAGCGAAAGGTCATAATTTTTCGTAGCTGCCGCCACCCCTTGTCTGTTGTGTAAGTGTGAGTTTTACAGAGAGAGCCTGAAAAGTTTTAATTATTGCCAGGGAGGAGGCCACCCGCTGAGGCTCCACAAGCCTGTTTTTTTTAACGTATTGTACCTCTTCACTGCGGCCAGCATAGGAGTGTCTCAGAGGGATGCAGAGGTAGATGGGGTTTTGAAAGGGGACTAAAATGATGATGTGTTTGCTTTCACGCTGACATAGTCTGGTCTGAGAAATGGCTCTATAAAGCCTGTAAAAGTGTGTCCCTGGTGACTTCTGAAAAGTCAGTGGGAAAGGGGGGGGTCCTTATAAAGCAGCACTGTCAAGGTATGTAGAGTTGTGGTCCTGCTCTCCACTGTTTAACAGTGCAGGAGTTAGCAGTATTTTCCTATACAGACTGCTGCATTCAGAGTCAGGTCTGTAAACATGTTGCACCAACATGATTACTTCCTTTTAAGAGCAGCAAGTGTGCTGGAATATAATCTGTTGAAAAATATCATGTTCACAGTAAATGCATTGTAATAGCCATTCATCTTAATTAATCATCTGATTACCAAACAAAAACTGAAGTTGCTCTTCATGCTCTTCCAATCATTATCAATGAATGTTTGATTGACACTCTCACTTACAGTATGGGAGCTGGCCACATGAATGCTCTACTGACTCTGTTAACTGCAGTTCATTCTATATATACAATTAACTTTTTTGCTAATAACCATAGTTGCTGCGGCTTATATTGGGTGGCTGCATTTTTATCAGGTTTGTCCAAAGCATGCAAGTCAGAAGGAGGTGACCAGGTTGGATGGTGAACTTACAAAGCACAATCACACATGTGCTTAAATTAAGGCTACAAAAGTACTTTGGCTAAATTTGGATCGTGTTTTTTGGTTAAATGTTAATCCAGTAAACTCATCCTGTCTTGTAAATCAAGTCACTACAGAAATTTAAAGAGGACCATGATCTTTGTATAAGATAACCAAAGGCATGTAGTGCCTTAATATAACCACAAAAGACATTAATCACACTCTTCCTGCATCAAGTGTTTGCATTACTAGAATGGATATGGGGAAAAACAAAAGTAGCACATTGTTTGTGATTGTTTTGTTCAGTACAAACATGAGGCAATTTATTATGTTGACAAAAAATGTAATTCAGGTGGCACTGCATTTCTCTCAAGATTTATTTGCTGTTGCAAATTATTAGTTTCTACATATACAGACATCATTTCACTCTCGGGCTCTGGTACTGCAGCAGAAAGTCTCAACACTGACAAACTGCAATGACCTGGCTGAACGTGTACTGCACAATTTTTAACACATAAGATATTGTCTTATTGTAGATTAGAAATCTGCAACTATGATTACTGTCATCACTTATAAATTTATGGATTAAATACACGATTAATCAATTGTCATAACCATCAAATTGCTTGTTTGATTCACAGTTATATTTAATAGAGAAAAGCAGAAAATTGGGAAGCTGAAACTAGTAAAACTTTATCAAAACTGTTTCAGTTCTTTAACAATCAATTAATGCATCCAGTGCTACCCCCATATATTCTAATCCTTGTTCTGATAGTCCAGTGAACAGCTATCTGCAGACATAACTGGAAAACTAATGCTTATCACAAGCAGAAGTGCTATTGACCCTTGTTGTAATCGCTCATTATGGTAATGACCACGTTGCCATTTGGTAAATGGCATTACACCCCAAAAAAAAAAATCTCCCCAATTCTGTCTATGGTTAGCAACACCCTATCCTTCATGTAATTATATCCAGAAGCCTTTATGTGCTGTTGTAGTAGGCACAGCCCAGCAAAGGAAACAAATGACCAGCAACCGCTATTTAAAGCGAAGCTAACTGTGGTTTAACCATGGGTTACGCAAGGAGGTGGTTTGTTTGGCTAGCAGGCTTTGTTACCATGGCAACAGTGTTGTAGAGGAACACTGGGTATCCCTGCTTCTGCATAATAGCATTGTGCATTACTCTGTTTCAGTTAACACTAATATTAGTCAAACTTATATGGATTGGACGTCAGCTTCAGGATATTGTGCACATGATTTATACAATCAGGGCAGGAAAAATCAGCAGCCCAAAGGCTCAAATCTTGTCTGGCATCCTCACACTCGCATAAAAATGACTGAATTACCTCTGATTCATCGGCACAGACAAGTCACAGGACACAAAGTCGTCTGAATGTCTCCAATCTTCCTGCACTTGTGGTCAGCGCGTCTCTCTTCCCCATAGCTTTTCCGGACATGTGTCGCTAGACTGAGACCAAAAGAGGATGGTGAAGAGGAGGAGGAAAGGGAAAGAAAGACAACAGGGTAATTCATTCAGCCGTCTGTGAAAGAGAGGAAGACTCAGTTTCCTCGGAGCATTATAAATACAAGCGCAGTCAGTCATCAAATTATAGCCATCTGCATTGGCATGAGACCAGGATTCTGCTTGACGCACAATAAAGTAGTGTGAGGAGGGGTGTGGTGGCTAAAGGGGATCAGAGACTGTCCTCTTAGGTGGTTAAACCTCCACACACAGACTGACACCAAGTGTGGGAGCAGCTTCACAGCCCCAGCTAACACTCTTTAGGAGCAGGGATGATCCTTTACAGATAATGATGCTTTGCCTTGTCAGTGAAATCACCTCTGCTGGATCCCATCTACACCCCAAGTCTCTGCAGCTGGGTGTTATGTTGCAGCAGAGAACAGAAGACTTATGATGCACATTCTCATTCTCAAAAGCCCTTTGTGATTATGTTTTTTCTTTCATCCTATAGCTATGATTCGCTTTTTGCATACCTGTTAGACACAAGCAAGGGCGCAGAGACAAAAGAAGTGTCACAGAGCGAGGCATTTAAATAGATAGCATATTGAAAATGTGCTTTTCCTACATGAAGCCTATTCTCTGCCTGAGCTTTACACAGCTTAGCTGGGGAACTAATGAATTCCAGGTCCAGGTACACTGCAGAGGGTGAAGCTATTGTGTGTATCATTAGAAAATGTGCTTCTTTTCCTGAAGGCAACAGCAGCGAGCTGAATTTGAACCAGAAAATCCCCAGGCAGAATTGTCTTGGCATCGCTCTCTCCTTCAGCTTTTTATCCCCATGCTCAGTGAACAATCCAACAAAAGCTCGGGTTTAAGAAGCATGGAGCTCATTGCGATTTTCTTTGTTAATGCAATTGCCTGTAAGAAAAGATTCTGTTCCCCCATTTTTTTTTTCAGTTTCAGCCTGAAGGCTCCTCTGCAATTAGCACTATTCTTTCATTTGGAATACCTTAGCCTCACCCGAAACTCTCTGAACTGTACCATAATAGCCTCTGGCACAGTCAGTAACAGCTAACGACAATAGCCTCCGAAAAGTGACATTTTGAAAATGAATGATGTGTAACTGTGATAATTCCATTCAATTCATTAATACAAATGACATTTGCATGTTCAGCTCCATTCTTATTTTGAATTAGCGGGAAGGATCTTGGAGCTTTCGTTTTCTCTCATTTCTTTCAGTTCATCTGTTATTATTCACAAAATGCAGATTACAAAGTTCAACATGTAATCATGTCAAAAATAGTTTCATGTGATATTCAGAGCTGCCAGCATGGCATTCCTTTGGCTGTGAAGATGTGTATAATCGATCGTCTCTGTGTATTTGGTCCTGTGCTGAGACCATTCAACACCGACTTTGTTCATGACCAAGCAGCTTTGGAACTGAAAGGAAATTCCTCTGTGAAATCACAAAAGCTTGGGAACAAAAAACAAAGCTTGCTTTCATCCTTGCGGACATCAAAATGATTGTCTTTGTTCACATTTCCAGTGTGAGTTGCAGATCTGGGATGGAGGGCTTCATCCACAGAATGAGAAACCAAAGGATGAATGTACCCTTCACTTTTGAAGTTGGCAGCATGGCATTAATTTAGATGCAACACAGACATAAGCTGCCCTTTACAGGAACACACACATTTTCTCTCACATGGACACCTTCAAACAAGCAAAATTACACAAAAATACGTTTTCCATTTATAGCTTTAAATGTGATTTTTTTAGTATTGTATTTTCTTCTCTATTTTCTGACTCCGCCATGTCTGAGAAGTTATTTTATGAGATTTTTTTTCCTCATGGCATCTGGCCCACAGTCCTCTGAGGCTACTGGATGCTACTGTTGATTTTGAGGGAATATTTTGGTCTTCGTGATCTTATAGGAATGTTCTAACTTTGACACAGCAGTGTCTCTCTCTGCTTCACTTTTCCAAAATTTCCAAAGCATTAGCATTGTGTTGTCAGAAGGCTGCCTGCTACACTGTGTTCCAATGAGGTTCTGTGTCTTGAACTATCACCCCTGTGAGGACAAGTGGGTAGCTAATGGAAAGCCCCCTTTCTATATCTCTTGGCTAAGGCCATGGAAAACCCATGCTGAGGAAACGGGGTCTTGGAGGTGGTCCAGTTTAATTTCAGAGCATGTGCACTGGGAAATAATTGACTTCCTCCGTGGTTTACATTTTGTCGATGGCCCCGGAGAGCGCAGTCTGAGGCAGGTGGCTGAATTTGCATATCATTGGAAAGGAGACAGCCCAAGCCTGGGAAATCCTGCACCACGAGACGCTATATGCCCAGAAAACCTCCGCAGGGGTAATGACTGATGTCTCAGTGAGAGAACCCCTTTGAGGCCAGAGGAGTTTCTCTTCAGCCAGGAGCAGCTGGAGAACACCTGATAATATAGAAATCAGTGCAGAGCAAGCTGCACTGTAACGTGAGACTCAGAAAAATGCTCATCTAACTGGTTTCTCCAAACTTTCACATTAGAATTCTCAGTTGCCATCTCACAGTTGTAGGATGAGTTTAGAGCTATGCATGCAGCTGTCTTTTTGTGTTATCCTAATGTAGTGAGCCATGTTATTTGACGCAGTGTAGAAAATGTGAAGTGCAAACTGTGAAATCAGACTGTTTCATTTTTTGCTACCAGAGTTTGGTGAATTCCTGTCTAAGTGACAAAAAAACACAAAAGTGTCATTTTTGTCTTTACTCGAAAGCATACAATTAAAGGGAATGTTTGTTTTTGGTGATGCAGAGTGAAATCACTGACTGTTTCAGTTGTATAGCATGCCTTTGATTTATAGGCTAACCTGATGCCTCTTTCTTATCTTTATATTTTCTATTGCACTCCTTACAGAATCCTACTTTGGGGACAGCTTCTGCAGTTTACAAGCCTTCCAAGATGTCTCCAGCTTCCACCTGTCACTACAGATCAAGACGAGTCGGCGGAGTGGGCTGCTGCTACTGGCTGCAGGAATGGAGGACTACCTGTTCCTCGAGCTCCAAAACGGGAAAATACAGGTGAATGATCAATACACTGTGGAGGAGGCTGAAATATTCTCAGACACTATAAGATAGCGTAGGTTGGTCTGTCCCAAACATTAAGAAATGAAATAAATCTTTATACTGTTAGAGCATTGTTGCATCATTTCAAACTTACTTGGTACAAGAGAGGTTTGCTATGCCAAAAACATTTATTTTAGCAATAAGAGTAGAACTGTTTTTAAGAGAAACAAGTGATGATACCTAAAGTAATGTCAACTCAAAAAGCTGTGTTTACACCCAAAGTACCTGGAACATCAGGAACCAGTTTTCAAAGAACTGAAATGTTCCTTCAGCCCACTGTTGTCTGCATTTCCATCATGGCCTGAAAACCTGCAAGGATGGGGCACATTAGTCCACTGCCGAACCTTTGATGGTTATGGTTCGCTTTGTAATTGAATGTTGAGTGTTTCTTTCATCCTTATTTTTCCTGTGAAGAAAAATAAGCAGCAACATTTTCTCACTTTTTTCTAAAATTAACACTGAATCTTGTGTACGTCAGGCTGTTCTCTGGTTGTTTTAGCAAAAAACACAGCCATTGTTGTCTCACTGCCTCTAATGAGTGGATTTACTGATCACATTTTAGTGTATATTTTATTTTCATTCAAGTAATTTTCAAGTCCTGCCCTGTCTTTAGCCACATTTCCTTCCTCCAAAGGTTCTTATTCCCTTGGGAAAGTTCCTGCAGTGGAGAGAAAGCAGGACCTGAAAATTACTTGAGCAAAAATAAAATGCATATTAAAATATGATCACTAAATACACTCATTAGAGGCGATAAGAAAACAATGGCTGTCTCTTGTGCTAGAACAACCAAAGAGAATGGCCTGGCATACACAAACAGATTCTGTGTTAATTTTAAAAGTGAGACTTTATTGCTGCTTATTTCCCCCCACAGGAGAAGCAAGTATGAGAAAAACACTTCAAAAATTAATTAGAGTGCTAAATATGTATGTAAATTCAATGTCAAGGCAAACCGTTTCCATTATTATGAGCTCACTTTCCAATGCAGGAGGTGTTCTTGTTCTCTGTTGTTTTGGAGAAAGATAATATAAAACAGTGAAAATACTTTATACAAATAAATGGCATCACTGTTTTCATTTCTTTTGGATAGTAACCAATTGATTAATTCTCTACTATATTCCCAAAAACATCACAGATTGTTCCTTTAAATGTTGTTTTGACAACCACTCAGCTTCAAGACATGCAGATATGACACATTTCATAAACAACCTACACTGATTAAATTTTTCTACTGTCTTCCCAACTTGTCTGACTGGAATGGGAACCATTACATTTTAAATCTATAAATAATTGCTTGACAGCTTCGAAAAGCAGCATTAGCATCAGGTGTGCTATCATAGAGATTCATACAGATTTTTTCCTGAAAGGACAATATCTCTGCATTTTCAATAAGGTGAATTCTCAGGCTGTGCGTAATAAAAGGAAATATTTCCTTCACCTGTCTTCTTCATTCTGTTCCTTCCAGTGATAGGAGATGCACTGAGCAAATAGATTCAAGGCTTTACAAAAATCTAATTGCCTTATTTGTCTTGCATGTGTGAGAATCATGTTGTTTAACTTTATTTAAGCAAAATACAGATTGCTGATGTTATCAGTGAAACTTCCTGAAACTAGTTAATTTTTAAAATAAAGCTTAGTCAACACTGTGAGCACTGGGAGGAATTTTCTGGGGTTGTAGATACACTGCCTAGATCAGAAATGTTAATGTTAGAATAAAAAGAAGCTTAAACTCAAATGTTTGATGAGCCAACAAATTAGCCCCCATAAATGGTAAGAGAAACCAGAGATGGTCATGAACATAGACAAGAGTTTTTGGGTTGGTATTTGTGTGTTTAAGAGAGTCTCTTCTTCATAAATATTGACATTACTGTACAGTTGTTGGTTGTAACTTGCAGTGTTGACTCAGCCCTGAATCCTTTCCATGTGCTATTCTATCAAATGTGCGTGTGTATAAAAACCGTATATGCCACAATGTATATCTACAAAATGCACTTTAAATTTGAATTTAATGAAAATATTTTTATGTTCCCATAGGCACGCATGAATTTGGGAGCTGGTGAGGTGACGCTTTCCTCATCCCAAGGAGTACAGCTGAACAACCTTCTGGAGCACAAAATTTCACTCACACTGCAAGATGGCCAATTCACCATGACAATTGATGAGCTCTTCCCAACATATGTTCCTGTGAATGTTGACGGGGAACAGCTCAATATTGACCTGGGCATTTGGCTTGGAGGAACAGGAGACCTGGATGTTCCCTACCTCAGCAATGCCATTCCCCCTTTCCGTGGCTGCATGACTCAGGTCAAATTTGAGTCCCATCAGTTTGATATCCTCAGCACGGCATTTAAACAATGCCATGACACGAAGGAATCCTGCAGCAGTGAGTTTGAAGCTGGTGATGGGGAGGCAATTAGTTTCAGCACTCCTGATTCCTTTGTGTCCCTCCCCACCTGGAGCGGGGCTAGTGGTGCTCCAAGGGTCTTAGAGTTCCTGATGAAAACCACCATTGAGGATGCGTTACTTGTATTCCACCCTGGTCGAGAGTCAGACTTCATTGCTATTGGTGTTGCGAAAGGCTACCTCAAAGGTCTGCTGGACCTTGGCAGTGGCATGGTGGTACTGGACAATACCCAGGTGCAGCTGGATGATGATCAGTGGCATAGAGTTAAGCTTCAGATCAGTCAGGATTCTTTCCTCATTAATATAGACAGTCAGTCTTCCTCCCTCCCTCTTGACTCATCACAAAAATTGGACTTGGTTGGAAACTTGTATTTAGGAGGCATCCAGGGGAAAATGAAGGATGTCTTTCGTGACAGCGGGTCCTTAAATCGTGCAGAGGAGGAAATGACAGCTGAGTCCTTCATTGGTTGCTTGGGTGAAATCAAAGTAAATCAGAAGGATAGAAGCCTGCAGGATGCTATAGTGACCAAAGATGTTCATGTTAAATGTGAAGGAGAGGACTATGACTACTCAACTTACTATGACACAGAGTCAACCACAACTTCTCCACCTGTTCGCATCCGATTTGCTGATATGGACTTCAATGAACAGCACTGCTACCCAACAGATGATACACCAGAGATATTCAAAAATGTAAGAAAACTTCTTGATGTCTCTCCATTGCTTGTGCCTGAAGGTGGAGAACTTTTACTTGATATTGGCAACCTAAACCCTACATTTGACCTCAGTGCTGCAGGAATGCGTCAATCAGACATAATCTTTACTATCCTGAATGATCCCTGGTATGGCTTGGTTGATATCAACACTAACACAAGACGCACACAAAAGTTCACCCTTCTCGACGTTGTCAATAAGAAAATTAAGTATATGCATGATGGAAATGAGAGGCATGCAGATCAAATCCAGCTACAGGTGGTTGCTCACAGTAACAGTTACCTTCCAGAATGTTTAAAAACTCCTCGCGAATATATCCTCCCTGTTGAAATTCTTCCCATCAATGATATACCACAACTCGGTGGAGGAGAAATCACCATTACAGAAAACGGCAGGACTCGCTTGACTCCCAGCCTTGTTAAAATCATGGATTCTGACACCCGCTGTGATGAATTAGTAGTCACTGTAACCTCAGAGCCTTCCATGGAGGTTGGTTACTTAGAAAACAGTCGGCAGCCAGGACGAAGCATCTCAGAGTTCACTTGCAAGGAGCTGAAAGATGGAAATATCTATTTTGTACACAGAGGAGGTAGTGCTGCTGGAATTACCTTGGAGGTGTCTGATGGACAGTCAGTAAGTCATTCATCTACTTTTAAGTTTTCTGTGACACAGCCACATATGACTATTGTCACCAACACTGGACTTCTCTTGTCTCAAGGAAGCAACGCATCCATAGGTGTTCATAATCTGGCTGTCCTTGCTCATCCTCGTAATGGAGATGTTATGTATAACATCACACAGCCTCTGGTATTTGGAGAACTACAGATAAAGATAAGCGATGGAATGTACAAGCAGGTTACAACTTTCCATCAATCTGATCTGGATCAGGACCACCTCAGATATGTCAGCACAGACTCAAGCGACCAGGAGGATGTTGTGGTCGAGCAGATTCAGTTTGACGTTCACTTGGGGCAGTTCGCTCTCTGGAACAACACCTTCTTGGTCAAAATTATCCCTGCACAAGTGAAAGTTTCAAACCTGGTTGCACTGGAGATGCAGGCCAGTGAAGAGCAAACAATCGGACTCACAGAGCTTCAAGTGGAAGTAAACGGGAAAAACCCAGATCCACAAACTATAAAATACATCCTTGTCAAGCCTCCAACACTCGGTAGTGTCCAGCTCTCAGACAGAGAGTTGACTGAGGGTGATGTCTTCACACAGAAAGACATTTTGGACAACGCTGTTAGCTACAGAGTGCGTGTGCAAAGAGCTGTGAATAGCAGAGACCAGTTCCAGTTCAGAGTCCTTGCTGATGATCAGTACTCCCCTCTATATACCTTCCCCATTAACATCCTTGCCAATGCAGATGCTCCTGTTTTGACCAATGAGAGGCTGGTTGTCTTGCAGGGTGGAGAAAATATTCTCAACAAAAACTATCTTTGGATGCAGTCTCCAGGTTCAACAGATTTTGTGTACCAGGTCACGCGAGAGCCAAAACATGGCAGACTGATAAGGGACTCCCCACCAGGGCAACCTAGATTTGATGGGGCAATAAAAGTATTCAGCAATGAAGACCTCCAGCTTGACAGGCTTATTTACAAACATGATGGATCCAAGACAACCAGTGATGAATTCCTTTTTTCAACATTTGATCAAGCAGCAGATAGTTCAGACAATCAGAAAATAGTAAATGGTGCTTTCAGAATTTCTATACAATCCAAGAACGAGCATGCTCCTGTGAGGGTTGTGGATAAAGTCTTCAATGTAGTGCGCCACGGTCAACGTCTGCTAACAACTGATGTCATCCAGTTTAAGGATGACGACTCAGGCTTCAATGACACCCAAATCGTCTACGCTCGTGAGGGAATCCTCTCAGGCAATATCGTCTCAACATCTAACCCCTCACAGCCCCTTTTCCGTTTCACACAAGCAGATCTGCGAGATAAGAACATCCTCTTCATTCATCACGGTGCCGACCGGGAACGCTTCTCACTGCAGGTGTCAGATGGTTTCCACAAGACCACCACGCTGCTTCAGATCCAGGCAGGTGAGCCCTATCTCCGAGTAGTAAACAACACAATCATTGTCATCGACCATGGAAGCACCAAGACTCTAAACACCACCCTGTTGAGTGCTGACTCTAACATGGACATCAGGGACGACAGTGAAATCAAGTTCCAGGTCACATCACCACCCGGTGATGGCAGGATTATCGTGAGTGGGATTGAGGCTTCATTGTTCAGCCAGGAGGACCTGAAAAAAGGTGTTGTGTCATATGAGCATAATTATGAGAGCCTGAGGTCCAAGGACTCCTTCAGCTTCACCGTCCAAGCAAGAGGACATTCTGAAAAGGGCACATTCAGGATTAAAATATTCAAGCAAGGTTACCTCTCTGAGCCTGAGGTGAAAACCAATGAGGTCATCATTTCCTATGAGGGAGAGCACACCGTAATCACCCAGAATAATCTTAAGGTAAGGATTACTGACTCTATTACAGTACGTCGAGCAAAGTTTGTTTTACTAACAAAGATTTTTATATACAATCCTGGGTTACAGTACAACTAGCAAGTCTACTATTTAAATGCATTTCCATTGCTGACATTTGATCTATAAAGTATGCATTTGTTTATCCAGCAAGACAGCATATTTAGACAGTTTGGCACTGATTATGTATATCTCTTTTCAAGTTTTTCTCTTTGTAAAGAAAATCTTTCACATGACTCCTTCAAGCATACTGCCCTGTTTTGTAACTCTGTCTCTAATCTACATTATAGCCACATGAAAGCAGGGCTAAATATGACTGCAAAGTTACTGCTTTTAATCTAGTTTATGTACTAAATTACAGTCTATTAAGTGTGGAAAACAGAGCACTAAGTATCCCCTGAGGAACTTCCTGAAGCCCACTGTAATTTATAAGATGAGCTTGCCTGCACTTCATCTTCAGCGTAATTAATGAGGTTTAAATTGTCAGTCCATTCATAACAAGTTCTCCGTATATACTGTATAGCTTAATTTTTAAAATGATGAGGGACATTTCTGAGGATAAAATGTTTAATTTCACCATAGTGCACACAGGACTATCAACTGGAGAATAACATAGATACCCAGTACGCATACTACTGAAATACGTATTGAACAACGCCTTGACAGAATGGCCTTTACAAGAGGTAAAATATTGACTTTTTGCTTGTGGGAGCTTTTCCAATGTGTGTCCTTACTATGAAATCGAAAGTAGTATGATGTTCTGAAATATTGTCAAATGTAAGCATGATTGCTAAACACTTAGGCTCCAGAGTTTATTAAATCTTTTCAAAGTGGGATGACCATAAATCTGCCTGCGTGTAAATCTGCAGCATGCCTTTAAATGCTGCCAGATATCAGAAATGTGTTTTTTAAGTCAACGTTTACACAGTCTGTGTCCCAATTAAATGATATATGCCATACTCATACTATTAGGTTTAAACTGTACTAAAGTTCACTGTGACCTGTTTTGATAATTAGTAAAGAACAAAATATGTGGCATATCGACACTGACTTATAATGTAGTCCTTGTACCAAAAGGAAATGATAAAAACTGTCCAAATCCAGATGTCCAGTATGACTCCATACTTTGAAACACTGCTGCCAATTTCAGTGAAAACCCTTTTTCAAAGTTTTATTTGATTTGTTTTACCAAATGTCACTGGAACAGTTGTGCAACAGTGCTATTTTTGTCAGCTGTGAGAAGTTCCTCTGTTTCCATGTTGTATTACATTTGGAGACAACAATGTCTACCTTCACCATACTGCAAAAGCCAAGCAATTTTAGTATGTCTGCTGCATTTCAAGGTATATGTGATTAGTCAGAGAGCTTAATCATTTCAAAACACATTTATATGAAAAGGGTTTCTCTTGTCAAGCCAACTCCACACTACAGGTTTATCACTGTATAAAAAAAGTGATGATATTTTAACCGCATGCCTTTGCCTTTTAGGTGGATCAAGCCGATATTCTGCCTACAGAAATGGTGTTCACTGTTAAACAGCCTCCTCGTCTTGGTCATGTGGTCAAGCTGACAAACAGCTCAGACAGCACAGCCTCGCCTGTCCTCGACTACATTCACTCCTTCACCCAAGAGGACATTGATCAGGGGCGCATTCTCTATGTGTCTGCATCTATCCAGGTTTACTGTGATTTAATTTATTCTGTTGTAATAAATCATACAAGGCTGCTTGTTCCCTTTCGTATTCACTCTGAGAGGAAAATGAGACGAAACACAACCTCAGCCTC
Source organism: Chaetodon trifasciatus (assembly GCA_037975065.1). Lineage (NCBI taxonomy): Eukaryota > Metazoa > Chordata > Actinopteri > Chaetodontiformes > Chaetodontidae > Chaetodon > Chaetodon trifasciatus. The sequence continues at coordinate 17,151,884 of JBBMOE010000002.1, forward strand.
TGCTGTGTCTAAGGTACAAGGTTTATCTTTAATATATCAATAAGTTATCCATTTCTTTCAGGGAAACGATGCCTTCACAGTGGATGTCAGTAATGGTTTTACAACAGTGGAGGACCTGCACATTTCTGTTAACGTCGTTCCCCGGCTCATTCCCATCCAGACCTTCAACTTCACAGTGAAGGAAGGCCTCAGCAGGGCAATCAACACAGAGATTGTTAACATCTCACATCCCTTCTACAGCTCAGCAAACATCGACTTTGTTGTAGAAGAGTCACCACAGCACGGGGACATCCGCTACCTGGATGGAGACGAACTTACTTACTTTACATGGGAGGAGGTACGTAGTGACACGATGAAAGAAATATCAAAATTCGAAAATCGGTCACATATTCCAACAAAAAATATCACAAAAGAGCTCTGAATAACATCTCCCTGCTTCCTCACTCAAATAATACTGCATTTTTCATATCACCATCGGTTTAAACTTTAAAATAATTGTTTTTATATTTGGTTTCGCTTGCTGTTTCCAAAGTTTCACTCAAAATTCTGAGATTTTTTGCCCTGCTCATGGACAGAGAGATGTCTTGCAAAGTAAAACTTGAGACTTTTTATTTGCCAAACAGTTAACATGTCTACCAGATGTTTTGCAAAATCCACTAAAGTATTTGATCTACTATCTAACATTTTAAGGGTAACTTTAAAGGAAGTGTGTCTACACAAAGCACCTGAATTTCATTTGGCCAAAAGATTTTTCTCAGCATGGTACCAAAAACTTCCCAGAAGACCAAAAAACCCAATAATCCATATTTTATCCGGTCTTAATAACTTCAGGGAGTATAAGACTAGATCATGGTGGTTGTTCAAGAGGATTACCACAGAAAAGCGTCACCATGGAACTTTCCCCAGTTACTACTCAGAGCTGTTTTGGATTTGCTGTGTTGTGTGTTGTGTGTTGTACCAGATAGAGAGAGGAGGGGGAGTCTGGGAGCTGCTGCAGCACAGTTATCTGGTCTCCCTCCGTGTGGTTCAGAGGGCCCCAGCTTTAGGAAAATATTAAAAATGCATGAGTTGTTACCGGTGGAAAAACCTCATGCATTCTGAGAGGACCACATAGTTTAGTGGAGCTAGTTAGACACATATCTTATAGCTCCTACATCTCGGCCTGGTCTGCTTCTGCTCCGCTCTATTTTGCTGAACCATTGTGGAAAAACTGACGATGCCTTTGGACCGCCTGAAGCCAAAATAAACTGGCCCGGTATGTTCCTATAATAATGTGTGAGTGCACACAAAACTCCCGCGCTTTGCTTCTGCCAGACTCACTCATACTGTCTCTCAAAGATCCCAGTGTGCTTGAATAGGTCTAGTGCAAAGCAGTGATTACTTCAGTAGCACGGAGGCAAAAATGAACATAGATATCATCATCTGCCACTATGGAAACAAAGAATGTCTCTTTATGCTGCTTCTTGGAGACTTTCTTATGTGTGCACTGTGTGTACTCTTTTTCTGTTTGCTTTCACTGTACTAAACTCAGAAAAAGAAACAGTCAGTTCTCCCAAATCAGTAACACATTGGCGAATAAATGTACAAGCCTCAGTCTGCTCATCATTTAAACCAGACTGTAATTGTTTCAAAATGAAAGTCGGATGTGTTTGTACTTTTTTGTATTGTACTGTGTTTTTTTGTTTTTTTTTTCCCCAAAGTTTAATTGCTGTTTCAAGCTCTACTGGGCAAGTCCCCCCTGTCCCTGGGAATGGGCGCTGGACTTGCTAGAGTGTGTGGTAAGCCATCAATTGTGGTGGTTCACTAAGGTTATATAAGCATACAGTAACATGGGGGGTGCACAGTGAGAAGTCTCTAATGCAGAAGATGTATAGGAAAACCAACCAAAAGAATGTAAAGTGTCATGTGGCCCAGATGTGTCACATCTGAGTGAGACAGCATACAGCATTTTGCTAACCACAGCAATGACTATGATTTACTCCGGCTTTGAACAATAAAGCACACACTCAGTAACGTATGCAACGTTGAGTGGAGTCCAACTTGAGGAAATATGGGAAATAAAGGAAATCTGAAGCACTTTGCCCAAATACACCTTTGCTTTAATCAGGTTCAGCTCTCCATCGGGTCTCAATTAGGTCTGTGGAAAGCTATTAGGGTCCACACAGGCATCTTTATTTTGAACAAAGTACACAATGTTTTCAGTGAGCAAGCCTCTACGGTTTATATTACTAATTTTCCACAAAACAGTAGGCACACAGAACCTGAGATTTTACATCAATCAACCCTGAAACTAAAACAAATTATGCAGCTAGTGTCAAATACTGACACCCGCATCAGTCTTTCTCAGAGCGAATCCGAAGGCCTCGTGTCCAACAACCACCCACTGTTTATTGTCCCAGCAAGCAGACTGATCGTCTCGCTGACTTTCCCCGATCAGTAATGATGATGGGGGTTGTTATTCCAGAGGGATGCCAGTCATATGGGATCCATTTGGCACTTCCTGCTCTCTTCGGAGAGCAGGCTCTCTGAAGCAGGTCCTCTCATCACAGCAGCTTGCTGGCTTTTGTCTAGACAAAGTTCCAACTGGCCTCTTTGTACAGAGGAACCCTGGATCTCTGCAAATTTGTCAAATAGCATCAGAGGAAAACATTAGTTTATTTGATCCAGGTACGACTACGGGACTGACAAACACAGGATGATGGGTGCTGAGAGCCTTCTTCTGTATACAGAAAGTCAGCAGAGCTGGCCCGGCCACAGGTGCTGTTTTCTCTCTGGCTCACTTGACAATGGATGACTGATTTCTTTGTGCATCTGTTTTCCCTCAAGGTTTCATCCCACAGGGGACATGCTCCTTGTTCCTGAGCTGCTCCCAGACTTTCAGACCTGATATAGCCTTTATCTCAAAACTTTGGAAACATACTGTAGATTAACGTGTTTGTTTAATACATCTGGGCGAGAGGGGGTCACTGGCCCAAAAAGACCCCAAAATGTACAACCCAGAACCAGACACATCTGTGTCTCTGGACTAACTTTCATATGACTAAAAGCAAGAAAGGCACATTTTTCCAAAACAGCGTCTGTTTCCTGAAGAATAAATCAAATGTACACTGCTTTTCAACATCGGACACGTTTACGTCATTCACGATTATACTGGGTAATACTGTAGTAATTGTGCTATTCTAAATCAAATTTCTTTCTCACAGCTAAAATGCCCTCAGCTTGTAAAAATCAAGCAAATTAACAATTTGACTGAACCAACTTTTGCTTTAAAGAATAACCCCGCTGGACTGTATTTGGAGCCGATATGGGATGGAAAGAGATGTATGGAAAATGGGAACTCTTGAGATTTACTGCTTTCTGTAATGTTTGGCAGATGAAGCAGCAGAAGCCAGGACTTTCTGACTCTTAGTCTCTAGTAAGAGTCAAGGTTCAAACCCTGGATCCCACCTTTCCCATGATGCAACAGCATCTTTTTGTTCCATGTTCGCCCACATTTCAAACCCTGCTCAAACTCAGGCTTTCTGATTGTAGTCTCCCAGCCAATGCTGAGATAATCAGGTCCCTCAGAGCCACAGAAGACATTATACAAGTGTTTTCACAGGCTAAGTGGTACCCTAAACCATTAGTAAATGAGTGAATTTATTGGAGTGTCAGAGTATCAGAGGGAGGACGGCTATCAGAGAAAATACTTTGTGTTTCTTTCAGTTCTGATCAGAGTTAATCCAGGTTAACAGAGTATAATGTCCTCATGCCTTCTCAGTATTCTTTGGATATGTGTGTTAAGAGACACATTCTGTAAATTTATTCCACCCTTTAAGCCCCCAAGCCTCTCCCTATTTTATGATGTTTCCTACCCTTCAGGTCTGATCCAGAATAGAGTGACAACTGGATCCTTTTTTGTCTTCTCCAGGTGAAGCTCGGACACATCTACTACATGCATGACAGCACCGAGAGCACAGAGGACAGTTTTACACTCTCTGCCTCAGTTTATGAGATTGACCGCCAGAGCCTCTCTGTCACCATCGCAGTGACTGTCATCCCAGTCAACGACGAGCCGCCAAGATTGACACGTAACACAGGACTGGAGGTAACGTTTTGCTCTTTGAATGCGCATGTGCTCTTATGTTGAGCTTTGTCCCAACATACTCTACAATGAAGTGGGTGGAAACTGAAAATCTTTTCTATCTATAAAATCTAAACTTCCTTTCTATGTTTCGGCTTATGAGAATTCAAGTTGACCTTAATCATCACTTTGTGTGAAAGAGGAAAGAACAGACTTGTTTTTATGCATACAAGATGAAACTATGGAGAAAATAATTTGCTTCCCTACAGCTTTATCTCAGAGCCAGTGCTCAGCTGATTTCATGTTGCCTTTGTGGATGACTTTGCTTTGTTTCCTGCTGTATGGAAATAAGAACTAGCGCAGCTTGTGCATGTGATTGACAGGCTGTGGGCATTCCAGCTGTTTGCATGATCAGTCTGATGCCCACAGCCAACCCAGATAAGTGGCTTTATAATGGCTGTTGATGAGATTCTGACATGTTGAAAAGGGGTCATTTCCTGAAAACTACTTCCTCTTTCTCAGTGGTGTAAGTAAGTACATTTACCTGAGTACTTAAGTACAAGTGCTTGCAACTTCATACTTCCACTCCATGACATCTCAGAGGCAAACATTGTGCTTTTAACTCACTACATTTATCTAACCGCTTTAGTTACTAGTTACTTTTCAGATTCCAAATTTTCACAGCTATCCTCCACAGTGAAAACCACGTATCTCCAGATTTGGTGATTTTGAAGTTTATATCTTTGTGGTAAACTGAAGGATTAAGTGTTTTTTTTTGTTGTTTTTTTGTTTTGTTTTTTTGTTTTTTTTTTAAGATAAATCAAACACTTAAAGGTCCAGTGTCTGGGAGTTAAGAGGATTTATGAGCAGAAATGGAACACAATATTCAGAATTATGTTTTCATTAGCTTATGATCACCTGGAACTAAGAACCGCTGTGTTTTCATTACCTTAAAATGAGATCTTTATATCTACAGTGAGAGTGGGTCCACTTCCATGGAGTCAGCCATGTTTCTACAGTAGCCCAGAACAGACAAACACTGGCTTTCGAGATTACTCTTCACATATTTTGGAGGGTAGCTTGAGGTAACCTGCAACCTCACCACTAGATGCCACTAAATTTTACACACTGGTTCTTTAAAAACTGAATTAGGTATAAAATGCATTGTCACAAAGCTGAAAACATATTTTTTTCTGAGCTCAGGAAGAGTTAAGTTTTTAGAGATATGTGGTTTTCACAGGACACCAATGCTGCAAATATATGATGATCTTAGAATATGATGCATTGCTGTCGATAAAACTGCCCCACATAGATGAAATTAGCACCACCTTAAACATATGCAGCAAAAAAATGCAACACACACGTTAATGCAGCAGTAATATTAATCAAACACACATCTTATATAGTCGTAAAACACTGACAGGGACCATTTTACTCCACAATGAGTACTTTTACTTTTGAGACTTTAAGTACATTTTGCTGATAATACTTGTATACATTTACTTCAGTAAGGTTTTGAACGCAGGTCTTTTACTTGCATTAAAGTATTTTCACAGAGTGGTACTTGTACTTAAGTAAAGGATCCAAATACTTTTAAGACAAACAAGTAACTGCATTTCATAGTGTTTACCTACAAATTGCAAGAGAAAACAAAACGTTCCTGTGCTGCAAGGAATACTTTACATTGGAGGTTCAAGTTGATGGATGGATTTTGAACTCTGAATGAACCCTGTAGTAATTCCTGATCTTTCTCACATCTATACTGGGTAGCTCCAGCAGTTACAGCCGAGTGTCATGAATCCTGAATGAACTGAGAATTAAATTCATTTCATGCAGCAGGTGTAATAAATGCAGAGAATTTTTACTTCGACACAGAAGGATACTGGCCTTGCAGACGATGAGGCATGCTGCGTCAATACAGCAGTGGCCTCCACAGCATATTTGTTTTTATAAAGAGCCATAAAATAGAAGTGAATTAGCATATTCTCAGCTTGACTGCTCCAAAATGTAGCAAGTGAATCATGTAAGCCACATAAGTATACAAGGGCAGTGATTCACTACTGTATGCACTCAATGCAGAGTAAGCAGAATTTCAGCTGTACAGTATAAGAGTGCATTTTAATGCAGTCTCAAATTTACAGATTTCTCAGTTGGAACCACTAGTAAGGGAACACAGGATGATTATAAATGGAAATATACAACCAGCCTGCAATAAAGTCTAACTTGAGAGTTTTATTTATCACAATGCAACTGTATTAAAAGATTAGAATTAATGGCTTTTGCTTATTTCCCATCCCTGATTAACATAGTCATGTTATTTCATTTAAACACAGTTTTTAATTGTTCAAGTGTTTGTATACTGCAGTGAAGGTGAAGTCAAAATTAAAATTACAGAATGGTGATTCAGAAGCATGCTGGAATTAATAGTTTTGCTTTTATGGAATATTTCTGATAGCTTTTCATGAGTTGGTTGCGCTGTGCTTGTTTCAGTGTAAAAAGAAATGACTGCAACTCACATTTTTAATTAGACAGCGTCTAAATCCCGGTCGCATCTTTGTGTTTAAAACTGGATGCCACACTCATATATGCACCAGCAGGCTCTACAGTGAAAGGTGCAGTGACAATTCATTAAGTGCACATTGGATTAAAAATCAATAATAATACACATTAACATACATGCATGTTATCGTCAAGAAGAAAATGTGTCTAAATTTACATTTAAGCACCTTCATCTGCTCAAAGCTCCTAGTGTTGGACTGTACAACTACATTTCCTACATAGCAGATAAGTCCTGCTTATATTTCTTCTATTCCTGTTGATGAAATCATTCACTCACAATAATCACTGTTTCCTGTACAAAGAAAGATGTTTATTCCATGGCATCTTTGCTTGATTGAATCTACAGTCGACTCAACGTTTATGTTTGTGACACACTTTCAAACTGATTTACAGAAGTCATGAAAGAAAAGTTTGGAGGCATCAATGAAGTGGATTCTACTGTAAGAGTAGGCAGGCAGTCGGAAAAAGCCAGCAATAATCAGCTCACAGAACTGGAAACCAACTGTGTCATTCAGCCCTCCCTGCTCTGCCTGCGGCTCCGCGTCTCCCTGGCAACCCGTATTTTTGGAAAACCAAGATGGTCGACGAGACCACGGCTTTCTGGCAGAGTGAGGGCGGCATCCAATGCCTGTGCCTTCTCTGCTGCAGCTGCAGAATCTAACACAATAATATGTGGATGTCTCTCCACACAGAGCCAGGGCTGACCCAGCAGCACATGGATTGATTTAAAGCAGGAAGTGTGTGTGTGTGTGTGTGTGTGTGTGTGTGTGTGTGTGTGTGTGTGTGTGTGTGTGTGTGTGTGTGTGTGTGTGCAGTGACCTCTGCAGCAGATGATCAGACATGATGACTAACATGGCTGTGATCCGGCTCTGCTCAAGCTCACCATTGATCCCATTTGGCCCAGTCTATAGGATACAGCTGGTCTCCATTAGGGTTTACATTGTCTCTGTCTGGTTCTACTCGACTTTGCTGTGTCTCTGAACAGTTGTCCCTCTGGGTGAGCCTGACTTAAAACCTTCAAGCTTCTTATTTTTCTATCTGTCTTTCTTCCACCCTGATTCCAAAAAAACTTGGGATGCTGTGAAAAACATAAAACAGAATGTGATAATTTGCTCTTTTTTCATAAATACTCAATTGAAAACAGCACAAAGACGATGTATTTATTGTTTTCCTCATCATCTTCATTGATTTTTATACGTATCTGCTTATTCTGATGCAGCAACACATTTCAAGTTGGGACAGGAACAACTAAAGACTAGGGAAGCTGTGGAATGCTCCAAAAACACCTGTTTGGAACATTCCACAGGTAAACAGGTTGATTGGTAACAGGTGATAGTGTCATGATTGGGTATGAAAGGGGCATCCTGGAAAGGCTCAGTCGTTCACGGAGGATGGAGAGAGGTTCACCACTTTGTGAACACATGATTGGATAAAGGAGATTAAGATTAACACATGAGCTCAGGAACACTTTGTAAAACTGTAGTCACTAAACACAGTTCATCTGCATTCAGGTTATTTACATTTCACACATTTTATCCACAGCATCCCATCTGCGGCTTCCATCTATCTATTATCTTTACTCTTTGCATTTCTGCTGTTGCCTTCTCTCTGCCACATTTTTGCAGGACTATATAACTATCGAACACTTCTGCTTTGAATGCCAGCCTTATCCCCCTCGCTATTTTCAAACATGACTAGTGAGTGACAGATGAAGTGCAGTATTTGTGTTTTATCCTTCATCAAACCCAGAGCTGGAGAAGTGTCACACCTGATCGGTATTTGGGTGGTTAATCTGCACCTCGCAGAGAAATGCCATCAGCTGAAATCAAAATGGAACACCGCCGCTCTTTCCTTCATGGCCACAGACGACAGCTTCACAGCAATCATCTTTTTCTGTTGTTGTTTTCAAATAGCTTGTGCACCTTTACTTCCCTGATCCCCAATAAAGAGTTATAAACAGGCCCTGGTGTCCTCAGTACTTAAACCAGCCAAGATTTCAGATGGCTGGGCAGTGAGGGATTCAGCTTCAGATGTCTGGCGCCCCTCATAGTCAGTGGTATCCTGTGTCATCAGCAAACGAAGTCATTTGCCTATGGCAGCTCCGTCATTACTGCCTCCAAATGAAATATCAGCCATTGTGTCTGATCAAATTAAAATTGCAGCCAGTGCTCTTAGGTGCTAAATGCATTGATTGTTATATAAACCAGTCATTTGCAAGGCCATTTGCAGATTACCTGCCCTACATTGCCTGGTGCATTGCTGGGATGCAGAGTGGGTCGATGTCGCCATCTAGTGTTAGGGAGGGGGGCTTGCACTGTAAAAAAAAAAAAAAAAAAAAAAGTCCATCAGAACAAATGCTGATGATATTCTGAATCCAGTGATGTGACCTCATTTTAAATATTGGTACTTTTTTACTATTTGAAAGTACTAACATGCAATTTTTACATTTTGTTTCCTGCCTGGGGACAATTATATTATATTATATTATATTATATTATAT
>JBBMOE010000002.1:17161402-17224194 GCA_037975065.1 Chaetodon trifasciatus
ATATTATATTATATTATATTATATATATTTCCTACAGTGAAAGTGATGTACAGAGTTACATCTCAGCATGATAGGTCATCAGTAATGCATCCTTGGTGACTATTATCATCCTCATTATAAACATCACAAGCCAGTATAATCATTTGTGTCAAACACAAAGCACTGTCTCACCTCAGCTGCTCATTGAAATTCATCAATGAAAACACTGGCAAAAAGCTACAAAAACAAAGCGAGTCAGAGGTCCTTCACTGTCTTTTAAATGAGACAATCTCACAGATCAAACCCCACGTCTACCTAAGAGGGTGTTAACTTGTAATTATAGCACTGTTTGGTGTATTTGTTAACCTTTGGCTTGTAATTGAAACTGTCCAAATGATTCTTAAAACACATTATTTTTACAAAAGCAACTCAAAATAGAAAGCAGATGTTCTACAATTGTATGTTTAACAGATAAAGAAATATTACAAATGTCTATGTGAGACAGGCAGCAGAATTCATTAATATTCCCTCATCAAGTGTTCCTCTTCTTATTCCACCTTTCCTACAGAATGTTCCTCTTGTGCATATACACTCAGACTTTTTGGTGCTTCGGGTTTAATACTGAACTGGAAAATGCCACTTTTTGATTTTGGCTCTCCATCTAGAACAAATTTCAGAGTACCCTGAAGTTCAAAAAGCGATTTAACACCTCCAGAAAATCCCTTTGTTGACCTCCTGTGGTTTAACTTCTCACCTTCCTGTAGCGATGCACAGAAGTACTCCAGGACCGCGTGATACCACTGGAAGTGGTAACAGGTGCTACAAAGCACACTTTTGACCACACCAATCAAGGCATGTGGCCAAAGGTGAAGCAGGCTTGGAACTTTCAATTGGACAGGACAAAAAAAAAAAAATTGCTTTTCAGCCTCGTGTGAAGTTACTCTTTAAAGCCTGATTGCAGTGGGGCTTCCTCCAAGGAATCTAACAGAGAACTTCTGAATCAGTTGCAATTAAGGGCAACACCTTATGACGAGGTTACTATAAACAAATGAAACTATGGTTGAGATGGCGACAAGTGCTCAAAATTAAGTTCATATTTGTGTATTATCAGGAGATTGTTCCAACCCTTCTCAAAAAATAAGTCTTCAACAGCATGAGCTCTGTCAGTAGTGATGAAGAATGGTGGAGGGGTATTGTAACACTAGTTTTTACCTGCAAATATTCTCCTTAATGCTGAGAAATTGGCCTTGTGGGTGGTGCTGTTATCAGCTAAGTCATCACTGCATATCATGTCCAGAGCTACCAGAAGTGCTATCAGCCTCTTATGTCTCTCTCAATAGGGATACAGCAGACGGGAGGGAAAGCATAGAGCATCTGTCTCATCCGTGGTGCATGGGGGATAGTGGGTGTTTCTGCCTTAAGGCAAACAAATCCACTTCCACCTTTCCTAAAAGAGTCCAGATTCAGCTCGGAGTTTTTGGGTTCAGCTGCCACTCCCACACCAGGGGCGTGCTCCCGGACAAACTATCTGGCTCTGCTTTCTGCAGGTCTGAGATGTAAAAACGCCCAGAAGAGGTAGACATTCTCCAAAGCCTCACATCACAGCTTCTCTGCAGGCTTCGACAGCACAGTGGATAAAATGCTTTTTGTTGACGCGCGCTCATATGATGCAGTTGTCAGTTCAAGCCGAAATATCCTCGGAACCCATCGGTGGCTTGAAGTGAGGCAGAACAATCGTTTCCAGTAGGATGATGTGACATTCTTCCTTTGAAGGTGACACGCCACCTAGCGAGCTTATCCAGGCAGATCAGCCCCATTCTGTCATGGAGGTATCTGACACATGAAAGGTTTTTGATCTGTCGGACAGGATTCTCTGATAGTCCCTCATGGCTACCAGACCCAGTCGCAGTCTGGTAAATAGCCTCTGCAGGTATCGTGCAGCAGTCGTGGTTGAACCACAGGGGGCAGGAGGGTCGGACTCAGAGGGAAAAGAGACGTCAGGGGCCTCGTGTGAGCAGGGACCACAAAAGATACTAGAACGAAGAGCTTGGGAGGGGCCCATAGAGAGAGCCTCACGTCCAGAACCTTGTGTTACGCCCCTGACAGGATGAGCTGCCAGCGGCTCTTATCAATCCTGTTTCACATATGTTTCACAGGCTTCACTCACCTCCAAGCTCATGGTCCAGGGATTATCCCAAATTTACCTTACATCCAAACAGCAGCACCCTGGCACCCGAGGCTGCCCTTTAAGCACTGGAATGACTGTATTCAGGCTGTAGACTGAAGACTGTATTCAATTAAATGCTGATGTAACAATAGTTGTAAGCAACATAGACGCCTTAAATGTTAATCTTTCAACCAGATTTAGTCTGGTTTGGATGGACTCGCTTACTCTGCTGCTATTAATCACACCGCTGTCACTTTATCCCATAATTTTGATTAAAATTGTTCTTGTAGTTTCTATTTTTATTTCTGTTTTTCTCTCTACTTCCAATTATTTATTTTTTTCTTTCTCCATTTGTCTGTACTCATTTCTGATCTTGTGCCATTACAACAACCAAATTTTCCCTCAGGGGATCAATAAAGGCTCATTTTATCTTATGTTATCCAATTTTAAACATTCAGACACATTTTGACGTGCAAATCATCAAATCAGCGCTCTTCCTGTTTGAACAATGGTACACACAATGGTCTCATTAGAAGATCCTCATCTTATTTCTGCTGGAAAGCAAAACAGTAGATTCACTCCAGCATCCAAACAGAGGCCACAAAGTGCAAAACAAAGTCCTCTCATTTAACAATATTATATTACGCGACATGTGAAATGTTTTCCAAATATTTGAATTGCTTTCCATATTGCATGTTTATGTCTCTTTCTTTTGCATCTAAACTCAGCACAGACATGAAATTCAGAGTCTTTGAGGATTCACAAAAGGTTAAAGACAAAGCTTCCTGCAGTTTACGCAGGTACACACAGACCCTACCTCTGATGACCCCTTTAATGTGTAGCAGCTACAAACATCAAAACCTACTTATCTGTGAAGTCGTCACAAGTTGTGAAAGTTGCCATCTGAGAGGGAAAAAGACACATTCCCAGAGTGTAATGATGGATTATGGCTTTGAACTGTTGATGCTGTGACTCATGTTGATAGAGCGTTGATGGAGTGTCAAACTGAATGGGATGTTGTGAGAAGTAAGGCGACTAAATTATACACTTCACAACCATGCTATACTGAGCTGGTCTAAATGGGTCTGAGATGCCAGAAATAACACAGAGGACTGGAGGAGACAGCGATGTTGTTGTCTGTCTTTAAGTTCCACAACATGAGGAGTAAATAGGATTTTACGGTTGGTCATTCAGTCAACGACTTGAAATACCTCAACAACGACCCCCCGACTTCTCCACAAGCTCCATTATGACATTTTCTGGCAGATATCCCCACAAATATTTGCCGCTTTGCTGCGGAATTTAGTGCTTATTAACAACTCATTAGTATGCAACCACACCAAACTGGGGGCCATGTTAAACATCATTTCTGCTCAAACATGCTAAACATCAGCATGTTGGCATTTTCACTGTCAACTTGACATTAACATTTAGTTAAAAGCACCGCTGTGCCTGAGTGCAGCCACACAGAGCCACTGGCATGGCTGCAGCAGTCTTGTTTTAATTAATGGTTTGTATTTGAGTGACTCAGCACTTTCTGCCTCGCTGCTATATTGTTTTCAACTAAATTGCAGTGTCTAGATCTGCGTTTTGGATTGCACAGCCTACAGTATAAACTTAAATACATTAAGTATTTAGGCTGCTATTACAGTAAATTAAAAAGAGAGTCCACCCTAAAGCGCTTAATCGTTGTGGAAAGCAGCTGTTGTTAATGTGGCATGTCTTTCTGGCTTGCTTGCGTTACTTGTTGCATTTTCAAATTCCCATGAAAAACCAAGCACATGTGCTGCGTGGACAACATGACACCGTACAAATGTTTTCAAAGCACAGTTAAGGGCAATTTTCTGCAAGTTAGATATCATCAATAAACATCAGTGTTTTTAAAAAGCAGTTTAGTTCTTGCATCAGCTTTCATCTGAGAAGTCCGTCATGGACGAGGGAGATATTTCTTTTTCCTCCCTGCACAGTATCCAATCGAACGCAGCTATTAGACAGTCGAGTTTTGACCTGCTGCCTCTCAACTCCTTTCACTCTTTTCTAAATTATTTCTCTCATTACTAACACATGAATGCCACAAGTTCACGCTCATGCTCTAAGGTCACCATTGCAGTTGGTTGATTGAATTAAGGCAGGTGGAGAGAAACTGGGCTCAGTTTATTTACAGCTTTTCCAGTTTCTCATTAGGGAATACCTCTTGACACATGTCTCATGCATGTGCATGTACATGCTGTAGCGTGAATTAACTTCTAATTATAACTGCCTCTCAGTGATTGACACCTGAAGGTTTAATATCCACAAATAAGCCTTCTCCTCTCCTCTTCCTTCTGCCGGAGGCTTCTTGCTCTTCATCCTCAGTCTTGGGAAAGTGGGAGCGAGAGAGGCATCAGAGGGCGAACGGCTTCCAAGATCAATACGTACCTCTTACCGCAGGGCACCCTCGGCTCACTCTCCCAAATGATTCCAGCTATTTAAGAATGTCTTTCTGGGGATCGGGCCCATTTCTTTCAATTAATGCTCCTTTCAGCCAGCCAACCATTAGAAGTCCATTAAAGCCCCTCCACCCAGGGAGAGTCATTCAGCCTGTGCTGCTATGCTCCATCTTCTGACAACAGGAGCGTCTCGACTGCCACTAAGAAATAATTAACCTTTTAAATTGTTACCTTGGAGATGGTTGTTTGTAGGATTTGTTTATTTCTTTTGTTCCTCTTAATTGGTTTCTTTTTGTTTCTCTACTTTGATGAACTTCAGACAGCATTGTATTGTCTTTTATGCGCGGAGCAGCCCCCAATAATGCTCAAATAAACTCCTGACCCCTGGCTTGAATTACATCCCTCAACATTGTCTTTTTCATCTCTCTCTCTCTCACTGTCTTTGATATTTCACAGGTTCTCGCCGGAGAGGAAGCTGACATCACCTCCAGCATGCTGAACACTGAAGACGCTGATACCCCTGTAGAGGAGCTGGTTTACCATGTCGAGGTGCCAATCAGTGGGATGGTGGCACTGAAAGAGGCACCCGATGAGGACATCCTGAATTTCACACAGTCTCACATAAACAGAGGGGAGGTCATCTTCATTCATGAGGGTGAGGCCACTCGGTTGAGCCAACAGGAAGTCACTGTTCAGTCATGTAACACCTCCATTTGAAATGTTATTTCTTCGTGTATCATATATGAATCAATGATCAGACTCTTTCTTAGACTGCTGGTACTACACCTACAGTGCTTAAACTTATCACCTTCTACAAGTTTCTGAGCTTTTAAGCCAAAATCTCAATATCTGGCAAAATTCTCATTAAGTCACTGGTATTGATCAGCAATCCCAACAGATATATTGTGGCCATTTAGTGTCATGAGACAGCAAAAACAGCACTTGAGAGTAATCTTTATTTGCCCCTTTATTGTGCCAAGTGAAGTCATTTTCATCAAGGTTACAAAAGTAAGGCAAAAATCACATTCTGCTTTTATAATTAATGAATAATTAGTAGTAGATCTAAATAAGTCGTATAATCTAAATTAAAATGAAAGAGGAAAGACAGACAGAAGCTAACTGAATGAGCAGAAAGTCACATCTCACTCCTCCCTTCCTGCAGGTGAGGAGTCTGGTGGTTTCAGTTTCACCGTGACAGACGGGGAGCACACATCTCCTCTCTACCAATTTGTTGTCACGGCCAGGCCTCTTACCATCACCATGGTAACACAGGAGGAGCTCATGGTATTTCCAGGTAAGCTGCCAATGTCCTTCAGACCCAGCCATTACAGCAATATAATAATAGATCTTTTTTTAAGCACTGTTTCGTCAGGCATGGTCAAAGCAGTTTGTGTAAACCTTACTTAAGTCATTACTGTGTAAGAACAAGTCCTTGGATTTTCCCTTTTTCTGCTAATGTTAATTTATCAAATGATAGCAAACTTGAAAATCCTTTTAACCACTGGCTGAGAAATGTTTTGAGTGCATGCATATAACATAAATCTTGGTATTGGGTGTCTCTATTGTATTAGAAATTATATGAAATTTTGCAGTCTTTGATGGAGTGTTAGTTTTCTGTTTGATTAAATGTGCCAAGAGTTTGGTTGGTTTGGATTATTTTAGCTGCTTGTTATACTGAAGATGCATGAATTTAATTAAAGGAATGCTTCTATTGCGGAACGGCAGCCACTATGGCCAAAAGTGGTAATTATGAGACACGACGGATTTGCTTTATCTCGATTCAGTTGTTTTAAAGACTATAGTATTTATCTAAAACATGCTAAAATGTTGTGTAACAGCAGCACAAAAGAAACATCATAAAGAAAAGTCACTGATTAATGTCAGTAATATGGTGTCTATGCTAAGATTAGCCACTACAAGCTACTGCTAATGCTAGACCATGGAAGCTTGTAGCTGTGAAACCCCTGAGTGCATTGAACTCAACAAAGGTGCATTTTATTGCTTATAAATTCAGCTCTTTATTCATAAGAGAAGGACAGTGTTTTTATGTCTTACAAACATTACACAGTCTTGCTTTCAACTTTTTCTTCCTTTTATTGTCAAAACTCAATTGAAAATGTTCCAGTGCACCTCAGAGTAGCTGTCTTGCTTCTTTGGAAATAAAATGTCATTTTATTGTTGTGGTTAAAAAAAAATCCTAAAATTACGAGAAGTGAAACTATTGCACAAGCGCAAGCGTCAGCACAGGAAATAAGCTCAACTCTATTAAAAATAAACTTTTAAGCATGACATAGGAGATGAGTTTCAAAGCTTGGATAAAAATTTGGAGTGAAACTCTCCCCATCAGGAAACTCTTCTGCACAGTAATGTGCATGAATTACTGTAACCACTAAAGTTTGAGGCAATTCCAGACTCTGCTTAATTTCACAAGCTCAGCTGCACTTCCAAGAAGCCATTTTCCACAGAATCATCTCAGCACTCAGAGGACCGTGTGTATGTGTGTGTGTGTGTGTGTGTGCGTGTTCACAGGAAAAAGACAGCCTATCACAAGTGCCAATCTGGGAGCTGTAACCAATGAGGATGGAAATGAGATAAGCTACTCACTGATCCGCCCACCTCGTTTGGGAAGGCTCATCCTGGCCAATGACAAGAACCAGTTTGAGGAAATAAGCCATTTCTCACAAACACAGGTAATTACTTTTCCTGTGTGTGCGATGCTGAAGGTGTGTTTATTGGATGTATTTCTTTGAGGAGGTGTTTTACTAAATTCCCGTCCACACTTCTTAAAATTTATGTTCTACGTTAACCTTTAATGATAATAATAAATTATTAGTGAAGGTAAAAAGTAAACACCAAATCAGTAAAATGGATTAAAGCCAACAATAATAATAAAAAGCTTGTGGATAAACATTGCCAGAAAAACCAGAGGAAAAAGTGTCTTTTGATGAAAACTTTCTTCAATAAGCAGTTGCATTAAGGGGGCACCATGAGTTCAACTATTATTCATTTTCTTCTTGTCAAATAAATCCTCTCCACTCTCAAGTTTAACACTCCTATTAATAGCAGGTTTGTGTTACTCAGCAGTCAAAGCTGTTAAAGGCACTCCACTCATCTGCTGCATAGACCATCAGAAAGACATATAAGAAGACATAATGACACTTTAATGCATATAAACGCAGCTAATCCTCCTTTTCACAGACTGCTGCTGCAGAACTCACGACTCGTCCAGAGGTGGAAAAAGGCATTAAGATGCTTGCAGTTGCAGCTCTTGACTCATGTGAATACTTTTAATGGTCTGCACAGAAATATACTGTTATTGCACATATTTTACTCAGCACTGACTTTTATTTATATTACAGAAGTCAGTGCAATAAACTCAGTCGGAAAGCGCACTCAGTTGAAACTACAGCCATTGTGTTGTGTTTGTAGACAAAAAAATGGTAGTTATAAAGAAAAAGAAAAACAACGGCACTTAACTGTGTGTTACATATTCCTGACAATTGATCTCTTATGAGATCTTCAGTCTCTGACAGTGACACTGAAAATCTCATCTACACAACAGTCAGCATTGTTTTTATATTTCCTAAACTTAGTCAAGCAGTTTTAGATACCTAAACTTAACTAAATACCAAAAACCTTTGGATCATTCATGTGTGTCATCTTTAGGTATGAGGACTTGTAGCTTTAAAGTGGAACATTTACAGAGGGACATTTTTGTAACATGGACAATAATATCTCTTTTTATACACAATTTATGAATAGGCTTGCCCATTCACTGCATCTGTAAAGACAATGCAACTCTAACCATGACATTACAATAACCCATCCTGAGCACATTACCATCAATAACCCAAAGTATCCTGAAACTACTGATGGAGTTGTTGTATTAATTATTATCAGTGGATTGTTCAAAATAAGTATTATTGTTTCACTGTGTACTGTAGCAAGTTTGTTATGTTATTGTGACACATCCATGCAAATATACTGCAGCACTGATGAAATCCTTCTCAATCAAAGCAGCTTCACTGCTCAAGTTTTTTTAATCATCCCAAATATAGCCCTTAAATTATCATATAATCTCACTTCAGTCTCATATAAATCTCATAACAAACCTGCCTCTCTGCCTAGCTAATGCAAAAGTGCACACAGAGTTCTGCTTCACATAAAATGTAAGTGTTTTTCATCAAACAATATATGCTTTTAAATTAAGTTTTTACATTAAACATGAACAGATCATCTGTAACTGTGGTCCATTTTTCATATGGATGCAATGTTTCAATTATCTGCATGTTTCACTTCTTCACCAGCAGGGGGCCTCATGACATTCAACATGACATTGTGCCATTGTCATGATAAGACTCACCATTAGCATGAACATTCATGCTAATAAGATGATCTATCTCCCTGCCAAAGCCACTGCATTTAATGGCCACTGTTGGAGAGGATTAAATATACACATAAAGGCTGCAGACAAAGAATAATACTGAGAGAAAAAAGAGACTTCATGGAATTTATTCCAGCATTTCATATTTCTTATTTCTCACAGAAAATATGATATATTCAGATTATATGTAAAAACAAAAACAAAAAAAAGGAAAATTCCAGGAAAGAAAATCCTGAGAATAATAAAATGTTTTTGGTTTTTAATGGCTGACACCTAAGTGTTTTGAGAAAAATCTTCATCAGGGTGTGGTCCTTCTTTTCACAGAGCTCCTTTGTTTATTAGGTGCAGTGTAATATGGAGTTTTTCTCAGTTTACTCAGGTTACATTACCAAAAGAAAAGCTATCTATAACAAACATTAATGATTGTATTTTTAGGATTTACTGGATTTGGTTTAGGATTTTAGGATACACAACTTGACCACTGTGCATGTACCTCAGACCCCGTGTTTTACTGCCATGGTTGCAGTATGTTCACACTCTCGTCTCCATCATCCGACCGCGCTCGGATGAGCGTGAGAGCAGATTCCCTGCAAACTGTTACGTTTAGAGTGTGGCAGTAAATTTAACACTACATTGAGTTGAAAAAATTATTTGAGCTATTCAGCAGTGTGTGTTTGCGCATGCATGCATGAATATACTCTTGCTTGCTTGCTTGTGTGTGAACAAGAGAGAAGGGGAGAGAGCAGAGTTGAGTTTAGGACACGGCAACCTCAGAGAGCGAACACAGGCCGTCACATTCCAGTTATCAAACCCGGATCCCAGTACAGCTGAGCCAAACCACTGCTGCAGCCATTTGAGCTCCCATTTTACTGTGGTGCTCACAAACGTCAGAGGGAAAGAGAGCAATAAAATGTTTTAGCAAACTAAAATGTCTTCAAAATCACTCAAGTTAAACCTAAGTCAGTACCAAGTGACTGCAAACTGGGTGTCACAAGCCCATATTGACAAGATATTGACAGATAAAGTCGAACAGTAAAGGGTGTCCAGAATACTTACTGTATATTATGCGTTATCTACTCCAACATGTAAGCCTAGTAAATAGTGATATTAAGAGTTTTGGTCAACTCACCATCTCTTTACTATTTCCCCTCATGCACAGCTTGAGTCAGGAGCGGTCTACTATGAGCACCAGATACCTGAGGATCCTTTTTGGGTAGCGAGAGACTCCATCGAGCTGACTCTGTCATCCCAACCGGCCCCAGACGTCCGTCACATCCTGCCCATCACCATCTCTTACTACGCTGCTCACAGCAACATCTCCTCACAGCTGTGGAAGAACAAAGGTAAAAGACTAAATGAGGGAGAGGTCTGCAATTAATACATTAGTCGTAATGGGTACCCTTGATTGAGGGCCCTCAGTTGAAGCAGGAAACACTGATTGACTGCAGTACTGTAGTCATGTGACTTGTATTCCACACTCTGGGATCAACTCTTGTTCCTCTTGTTTTGAAGAGACTTTATGTGCAGAAATTTTCCTAAAATGGTTCAAAGAAATGTGCTGTCAACAAATTTCGATGGCAGATTCAGTTGAATTTGGATGAAATTTGTTCACGGATTCAACAAAACACCTTAATTCATCCAGCAGTCACAGCTCGCTGTTGAATCACTCCATGATAAAACATGTCCATTGTAGTTAAATTCACTTCGAGTTGCATTTCTGATTAATCTGCAGTTATACTGTTATACTGTTATCTGTTATACTGTGAAATTGCAGCTCATTCTTCATTTCAGTTTTTTCTAGAGTTTTAGAATTACTTTTGTATATACTGTAATTTTTCACTGCCCCGGCTTCTTTTGCTGCCAAAACAACAAGCACCCTGCTCCATCTGTCTCTCCTAATGTGCCAGCAGCCTAAATGCACTGCACTGCATAATTAAATATCATCAGGAGACAACCAAAACTGGATAGAAAGTATCTTTGGAAATTTGATGACATTTAAAAATTGTTTGTTTTTGTTGTTTCCACTCAGGTCTGGAAATTGTACAAGGCCAGAGGAAAGTCATTGACGATTCAATTCTGGATGCCTCCAACCTTCTGGCTACCCTACCTGAAGTTCAACGAGGCAATGCGGATGTGGTTTTTGAGATTAAGCGTTTCCCTGACCATGGCCGTATCACTCTTGGTGGTCAGGACCTGCCACGAAATGCCCCATCCTTCATGCAGGAAGATGTAACTCAAGGAAACCTGGAGTATCTCCATGATGACTCAGGGGCCTCGTTTGACAGCTTCTCTTTCAGGGCCCGTCTAAAGTCTGAGGGTCGTGGTGTGGCCTCACCTGCCGAATCTGTGGTCCTGGAAGAGGTCTTTAACATTTCAGTTAAACGGCGTGGCTCTGACCCCCCTGAACTAGTCACTACAGACATGCTCTTAGAGGTTCTTCAAGGCTCCATGACCATCTTGACCCAGAGGCATCTTAACACTCAAGATGAGGACAGTCCGCCAGATGAGGTGAATTTCAAAGTGACCAAAGCCCCTAACAACGGTCGACTGGTTGACTCACTCACAATGGACCCCATTTCTGAGTTCACACAAGAGATGGTCAATCGTGGACAGGTGGGCTTCTACAGTGATGGAAGCCTTGCCAATGGCTTTGTGGAATTCATCGTGTCAGATGGAGGACACCAAACAGAGCCGCACACACTCCACATCGGCGTCCTAGCTCGCACACTGCTTCTTGACAAAGCCCCTGAGATCAAGGTGAAGCAAGGCGATGATGAGACCCTGGTGACTGAAGAGATGTTGAGGGCCACTACCGGTGGCCCTGTTGAGGAGGACATTCTTTACAAGATCACAAGTGTCCCTAAATATGCAGCTGTCATGGTAGACCGGCAGCCTACATCTGCCTTCACCCAGAAACAGATCAAAGAAGGCAGAGTCAGCGTCCGCTTTGTCAAGTCCACTTCACCTCGAGACAGTGTTGCATTTGTAGCACGTAGTCGGGCTGCTAATGTCTCCTCTGTCCTCAATATCACAGTCCAGCCTCTGGCCAACATCGCTCAGGATCCTCTCTTACCGCAAGGTGCTCTTGTCCAACTGGACAGAAAGCTTCTTGATGCCACTCCCTTGGCAAACAAGACCAGAACCTCCCCCACATTCACAGTTATCCAACAGCCAAGGGGGGCTCGTTTTGTGAAGACTGGAAGTCCTGGTGCAGGCCAGCCAGTGGACACATTCAGCCAGAAGGACCTGGATGAAGGCCGTGTAGCTATGGAAATCCCAAATAGCTCTTCTCAATCAAGAGGTAGTGGCACTCAGGATGAGGCTCGCTTCCTACTCAAAGCCCATGGGGTTCCTCCTGCAGAATGTGTGCTTTCCTTCCAAACAAGTCCTTACAATGCCTCTGGGGTCTACCCAGCGACTGTATTGACGATTCTCTCAGAAGCCCCATCAAAGGACAGTAATGACCTCCCTGGTGTGGGTGGGTCCCCTCGTGTCACTCCAGTTAGCCCCAGCTGGAGGGGCAACATGGACTTGCCCCACGGAGATGGCCCCACAACAACATCTTCTGGTTCTGGCCCCCACGGCAATCCACATGTTTCCCGGCGCAGCAACTTTTGGTCTATTCTCATCCCGATCCTGGTAATCCTCCTCCTCTTGCTGCTGGCAGCCATCTTGGCCTACTACCTGATCCGTAAAAACAAGACAGGCAAGCACAACGTCCAGACGGCAGCATCCAAGCCCAAAAATGGAGAGGTGGCAGGCACAGAAACCTTTCGCAAAACTGACCCAGCCAACAACATCCCCATGTCCAACATGGACTCCAAAGACGCAGATCCAGAGTTGTTGCAGCACTGTCGGACAACGAACCCGGCCTTGAAAAAGAACCAGTACTGGGTCTGAGACACTTTGAGACAGGACACAGAGGGAGGTGGATCTTCAAGTGTTTGGAAGCCTCCGCAAATCATTCCTCTCAGTATTAAAGACCTTGCCACATCAGCATAAAAGAAAATAATTTTTTGACACCATTGGTTATCTACTTATCTCAACATAACTGTGGATAAATTCTCAGGCAATGAAACACTGAATACTTATTGGCAAAGAAAGAGGCAGTTTCTTATCTAAGAAGGCTCATGCCATGTCTATTTATTTTAGTTTTATCATTCCTCTTTGTCACAGGGCACAAATAAAGACATAAACATGCCACGTGTTTGCAAAAAGTATTTTGGGTGTGCTCTGTCATTGTATTCCATATGCTTTTATAGGCCATTATTATTCATTTGAGTCGATAGGTAATTTAAAGTCTTTGTGATAGTTCGGTTTAAGTGTTTGGTTCTTCAGGAAAATTGATAAGCCTTGTATATAGATGATGAGGTACATATATGCTGTATCATTGAGAAGATGAAAAACTGCCTCTTTGTGTTTTCTCTTTATTATGTTTTTAAGGTACCATTGTATTATGTTTCTCAGGGCTAAATTCAGTTTAAAGGAATAGCACAACATTTTGGAAAATAAGCTAATTCACTCTTTTTCCAAGAGTTAGATAAGATGAATGATATCACTCATATCCGTATGTTGAATCTACAGCCAGGAGATGTTAGCTTTTAAGCTATGCTAAACTAACAATCTCATCGCTGTGGCTGCATTATGAACAGAAAGAGGGTGGTATTGATCTCTAATCTAACTCTGTAAGAGAGCAAATAAGCCTAATTCTCAAAATGTCAACTATTACTTTGTCATCACACAATAACATTTAAGCAGTTTGACTTTTGTGTGGAAAGAATAAAGTTTAAGACTAAAAACAGTTCAAATGAAAAACTTGTTGCAGTAACTTGCACAGGTTTGATTGAATTTAGCTCAGAGTCATGTCATCATCTGTCATATGTTATTATTTCTGCATGCTTCCAAAGTGCTTGTAAATATTCACTGGACTGGCACAGCACTGACCACAGAACTACACAGTCCACAGTTTGTAGACCACTGGCAGGACGTTATTTCGGTAGTACTGGTCCTTAACCCATCCGTATTGGCTGACAGGCAGAGGTGAGGTCATCTCAAACTGGGATATTTCCAGTTTCCAAGTCTGCAATTAAGAATTCATAAAAGCTGGTTGGTGCCGGGGTGGGGAAAATTAATTAAATGCTCACTGATTGTGTTGCATTGATTTCAAATGAAAACATCGACAGAGTTCATTTTTAAGTTGTCAAAGCTATTTTTGATTTTAAGCATTCCATATGTAAGCTGAATATACAGATATACAGATTTCATATATTGAAATCCTGACATTTTTTTGACTCTTTAGATTTGTTTTGTATGTTGAAACTGAGAAGAGCGTTACTGTAAAGCAGATTCCTATTGTTCCTCTTTGTTGTGATTCTGACCTGTGATGGTTAGCTGGCTGATGAATGTTGAGTAAGTGCTTAAGGTGTAGTAGAAAGTGTACCATGAGAGAAACAGATAACTTTTTTGATCCACTAAAGAAAACCTTTTTTTCCTGAAAACTGTTTTGCTGTACGTTTCTCTTCTCATACTGTATACCGATGACACCTTATTCTTCATTGTTCATATACTGAATATACAATAATTTCTTCGCAGTATTCATTTTATATTTTTATGGTGTTTTGAGAGCAAGAAATGTAGGTAGAGATTTTACAGACAGCACAGAGCTCAGGAGCTGATGTGTTATGTCTGAAATAAAAATACTGTTTCCTCCTTCGGGATATCACATCCACACAACTTACTAGTTTTATGTGTAAATATTCTGTTTTTGAGTAAAATTTTTGGGCTTGATTAATGTCTCCACACACACACACACACACACACACACACACACACACACACACATATATATATATCATGTTTTGCATCAGAGATATAGGTACATGTAGCCACACTTAATTAGACTGATCAGCTGCAAAGTACGCCTGAGTGTGTGTGAGTGTCTGTGTGTTTGTGTAGATGCCCATCACTCCACTCTGTCACTCATCTGTTTTATGCTTACTGAAGGCTGAGTTCATCGCAGAGTTTCATCACCACCCCCTCATTTTTCATTATTTATTATTTCTGTCACTCCCCATGCATCAGTTCATACATACAAGCTGTGTGCTTTGTCAGAGATGAAGCTATAATGTGTACATCGCAGGCGCCTTTAAAAGTAATTGTAATTCAATGCAATGTCCAGATTCTGGAACAAGAGAAACGTGTATTGCTGCCTCTGAGCTTGTTCTCAGCACTAATAGAAATAAAAATGTTCATGCAACAAAACCTGTGTTAAATGTTTTATCAGTGACTTTGTTGTTCTACTGCTGCTGACTTCAACTAGCACGATATATCCACCATTATTCTTATAGCATTACTCTTTTGTTTAGTGTTACAGCTGTTTTAGTTCTGCTTTGCTGATTTATGTTTTTTTTATGATGCACACTTTAATTTTTGTTTTGAGTGCTATATTTCTAACTTACTGTACATAATTTTAGCCCAGAGATAGAGAGGGCTTTTTCTTTTATTGCATTTAAAGTGAGGCCATTTTTTTGCTTTAGCACTTTCTGTCCATGCAGTAATTAATATTATAGCATGTTTAGATGGCACTATATAGCTAATTTGCTTTGAAAGTTAGTTTATTCCAAGGACACAGCCGTGTTGCCTTTCTGCACAACATTATAGATAGATAGATAGATAGATAGATAGATAGATAGATAGATAGATAGATAGATAGATAGATAGATAGATAGATAGATAGATATACTTTATGACATATGCATGTTGTGTTGAAATGCAATGCAAATGTATGTATGCATAAACCAGATTCGTGGGTATGCAAAATAAACTATTTAGATTGTAAATTTATTTACTAGTTTTAATTCAGTCGGCAAAAGCCTTAGAAAAACAGTTATTTACAGTGATGGCCAGAGGTGAGGAGAGGAAAATAAAGGCAAGAAACACAGTTTTACTTATTAATACTAAACAAAGTGCTTCATCTTTCCCAGGGAAACATGTTTTTGTCAACCTTTTATCTGCTTTTTATAGATGCTATACATGCATTTGACCACCAGGTGGCGGTCAGGTGCAAACAGGCCCTTGAAGAAACCAGAACAGTTCTTGCAGCCTTTCATCAACATTTAACAAGGTTCTCTCCATCCGTCATTCTTTCCAGTGAATGGCCTTTGCTTTGAGCATTTCTCTCAGCTTCGAACATTTTCCTGCTCTCCTGTCTTCTGCCGGTGTCGCTGGCCTGCTGCTGCTCGGCCTCCACTCATCCTGCAGCTTTCATAAGCTGCTTGGCACAGCTGTTCCTCCACATGTGTCCGCTTATGTCACTGTGCTGTGGCTGTCAACTCTCAAGCTGAATGCCTTTTCAAATGAATACAATAAGGATAGTGTACTTCACAATGATTGCTAACAGTAAACCTAATAGAAAAAATGTGACAAGAAAGAAAATGAAACTTTCCAAAGAACTAAACTCTCACTCTCAACAATGCTGTCTCCCTTGCCACTGATGCCTACTGTGCACATCAGATCCCAAAACTGCATTTAAACTAAAGCTGAACATTTATCAAGACAAAACTAAACTAAAACCACCAAACGTCCTTTGGAAAGATAAACTATCAAGTGAAGCAAAAATAAAACTGATAGTCATGATAAAACGATAGCAACCATGGTGGATGTTTATGCAGCACAGATGTTATGTAGATTTTAGATCAACATCTGCAGGAGAGTTACTATCTAATGCAAATGCCTAACCTGAAAATCAAACATGAATTAAAGCTGGAAACAATACTTAATAAAGGCTGTAAATAGCACTCTGCTTGGTTGACATGCCTTTATAAGCATGTGTTAAGAGCAGTTCTAAACAACTTGGAGACAGACATGATGTTCTGATGCTGAAGGAGTGTTTGGAAATCTAAACCCTGCAACCAAAAATGCAAACCGTGCAGAGACAAAGTGCTTGAGGAGGAAATAATTTCCCTCTGCTGAAACTGATTGGACACCACCCACTGCCCACTCCCTCAGATGTGCTCGTGCATTAGAGTTGGACGTTTCTTTGAGACCGCAGGCCTCTCGCTGGATCAAAATGTGTTTTCTTCACGCAGGACGCCGCCTTCATGTGTTCGGCCTGGTCAGAGAGAATGAGCCACTGATTGGTTGTTGTTGGCTGATGTTATCCAGCATTAGTTTGGAATAAATTGACTCCTCCTTTCTCCCAGAAGACCGACAGGAATGAAAACACACCAGGCGGGGAGGAGGAAGCATTTTTGAGATGCCGTGAAGATAAATGCTTGAAGTCTTTAACTGTGAAAATCGAGGACAAGACAAAGTGTCACTTTGGATGGTTTTGAATTTTTTGTTGTTGTTCTGTTGTGTTAGAGATTTCTAGTAGAAGATCCTGAATCATAAAATACTTCACTGTTTGTCAGTCAAACTGCTAAAAAGGTCCCAGCTCTGACAGATGTTTGACCTTGTCTGTCACAAACTTACTTTACAAGCAGAGCATCAGCAATTATGTGAGCATTACGTCCGGCCTCTCTGAGTTTCAGAACATCAGGTTGCTTGTTAACCTTCAATATAAGTCTGAGCTGGGTTGTGTTGACATTGGCTTTAGCTCTTAAAGGCAGGCCCTGAGTCAGCCTCAGTGGAAGAGACATGCCTGTTTGCTTTGGACTTTACTCTGTTACAATATCTACAGAATCCATCAGCTCTCATGCCTGCGATGGGACAAACCTCCAAACCTGGATGTGTTTCGGTGCACGCTGCTCCCACCTTCCACATCAACCTGAGTATCAAACTTCCACGCCTGATTGGTGCATCGTGCTGTCACTTTGAATCCTCCACTGAGTCAAGTTCTCTCTAATTGATGTGGTTCTCCACAAGTTCCTGTTTGTACTTATTTCGGAAACATAACAGGTGTTAAGCTGTGGAGTCGCTGTGCTGCAGTTCTCAGGGATCACATGTCAATCAAGCAGTGTGGGCGGCACTGATGTCCTATTATTTACATGTTCGGTTGATGAATTTCTGTGGGTTGCATTCATCTATTTATCCCATGAAACCGCCGTTTCTGCTGTAAAACGAGTCACTTCATGCCAGAGGAGTTTTCCCAGGAAAGCACAAGCAGAGCTGCAAATGAGCAGGCGGAGTGACCTGGTTACACAGAAGTACTGTCCAATTTTGATATACTTTACTTGTGTTACTTTACACTTTTACTGCATTACAATCTAGACAGAAATATTGGACTTTTTACTCCACTACATTTTTTTTGATAATATGATGTAACGCTCAAATACTAATTTACCCATTAGTACACAAA
Organism: Chaetodon trifasciatus; assembly: GCA_037975065.1. Classification (NCBI taxonomy): domain Eukaryota; kingdom Metazoa; phylum Chordata; class Actinopteri; order Chaetodontiformes; family Chaetodontidae; genus Chaetodon; species Chaetodon trifasciatus. Next base: position 17,179,660 of record JBBMOE010000002.1, read on the forward strand.
GTATATAAAATCGGCTCCACATTGATGAACCTTGTTAGCCGAATGGTTACTGTACATGCCACATAACTGCAGTACAATACAACATATTTCAGCCAGGGGCCTTTGTTGCATGTCTCTCTCCTCACCTTCTGTCGGCCTCTTAGCTTTTCAAACTGTAAAATAAAGGCAAAAATGCCCCCAAAATACCATTGAGAGAAAAATGTAATATTAGAAAATTACTTTTTCTTTTGATACATTAATTACACTTTGCTGATAATACTAATGTACTTTTTGAATTCAGGATTTTTACATAGAATGGAGTATTTTTAGACTATGGTATTTCTACTTTGCTTAAATAAAAGATCCAAGTAACTCCTCCACCACTGTTTTAACCTAAAGTTCAGTCACGTGTAAATTGATGCTACTTATTCCATGAAAAAAATCAGCTTACGCAGCAGTTAAGTGCTCGTTTCTGAGCCACACATTCATAGCTTACCTTCATACAGATAATAGAATGACAAGCTCATATGTGTTAGTCCAACATCATATTGTTGGCATCACAAGCAAATATCCTTTTTTATGTGTCCATCAAATTGCACTTAATGTATATCTCCTAGAGTCTGAATTTAAGCAAATGGCACTAAGTCAGAGGAGCAAAATGTCTCCATGCAACAGGAACTACAGATGGTGATACTTTACTGGCTTCTCTTAGTTGAATTTACTGTGATGACGTGATGTTGTGAATAAACTCAAAGAAGGTTTGGAAATAAAATGCATCCAATTATAGACTGGTTCTTTAAAAATGACATTCTATGAATGTTCTGTGAAACCATCCTCTGAAATTCGTACTGAACACATGTAACACTCACACACATGCAGCTGTCAGAGAGGGTTGGAGGTAGGTCCCTGCGGCCATATGTTGGGGTCAGGAGAGCAGCGTAATGTGCTGGGCCGGGGCCAGAGTGAGAATCAAACACAGCCCTGCTGCTGCTGCAGTCAGCCCTGCAGAAAGAAAAGGCTTTCAGTCAGAAGGACACACACAGACAGCTGGACGAGGGATAAATGACGAGTTTTTTGTGGCTGTGTGAACAGTCTGTTGCCCGCTGTACAGTGTGTGTGTGTGTGTGTGTGTGTGTGTGTGTGTGTGTGTTTGTGTGTGTGTGTGGGCTTTTCCTTACAAATGTTCGTGTTCTTAAGAAAACAGTGACTCACCTTCGCCTTCTTTTGAATCACTGAGATTAGGAGTCATTTTTCCACGAGTGTCCTGGCCAAGAGAATCAGCAAGAGAACAATTACACGAAGTGTGTCCCGAAAATCACTATTACACTTCCATTAATTACAATTTTACAAAATCCTCAATAAAATAAAGAATTGTGATAAATTGGCAATAACAAAGGTCACATCCCAACTCAAGGAGAGTGTCCTGTTTTTGCTGAAAATCTCAACTTCCTGCAGTGATGTGAAAAATGTCCTCCAGGGTGTGTCAGTTCACTCTGTCATCACTGTCAGCTGTGCAGGTGCAGCCCACCAGCCTGCTACAACCCCCTGTGGGCTGGGTGTGGTCACTCTGACACCACACCTACATGGCTGATCTGCACATCCCATCTCTTTTTATACATTTTGGAGTAAATGATTTGTAAATAGTATAATAAATGTAAACATTTGAGGTGTTCCTGTCTCTCCCATTATTTGCAGCCTATGAGCTGGTCATGATAGACCATAATAGATATGCTGCAGAAGTCAACTTGCCAGCATCAGGATTCATAGACCCGACATAATGCTGAACAGCCACAGTTGCTTGTCTTCATCAGAGGCAAAACTACAAATACAAATGTCTTAGCTGGCAAATATGCAGGGAGTGAGACACTGAAAACATAGGTTTTTAAGTTCAGTGTGAAATTGGAAGATCTACATTATGTCGCTGCACCCTGTTGAACGCTTCAGGAAGCAGGATTACCAGTAATCTAGGTAATTATCCTGAAGACTGGCTGAATCATTGCTTAAGCCTGGATATTAGCATGTTGCTTAATAAATGTCGATGATGTTCAGCGTTTATTACAGGTGATTCTGTCACCTAATTTTACAGCCTCTCAAAAAAATCCCACTGATTTTTTGTCTGTTAACTGCAGAATTATTAAATGTCAGCTTTGCTAAATAACACAGAATGAAGAGACAGAAGAGAGGAGAAGAGGAAGGGAGGCATGCAGCCCATATGAGAACATTAATGAGATCTTAAGGATTTAGGTTACGTTGTTATTATGTGTGAAAACCCTGAATACTGCAGCCTGTATGCCTGCCTCATTAACCGCGTCTCCAAACTACATTCCATTCGCAGTAGGTGGTGTATAGCATGTAATTACATTAACTCTTTGTAGGAAGGCTCTTATACACACACTCTTAATCTGACCATCAAGGAAACGTGTTTAGTGGCAAAACAAAAGAGGAACAACACCTATTGATGTCGTACTTTAACTCCAGATCATTTCTCTAGAATTTAGAGTTATCTTAGTTTTCTCAGAGGTGTGCTAATCAACCTTTATGCTTCCTTTAAAAGGTGTCTGAGTGAAAACATACAGACGATTAATTTTGGATTCTTAAAAGGAAAAGCTGAACATTTGTTCTCTTTTTGGAGGAGTTCGTAAGATTGGCACCATTCTGATATCTGTACACTAAATAAGCCGGCGTGCTAAGCTATTAGCTAATCTTAGCGAAGCCTGGAAACCAGAGGACACAAAGAATCCCGGCCTGAGAATATTTGTCCATTTACCGTAACAACCGGGCTCAGAAAAAGAATGCAAACCCAAAAGACAGACACGCCAAAGCTGTGGTTTTAGATGCAAATCATCAATTTTCATTTCACATTGTAACTCTTGGTCATATTATGTCATCACAGCAATTTAGGGTTGTAGTTTTTGTTGGATAGTTTGTAATCCCACATTTCTTTTATTAACTGACAAAATGAACCTCATACCCTCAGATCAAGAGTTTTATAGTGTCTTTCAGGTCCTTGTTTTGGTTTTCCAGCCCAGTACTTTTCTATTATGCTTCTCTCTCACCGCTCTCATCATCCTGATGTCACCTGCTGTCTCCTCAGGCCGCCGGTTCCAGTGAAAAAGGTGCAGTCTAGATTACCTGCTCATCACCAAGCACACAAAGTTAGCAACGGAGCAGCATTTAGCAGCTAAAGAGGTAAATGAATGAGTTCAGATAGCAGAGGTTTTAGGGTGTGCGGGAACTATTTCTTGGCCGGGAGCAGTGACCTCCTGGAGTCTGATGACAAGGATTCCAGGGAAGCTTGATGCTAACGATCTCCTCACTGCGCAGTCAAAGTTCAGGGTTTGTCTGTAAACTATGTTTTCAGATGTTTTTTGATGGACATTTCTGTCATTATCTTACCACTTGTTTTCGTTTTCTCTACCAAGAAAGATTTAAGCAAATAACCCGGTGAGAATCCTAAATCATTGTGGTGAAGAATGATGGCCATAAATAAGAGTTATGATAAATTAAATTACTCTTTTAGGGTTCCCAATATGACATCAGACTGATAATCCAAACTCCAGTCCAGTTTAACTGTGTTTACTGCAGCCACCTTCTTGGTGATTAATAGTTTGTAGTTGATGATGTGGTTTAGAGCACAATTATGTAACTACATAAGAGTTTATCAGCCAAACACCAATCATCACAGCGACTGATTTCTGCTGATTTCTACTGATTGAAAGATAATTAACGCATCACAATTCATTCCTCAGCTCACCACAGACCCCCACTAGCAAGCTGCCTCCCCAGCGGGCCGCCCAGACGCCAGCTTGCCTCTGAAGTCGTGGCGCAGTTTGTTTGGTTTTGTGGCCTGACCAGTGGAGCAGATGATTCCTTGGGTCCGGCACTGAGTGAGAGTTTCACCCTCTCCTCATCTGTGAGAAAGGCACTGTGGTCACCCTGCTTTGTTACTCCCACTGGCTGGAACACTATTGTCATGGAAATCTCTCTCATGTTTTGCTTGTGTGTGTGTGTGTGTGTGTGTGTGTGTGTGTGTGTAGTACCCTGCAGTGGGGTGGGACAGACTACAGCGTGAGCCAAGAACAACACAGCACTGGTTTAATATAGCCTCCCGCCCTCCTTTCATCCCTCCCTCCACTGCACCTCATCTTTCTCCCCTCCTTCACCACCCACCCTCAGTCCCCTCATCCGTCCTCATGGCCTCCAAAACCATGAAAAAAGGCAAAGAGTCTGGACTGGGCAGGAAATCAACAGGGTGGACCCCCTGTCACCCCTCCCTGAAAGCTGGGGGGGGGTCAAGCCTTCAGATCTGGTTTGTGTCGTGGCTCTGTCCAGCTGATAGGGTGGAGCTCTCCCTCCAGGGTTTATTGTGTCACTGCATGAAGCAGGGAAACAAATTGTATTATTCTGTATGCACACATGCATGAAAAATGCAAACCAGGTCTTGGTTTCTTTTCCTCACTGGAGAATATGACAAGTACTCCACACAGCGATGATGTTCTGCATGTTGGCAGGCAGTTATTTTACAATTTGCCAAACTTTCAGTCCTTGTTATTTTTCGAAGGCGACTTTGTGATTGAGGCGAAAAGTTGTGCAAGTTCTCCCTGTTGATTTTGGAGAATGAAGGCACCAAACTGTAACACGACCAGAGGAAGTGTGGTCCTGCGGTGGTCCTGAAGGTGTGTGTGCAGGGTGAGGCGGTGGTCAGATCGGGGCGAGCTGGGGCTCGGCACACACAGAGACTTGGTATGCAGGACCTGACTGGGAAGTTATTTTAAGGAAGAGCCCTTCTGGAAATTCACTCAGGGCCGTCTGCCTCCGCTGCTTTTCATCACCGATGTTGTTATACAGACCACTGCATAACAATGTGAAGTCATACAGTGGATGGAAAAGAACTGCGCTCTTCCATAATATTCAAAAGCACTTTACAATGTGTGCAGCATGTCAAGCTGCTCGACAGAATGCACTTCAAAGCGGCTATAATCAATATAATTTTCCACGTTCCTTAAACATGATGTACTTTAAAGCAGCCATAACTGATTTTTCAAAACAAGCTGTAAACTCAACACAGATGCGGTAGACACGGAGCTGTGTGTCTTTCAAACCTGCAAATGTGAGCCCATTATTTGCTCTTAGTTCAGCTTGGATTTGGCCTCCACCAACTTTTAAGGGAAAGAGCTGGATTAACAGCTAACACTATGTTCAGCAGCTACTTCCTAGCTTTGTCTGCCATTTGCTGTTGTGGAGGTAGTGTAAGCTGTGTTCATCAGAGTTGAGAATGAACCAAAATAAACAAGCTGCAAGACACTAAAACTCTCTGCAGACCTGAGGGAAACTGAAGAGTCAGGTGATGATTCCTGTAGATTTTTACATTATATGTAGTGATTTGACCTATTAATTAACATTAACACTACTGTGTTTAAAGCTGCACAGTGTCATATGTACTATTAACAGTGTGTAAGAGAAAAAGTAAACAAACATCCATTTTAAAGTAGCCAAAAACATATGAATTATCCATGTTTCTATTCTGTTATTTCAGCTTTACATGAGATTAATGTCATTACAGAGTATGTTTTATTTTACATTTTGAATGATGTAGCAAGGGAAAGATGTTATATAAGAAAAGGTCAAGAACATATCTGAGTGGAAAACAGCTGTTAAATAAATAAAGAAAATCAGCCGGAGAGTGAAGAAAAAGGAAAAATGTGACTAAAGATGTTAACTGAAAACGGATGTAAATAACAGGTGGACATCGTGAGACACTAATGAAAGCATTAGTGAAGTGTAAGCAATGTTTTGAGCTAATTAATGACAATTGTTGCATTAGCTGATAGACTGGATCACGTGTTCCTCAGATTCAGTCTGCACAGTAACTACAGCACGTTTAACTGCCATGTTCAAGTCTGACATGATGTAATCAACTGTTTTGCCAGAGTGTTTCCACTGAAACTTTGGGTCTTCAGACATTAATAAGACTGTGTATTAACATGAATGTAAGAGCTCTCTGCAACCACAGAGGATGTGACTTGTTGACAAAGTGGGTGGATGTTTTCTCTCTCTGCACTTTCTGTGGAAGATTAACTGGGATCTGTCTTCTTCTTCTTCTTTTTCTTCTTCCTCCTCCCCGTTAGGGGTCGCCACAACGGATCGTCTGTTTCCATCTCACTAGCAAACCAGGTCCCGCTCAACCGGGCATGACAATCTGATTTTTATGATCTACATATCTGATTTGGCATAGGCCCTTCCTGTCATAACCCTCCCCATTTATCAGGCTTGGGCACCCCTGAGCATCCCAGGGTTCAGTGTTCTGCCCACGGATGCTTTGACATGAGGAAGTGGGGACGGAACCACCAACCATGTGATCAGCAGACGACCCTCTCTACCTCCTGACTCACATCCGGCCCCCCTGACTAGGATCTGTCTAATTGCTGGCAGTATCTCTTCACAGTTTAGTTTCCAACCATCCAGGAATGCTTAAAGCCACAGACAGAGGGAATGTGGGGGAGAAAAAAATCACAGAGCTGAAAACTTTGGCATGCCTCCACAGCTGAACAACCAGGACAGAACATTTTTTTTCTTATCTGTTTCCCCTTGTTCTGTGTTCGAGCGCTGACATTTGCACAGGGTGTGATGTGAGCAGATTAACCACGTCAGCCGGTACACTCGTGCATTGTGTGTCGCATTCTTATTTGAGCACTGTTGATAATGTTATCAGGACTTGTATTTTCCTACTTTAAATTTAACCTTTGAAGTGTTATTGGCCAACTTATTAAAGTGTGTTGCCTGAAATGATAAAGGGGTTTTATAGTTCAGGGCTTTTTTCTGGCTTTCCTCTCATCAATGTCTGGGTGTAAATCCTATCTGGTGACGTGATAATATTTTCTAATGGAATATCTGACTTCATGTAACATTTCCATATTTTAAGAAGATGACCCCAAAGGGAGTGCATCGCCTGAAAAATTAGCTCTCAGATGCTAGCAATCAGGGCTCTGCATTTTTCTCTTTCATCATCAATAATAGCACAAACTGGGGAAGCATCTCATGCAGTGTTCAAGCCAAAGTCTCTCTTCTCAGGCATTTCGACCAAGCTGACTGGCACTCTCATTCTCTGACTCGGTGATGGATGCTTTTTTCCTTGAGGGCATAAGCAGAATTTGTCTCCAACATTAGATATCCACCATTTCAAAACTGAGTCACACTCTTACCAAAACACTGTGGGCAATGAAAACTAAATTCACTAAACATGAGTGATGTTTCACTGTATGAAATCATCTGTTCTGTGGAAATATGAAGCAAAACATATTGTGCATCAGGGAGCATTGAATAGCAGTGCATGGACGTCTGTGTTGTTGGAATAAAACCTTTTAATCACGCTTGGCTGTATACTTTCTACAGTCTGATGTTAGTTTTCCAATGTTGACGTTTGCTCTGTCCATTTCACAGACAGATTAGACTGTCTCAGGGGAAATGGGGGTGGGGGCAGTTTGGTATGAGACAGTCTGCCCAAACTGGATGGCTGAGACTGTCCTAATTATCACAGTCATTCTCTTGTCTGCATACATTTAAGTTAAATGTAAGAGTTTTTATTGGCTTGTGTGACCATAACAAATCTGTAGGGGTTCATTGATCAAATATCAGTGACCTGATGATTTCTTTGGCTATTTGCCTGGAACACAATGTTACAGCATGGAGGAGTGATATGTAGCAGAGGGGTTGGAATCCAGCCCTGTCCTCAGCGGTAAGGACACAGTCTTAGTAAATGGGGCACATGTCTGCCAGGTGAGCTATCAGGGCAACCCGGACAGACTCACTGTAAGCCAAACCATGATCTTTTCCTAAATCTAACCGTGTACTTTCGCTGCCTAAACCTGACCAAACTGCCACCATTTCATGTTAACCACAAGTTTATTATTGTTGTCAGCAACCTTTATTTTGAAAGTCTAACCGGACATTGCATATTTATTAACTTGGCCCTGCACATGCAAATGGACACTAGAGGGAGCATTTAAAGCATTGGGCACTGACCAGTTGTCTGTATGTCATGAGCTGGGAGTGATAATTAAGGTAAGATTAATGGTACATTTATATGTAAAATGTCCTGTTGGCACCAGCACTATTTTGGCCACGTCCACCATTGCACAAAATGTCCTCATGTAAACAAATAATTTAACAGCGTACTCTCTGTCGTCATAGACTAAAAACTCTGCTTTTCCTGCCTGCTAACAGTTTCTAAATATCTTCACCCTGGATGGAGTTTTCCAAAAGCTCAGTTTTCAGTGACCTCAAATGACATTTGTGTGTCTACAAAAAGCCAAAATGCAAAGAAAACTCTATTAAGCATGAAATGAAACAGGGGCATCATCAACATTATCAGTTACATCTGTGCTTTTCCTGCTCTGACAGGTCAAAATGTCTGTTGTGTTTAAGGTCTAATCCCTTGTCATCTGGTCATCTCTTTCTCCCTGGTTAGTCCTCTGCCAAATCCTCCACTGTGCCAACATCGCGGCTCAGGCTCTGGTCTGGTTTGCCTACCTGCTCGTTAATGACTCTCTCTTGTTTTCTCTGCCTGCTCCCTTTCTGAGAGTATTTGCTTTCACTGACTGCTTACTTGTCAGCGGTTTCTGACTTGAACCACGACCAAGAAACTTTAGAGGGAAATTCTGGAATTTGTCAACCTGGGTCACTGCAGCTGGTGAACTGCAGAGCGAGGCCAAAGACATAATTAGACGTTGCTTTAAGGTGCGTTCAGATGGAACAAGAAGCCTTTATTTGCATGAATTTGACAGCTGGAGTTTGTGCTGTCAATTTTATTTTCCATAAACAGTCAACATACCAATTGTACAGACGTAAACTGTGGCTAGCTAGCAACATATGCATGGACAGTGTGCATGGAGTCTGCCTGTATGTGAGTTTATGAGACAGCCACTTATTTCCCTTCTGACCCCCCTTCATTTTCCTTGTCTCTATGTTCATTAGGTGGAGTCATTAAGCCCTAGGATTTGCACAAACGTCTCTCTGAAGTTGGAAAAGTCTCAACTTGCCTAAACGTCACACTGCTTCAAGCCAAAATGTATCCGTTCACATCCACTCACGTCTTTCCACCGACTTTACATGCAGCCACGCTGCGTCTATAATTCACTCAGTGTTCAGTCTCAACACTCCCTGGCTGAGGTGGTGGCTGACTTTCCATTTAGCTCGTTAGATAGGTAGTACCAAACACAAGTCGACAGTTCGTGTCTGCAAGTTTCAAAACTGAAAAAACAAAATGCCATCACGCACAGTGCTGTTTACATCAGCTGTTACTGTACAATAAACAGAGACTCCAGTTGTGGCTAATGGCTCGATAACAGCTACAGGGATTTCTGTAACAGAGGTCACAAGGAAAATGTCACAACCCACAGTCACACTGGACAAAATATAAGAAAAAGACTAAGATTTTACCCTTTAGACCACTTCTCTCTGCTGGGACACTGATGGAGTTGAGGGTTTAATGTCTTGCTGTTTCAAATCAAAGAGGATGCAAATATGTGTTATAAGTTGTCTACAGTCAAGCTCAGTCATTGCCATGAACCTCACCATGAAAACGTCAGAAACACCAGGAGGGAGAACAAACGTCACTCATTACTGTAAGAGAGAAAAAGAGGGACGTAGAGAGAGAGGGGAGGCTTTTGGATCGGACAGTGAGATAATGGGTTTTTTGTGGCTTTTGTTTCCTAAAGCAGGAATGTTGTTTACAGGGATTGGACAGCGTCTCAGGAATGCAGACTGTGTTCTGAGGAAATGGTTGTTGTCTCTAGAGGGAACTTCTCCAGCCAGGCTGCAGACCCAGAGGGTAAAAGGTTGACAGGGACGCACCTCATGTGTAGCACTGGGAGCATGTAAAACTGCTCCTTTCACATTAACAGATGATGTGATATAACATGCCTGTTTATAGCCTCACACAGCCAGAATACAGGCTCAGGCTTCATTAGGATATTTACATCTGGCAATCATTTGAGCTCAGTCTGACATGCACCAGCTCAGCTAACCACGGAGAAACTTTAAATCATCCTCAAACATCTTGGTGGATATTTGGTGGATAGATTTGAGGAATTTCCAGCCACATTTTCACAATTTGAAAATTGGAGACGGTGCCCAATGGCAGCCCAGTTCCTGCTGTGATCATCGAGTTAAGGGGTATGTGTTTATTTGTGCATGAGGACGACAGCTGTCAATCACGTGCTGCCTGCAGTTAGTTCCATCTTAGTCAGAATCATCCATGGTGACTTGTGTGACGGCCTCACCAGCGTCTGTGACGGAGACAAGTGGCTCTCATTTCAACAGTACTCGACCTCCTTTTGAGGGTCTTTTCAAAGCAGTTGGCGGTCGGATGAGAGAGGTGCTGGTTAACCAGCTTGCTCCTTTGTATCATTCTTGTGGATTGCAGAGAATAAAAGGTGGTTAGAAAATGGCTGTTAATGGGCAGTTAATGACTGCAGAGACTATGAGGATGCTTCTGTTTGACTGATCTGAATTCTCTGTAACTCAGCGGGCACAGAGAAGCACCAACACACCAAAGTCTTTGTGGCTTCATCTCTTTTAAACAGGATGCTTTAATTTCCTCCAGATTTAATGTTTGGGTGGTTTTATTGTGCTTTTTGTATCTCAGTTGCCACTGAAACATGCTCTTTTCAGCACTGTTACTTTTACATCTTGACTCTATTAGATAAACTGCACACTAAAGCACATTTATTGGACTCACATTACATTGCATCAACATTAAAATCGAAAATATATTCTGAAGAAGCAGGAGAACATTCAACTATTTTTTTGGCTCACAAATGGTAAAATGACCCCTTGACTCCAAGCAAAACTCCCTGTTGGATTTCTGCAAGAGGTAAGTCACATCATTCCCCCTCATCCTCTATCTCATATTTTCCTCTTGTACTCGGTGTACTTTTACTCCATACAAAACACTTCTTCAATATCTTCTTTGTCTGTTCATTTTTCCCAGCATTTCTTTCAGCTGTTGTCACAGGAGTATCACGTGGGCACATCAACATCTTGCAGCCACCTTTCACGTCTGCAGGATGCGACTATTTCATACTCAAAACATGAATTTTGGATGGAATATCACTATAAACTGAGGTTGGCAGATGTATTGGATCCTGCAACACTCCATCGCTTAAACAGCTCATTAGATGAATGATCTCTGGCAGCTGTTCACAAGCAGTCAGGTTGCAGGATGTGATTTAAAATTTCCACAAGTTCACAAGCAGTCACACAAATGTTAGAATCACATCTTAGTTGTCTTCTTCTTTTCTTATTTGCTGAAAACCTTGAAAATACACGTGCTTGGATGTACCACATGTTGCCAGAAATTTTATACTGGAAATCAGCAAAATTATGGTACAACTACCAGGAAAGCCGTCAAGACCACTTAAGTCCAACACAGTTTCAAGAGTCTAAATGGGGCTCGAGCACAAGGAATTAAACCAGCGTCAATTCAGTACTCTTCATACTATTTTCTTACTGTTGATCATCGTGACAGTCAGCTGTGATAAAACTTCCATCACTGTGATTTGGATTTAGAAAAGTCTGAAACAAATAAAACAAACAATTCTTTCAAAAGATTGTAAGCTAAAACAGCAAGAAGGTCGCTGGTTTGATCCCCGGGTCGGGCAGGGGCCTTACTGTGTGAAGTTTGCATGTTCTTCCCGTGCTTGCGTGGGTTCTCTCCAGGCACTCCGGCTTCCTCCCACAGACCAAAAACATGCTCATTAGGTTAATTGGTTACTCTAAGATTGCCCTTAGGTGTGAGTGTGAGAGTGAATGTGTTTATGTCTGTATATGTTGCCCTGCGATCGACTGGCGACCAGTCCAGGGTGTACCCCGCCTCTCGCCCATTGACAGCTGGGATAGGCTCCAGCCCCCTGCAACCCCGAAAGAGATAGGCGGGTATAGAAGAAGAATGAATGAATGAATGAATGTCACACTATGGAAATTAAGGATTACATTACGAATTTTACATGTTTAGGGGGAACTGACACTGACAGCAGCCCTCTCCTGTGAAGTTAACAACTCAGCCAAGACCAAAGGCTGCAATAGGTGAGACCAAGAGCCGACCAACAAGACAAAGACAAGTCCACAATAATAGGCTGTCTGACTGGACTTGAGTACATCACCCCTGACACTGTGTAGTTCCAGTGGATTTTTTTTAATGAGCATTCATGCTGCAAAAACACTGTTCCCACTGGTGTTCTCAAGTTGTAAACTAATTTAATGTGCATTTCACAAATGAAGACATTTTGGTCCTTGAGACTTCTTGAACATATACCTCAGTCAATGTCAATACACTGTTCATGAACTTTAAATTTAAACTAGAGCAAACAAGTGTCTGCAATAGAAATGCAGTTTTCAACAAGAAAGATGAAAGGTTGATGAAAAGTTTATAAAGATACAGAAGTGCTCAGATTAGAACTACTACCGCTGCAGTTTCCATGTGATGACACAGCAGCACTGAGGCTATACTTAGTTAATTCTTAGTCTTACTCAATTAGAGAGCATGGTCCGGATGTAACAGCAGCATTTTGTGTCCTGGCAGAACAGTTTACAGGCCTTGTATTTGTCAGATCTAAGCCTGAGTCTGTCTCTCTTTATTTTCCCAGCAGCCCCTACAATTTCCACAACTACCCGTGTCTGACTCACTTGCTATCTAAAGATCTTTGGATTTCACAATCTCTTCACTTCTGGAGAAACGAGTGTTTTCCATGTGACACCCTGAAAGCGCTCTGCAGAGAAAGCACTCTCACACAACGCATGCGTTACCTGTCCAGGCCTGTGGCAGGGAGAACATTTCATCATCTTAAAACAAAGCACACCCACACACACGTACACATTCACAGCCAAGTAAGACATCTGAAAAGTACCAGGATTAAAGTATCACACGTTCTCCTCCCAGATACCAATTGTGTAAGAGCAAAGCAAAGGGATTACAGTCTGTATAAAGTATGTTCTCATGCACTGTAATGTGACAGCATGGAGTCACACAAGGTAATGGGTATGTACTATTGTCTTTCATAGCCAAAAACCAGTCAGATGAGTTTGTCACACCCTGTATTCTGCTGTCACATTAACACACAGGTAGTGAGCTTTGCTTAAGCACCATTAGCTCAAATAAAATATGATGCTGGCTCATGAATTGTAAGTAAGTTCATAAAATCACTTTCCTATCATTACCTGTGGAATGGCTCCAGGCTGTACATCAGTCTGACTTCTTGGCTCTTTGGTTTTTCATTTTGCCAAAGATATGCTAATGCTGATTAATGCTGAGTGGACTATTCTGAGAGCAAACTGGTGAGTCAGTTTGCAAATGCCTGTTTTTATCATGCAGCAGAGAGAACAGAAATTAGATTTTTATGATACATCCTGTCTTCTGCGGACACCACTGATGTCAACCCAGCGATTACAGCCGTATTGAAGCTGCTACAGCCTGATTAACTTGTCAGGAGACCGACTTGAAAAACAGCAAAATATTTTACTGGGACTTTTGGGAAGAATGTGGAAGCATTTTGGGTCCAACCCACTGGAATGTCCCCTTGCGTAGCCAAGTGAAGTGTTAGAGACCTGCCTGGCTTTGGATCGCTACTGGGTGTTTTTGGCATCTGTTAATATGAACCTGAGATGGACAGTTTTATCCAAAAGGCCTCTCAGGACCATCGTTTAAGTTTAATCCAAATTATTATTTGTATTATTTAATTGGTAAAAGTCAAATTATAAGAACTCTGTGCTGCTCAAGGACACTGACACTGCCTGGGTGAAAGTCCCATTTCCAATGGCTTCCAAGCATGTTTTCACTTGTGACATGTGGTATAGGTGGCATAGCTGCAACTCCAATCTGAAATTCCTACTGGGTAGAAGAAAGCTACCTGATGTGCACTTTGCTGATGGGTCTGGGCAGTAAGCTGCATCTGGAACCAGTCAGTCTGAAGTCTGGGCCACCCCTCCCCCTTATCAATAAAACAAAAAGGAGGTCAATAAGACAGGGAGGTGAAGGAGGGCAGACACAGAGACAGGAAGACCAAAACAAAGTTAGGAACACATTGATATAAAAGAAAAGTGTGTTTACTTTACTCCAGTAATTACACAGTGCCACGAGCTAGGAAGTCTATCTGTTTGTTAGTGTGGTAGTTTTATTCACATTTTGTTCAGCTTGATTTAAGGTCCAGATTTATTATTATTATTATTGTATGTTATATGTATATGTTATGTTTTCATTAGCGTATAATCTCCTGAAAATAAGATTAGTAATTCCATTAACTTAAAAGGAGCTCTTTGTGTTCATATGCGCCGCTATGTCTCTACAGCAGCCCAGAATGGACAAACCACATCGTGCACCACCATGTTTCTACAGCAGCCAAGAACGGACAAATCACATCCTGCTTTGAAGAAGCGACTTCCGCGTTTTTCGCGTATTTTCGCAGCCACTGTAGGGGAGGGTGCGAGTGCATAGTATATTGTTGCATTCTGCAATGTCTGCCCTAGATGTCTCTAATCTACACACTGGCCTTCTATAACCAATTCATTGGCTTTCTTTCTTTATTAGCAAACATTTTGCAGTTGTTTTGGTGATATATTTTCATCCAACTCTATCATCAGGTCAAACTTTTACCGCCTCGGCTCAGCAAATGGTAGCATGCTAAAAGCACAGTCTTTCAAAGCTGCTAGCATGGCTCCATGCCAATGTCTAATAATGGTTACACTCTTTCTTTATAGTCATTTAACTGTAACTGGGTTAGCTAACTCCTGTACAAATCATTTCTATATGTTTTAAAAACACATCTGTACTGTAGCCCTGTTCACACCAGTTTCAAGTCTCTCTCTCCTCTGTATACTTGTTGTCATCTATAAATTAAACTATTAGCTGTCATGTCAAACACACTACATCTCTGTGTACTGTTTATTTACTCAAGGCTTTCAGTCAGGATCAAGAATGAATGTTTAAATGAAGAACAGACATGACTTTCCATTTCTCCCCGTGTCAGTCTATAACATCTGTTGACATTTTCTGGAGCAAATTTGCTTCACAGATAGCACATCAGCATTTTACAGGAGGAGGAGGACTTTTTATCTCATATTTGTTTTGTTTTGGTTTGGTTTGGTTTGTTTTTCTTTCCAAGTGAAAAATCTAAATTTCATAAATATAACTCACAAATTGCACTTATTTCTATACTAAAAGGCCACATAGCCTGGCTTTAATGGTCACAAGTAGATACTGCTTCATGATGGGGTCAAAAACAATAAGAGTTGGGAACCATTGCAACAAGTATGTAGTCTATCTGAATAGCCCCATGTGTTTCTGCACAAAACTGAATGAGAAACACTTACCTTGACCTCTTTGGAAAGGTCAGAATATTACTTTTCTATGATTGCAGAGTGCTCATATCAGCACTTCAGTTAGGACAATAATTACCTCCAAAGACTTGAAGTGCCAGGATTCCTCTCCCAAACTAAGTCAATGGAGCCACAAATCTGGTTTGAATGTTGGCTTTTGGCCCTGCTGTGACGTTGGCCCCAGCAGCAAGCAGCAGCAGGAGGAGGAGGAGTGATTACCAAACATACCATGTGTGTTCATTCGGCCATCTGTTGCCTTTGTTTCCCTCAGATGCTCGGGGAGGAGGACGCTGTAATCCTCTGCACCATGGAGGTCAAGTCCATGTCAGTCAAGTCAGTTCAAGAGTGAGACAACAATCCTGTCTGGTCAACCATGAAAGTGATAGCAACAAAAAAGTCACAAGTCAAGTATCCCTTTAACTGCACTACATACAGACCGCACACTTACAAATGACTGGGAAATTCAAGATTTGAAACTTGGAAGCTCGACATGTTTGAAAAAGTCATGTGTGATTCATGTCTGCAGTCAAACTGCTACTGGGACCTAAACACATTTGCCGCTGTGCTCCAGAGCTCAGACTGATTTTTCATTAAGGGAAACAAATGAGGACTCTGGGTACATCGTGTCCTCTGAGGTATCCTGCGAAGGGCTGGAGGTGCAGTTTTTCTCCCCAGACTATGCAGACAAGAAACTGCTCCTTCCCTTCACTCAGCATCTTGTTTTTTTTTCTTTCTTTTATAGACATCTGCTGGCACTTTGGGCCGTAACGCTTTTACCATGTGCCCCTGCAGCAGCGCTGCAGACCTGAAAGAGATCCACGCTTTCCCCTTTAGATGAGCCAAGTCAGTTGCTCTGGAAGTTTAGGGCATGAAAATAAGTTAAGAATGTGCTAAGCAATGCGTATGTGTCTTGCAACATGACACTCAAGCATGACCAGACCAGTAGCAACAGGTACATGACTGTTTGATAACTGACATGCTGCTCTCCAGACATTTTGATGACACAACTTCCACTTAAGCACCACGCTGGAGCCATTTCAATAACTGTTCCCTTCTCCTGGCAAAGAGGTATTTAACTCATCCAGGCTTCAGCTGCGTCTGATGGAAAATGCCTAAAAGAAGGCAAAGTTGACTGGTTTTCATCCCCCCACCCCCCACCACCACCACTTCCATGCTCCCACAAATTGGGTTGCTGCAATGATGTGCACTGTTAGCATTACACTGGCAATACCTCAAGGTTTTGGAACTTTTTCCGAGGTGTCATTTTACTGCCATTGAGGCCTTTTTGCTTCACTAATACTCTGTGGTGTACATCACAGAAGTGTGTGGCAGGCAGGCTTGATTATTCAGAAATACCCTCTAAACTTGCTTTCACCACTCTAATTAGTGTGGAGCTATATGCCACAAATGTAGACTTCCTTTCCTCTGTCAGTCTCAGGTTTCTGTGTGAACCTGATGATGTCTCCTCTTGGCACATATCATGAAGGTGACATCATCCTGTCGCTCCAGTTGCATACCAAAACCTGAGAGAGCCTGAGACATCAGACCCAGGCATTGGGTTCAAATAGAAACATCTGGATTTTCTGAAGTTGAAAAGATTGCAAGTCATCAAGTGCATCTGTAACACACAGTAGGAGCATTTGTGATCCTTCAGCATCACCATAAGCCAACGCAAAGGAACTGTTACTATAAAGGTGCAATAGTATTGCTAAAACACCTGTTGTCAGGGTTAAAAGAGAAGAGGAAGCTCAATATTAATAAGGTACTAATTCAGTTTAACAACAGAGCTGTTGATTTGTGGTGTCCAAATGAGATGTTTGCTTCCGAAACATATGGAATGCATTAAAGAGAAACGCCTGGGTTTCACTCTCAACATAATGAACTGGGCTATAGTTTGGCATTCATCAGCTGTCTCCAAGAATTAACCCAGCAGGACGGCCTCACTCATATCAGGAAACTTTCACTAAAATGCTCTTAGACTAAACGTTTACATCAGGGTGGAGGGTTTTCCTCCAGGTCCATAGCCAAAGCACAGGTCTCATACGTTTAAATAACTATAATTAAACAAGAATAAATATGACACAAGACTACAGCTGTGCTGGTGGCTCTGCAAGGGTGCACTGAACTGCAGAAGTCAGTTTGCTAAAATGTTCATCGTTTTTGTTAGCATGCTAACTTTTGCTAGAACAGCTGAGGGAAATTAGCTTTGGAGGTATTCACAAGTAAATTTGTTTGACCAGATCTTCTGTTCGAGATCATTGACCTACAGACTGCATTCTCCAGCCTAAGCCTTGAATAAAAAAATAAAACTGTTCTATTGCAAATTTTGGCAAGATGTTCACATTTTTCTTTGTGTCTCATTTACTTGGCTGTTATGTCACAGTGACAGTATGTTTACACGTACACAGAAATTTGGAAACCAGCTCCTGGCTGTCCTTGTTTTGGTTATATTGAGGACAAACTGTTTGTATGTGTCATCACATCCTGCTCAGATATATGCTGATGTCCTGAGTATGGATAGAAAAACAAGTAAGAATATGAAAGCAACAGTGACTGAAAACAAAGGCTCATGGGATAAAGTGAATGCGAGCTCCAGGTTTTCATCAGTGCTTCTTTGGAAGATTGTGTTTTTTTACACTTGATATATGGGTCACTGTAAATGCAATATGACTCTCACATGTGCCTAGAATAAAACTTGAATAGTCTAGATTTAATGTGTGCATGGAAAAATCTCACAACACTGGCTTAATATCACATGGTTCAAATGATTACTGATTGATATTCCAGTTTTATAAATCCACAAAAAGGAGAAAGACAGTAAGAAATCACCATCATTACTTTTATTAAGCTTTTTAGGTCCCCTTCCCTTTAATCAAGTGACAGATTGCTTACTGAAAATCACCATCTGTTATTTCAGGGACTGAAACTAAAGCACAAAGTTCCTGCAGCTCACCAGGTCACACATCCATATTAAGAAACAGTTACTTGTGTGAAATGTCTGGCATTTAACTTATCATGCAGCTTTGGAACATGAGAGGAGAGTGTCATTAAGAAACCCGATTAGGGCCGCGAGCACTTCTTTGAATGGTTTTTCACTTTTGCACCTTGCGTCTTCCTTTTGCCCAAAATCTGTCTTTGCCTTTGGTGTCCTTTGTAGTTTATTTGTGGAATGTTTCTTTACTTTTTCCAAACGCTCTCTTCACATTTTCCTCAGAGTAGAAAAGATTACAAAACCAGCAAGCTCTTTTCACTACAACCAACAGAGTAAAAAAGGAAGCCCAGCAGAAAATGTCTGACTTCTTTGGTCTTGGAGAAACTGCGATGCAAATAAAATTTTAAAAAATTAAAAAAAAAAAAAAAAAAGCAGAAGTATGAAAAGCAAAAGGTTTTTTTCCAAAATAAACAAACACCACATGTAGACAGCAAAGAGTTAAAGCTGCAGATGTGGACTGAACAGTACCAGTAACTGATACAACACCCATATCTGAGTCACACACACACACACACACACACACACAGGGACCATTTGTTTGCACTCTGAATCAGCACTTCTTTGTTATCGGAGAACAATAATAAGACCTAACTTCACATTCTGAAACACCAGGCAGAGACGCCACAGAAACACATTTCATCCAAACGCACCACTGACAGATCAAACCCTCTTGCGTCAAAGCGGAAAGAGTCACAGCTGACAAATGAACACTGGAGGCTGCGTGAGGAGAGTGGTGTCAAGCTTGAAAAGCATTCCCGACACGTTTTGAGGTAATGCTAATAATGCAACGCAGACGCCACATAAACCTCGAAGGTTAACACAATGCTGAAGACTTTTTCACCCGTTAAACAGGATGAGTAATGCTACTGGAACAACTCTTATTTAGTAATAAACACACTCAAACAGTGAAGAATGGGACCTGAATCCTCGTGGTCACTCGAATCTCATTCAGTGGGGAGAAATTAGTTCATTAAAGGTGAAAAACAAAATATAAAAGGTGACCCTTCACAGCTGGAATAAGAGAAATGCATATTATTATTGAAGGAATAGTTTGGGGAATATATTCGCTCTCTTGTTGTGAGTTAAATAATATTGATATCACATTCATGTCTGCAGGATAAATTTAAGGCTCTAGCAAGCAGCAGCTGGTTAACTTAGCTTAGCACATTGGGCTAACGGCTAGCCTGGCTCTGTCTGAGGGTAACAAACCCGCCTACCAGCGCCGCCAAAGCTCACTAATTAACACTTTATGTGTTGTTTGTTTAATCCCTATGAAAACCAAAGTCTAAGAATGGTTTTACAGGAGGTCACGGTTGAACTATTTAATGAATGGGTGCAGTGTCATAACCCCTGTAAAATGACAAGCTGATGTTTTTACACTGGTTTTTGTCCAGACTGTAACATTTATTGAATGCTTTTTAATAGAACATTTTTAATTAGTGAGAATTAGATGAGCCAGACTACCTTTGCAGACAGACAGAGTCAGGCTAGCTGTTTCCCCCTGTTTCTAGTCTTTATGCTGAGCTAAGCTAACCATCTGTGGGCTATAGTTTCATGAGACATGCGACATTAGCGAGGTACCATCTTCTCATCCAGCGTATTTCACAAAATGTCAAACTATTTCTTGAAATTATGATGGGTACAGTATAGAGATAATCTGAATGATCTAATGTGGTTTTATCTGTGCATTAGATGTTTTAATAATATATGATATGTGATGATATGAGCATCAAATTGTGCTGTTTTTTTTTTTGACCCAGACTATACTAAACACAAAACTCTGGCACTAGAAAGAATTTGGTATTGCAAACAAAATGATTTAATGCAAATATTGAAAAAAACAAGTTCATGTTCTGCCAGCTAATCCATTTTACCTGCATGACTACTTTTCATTCAGGCTGGCTGAATAAACCTGCTGCCACATGCAAAGATACGGTCTAATTTTTTTGTTTTCCACCGTGGGAAAGGGAATTGATCAGCACAGTAGTTGACTCACTTCACTCGCTCACCCACACATGAACACATGCCACACACAATGACCCAATATTATATAAAAACATGTGCAAACTTGTTTTCTAAATACTATTCATTCCTGAAAATGTCCCCCGTAAAACACAAGCCATGCTACAGACAAATGGTCCATTTGTCAAACGCCTCAGATCCTTTAAGGCACTTGCTGCATGAAAACAGTCAGAAACGGACATTACTAAACTGAATTACATGATATCAGTGAGTCTTCCACACGGTGCAAAGTTAAGACAGACGTTTGTTACTTGTGCTAAGAGACACCAGAGAAACTCACTAAGATGATGGTGAAATTTCACTTCAGTATGCACTGCACTTATTTGGCCAGATATGCTACTCTTTCATGGTCTGTTGAGAGATATCAGTGACTTCAATCAAATTCTAAAATGCTGCATTAAAAAGCAACTGGAATGTTAATCAGATGGTGAAATTTACATACCAGAAGTCACAATCAGTCCCAGGAGAAGCCAAAGTGCATGATGATGGAGAGAAGGGGACAGTTTCAAAACCCGTTTCATGGCGTGCGTTACACTATACGATCAACTATAGATCCGCTATGAATTTCAAACCTATATTCTTATTTTAATGTTACAAACATCTTAAATTATGTAAAATAAACAATATACTGTGACACTGCCTATGTGATGTGTATTTTGGAAATAAAAGGTACAGTAGGTCTTTAAAAACAAACAAAAAAAAAATGTGACTTTGAATCCATCAAAGCAAAAGACTGACTGGCTTTATACGTCTTTCCAGTAACTACCGCTTCTAATCTGCAAGTCTTTTGATGACCAACATAACATAAAACACCTTCATAAAAGAGTCCAGACTTGGATCCTCCTCCATTTATGTACTGGGTTTTTTTGGGGTTTTTTGGCGTCTTGAACTGGGCAGCAGTTCGGCGTTTTTACAGACAGTCGTACATGCGCAGGGTGCGCTCCAGTTGCTGGACAACACGTTGGTAAAATGCTATCTGCTCCCTGAGGTAGGCCTGCATCATGTCTTTGAAGTCCACCTCTCGCTGCTGATGGAAGTGGCTCATCTCTGCCTGGAGGGCGAACCCAACCGTCCGGCAGCGTTTCCTAATGCCGTCGGCCTCGTCCTGGTCCATCTTGCCTTCGTCGCTCATCCGCTGGCTCTCCTTCACCTTGGCAAAGGCACCTGGGTTAACACAAAAGGTTAAATCATTTTAAAAACAGAAGGCTGGTTAGAAAATAAACACAACACCAGGATCAGTAAAGCTTCTTGTTTACCTCTGGTAGTATGTGGTTATGCATGTAACCAGTTTTTGAGATATCCATCTCTGAGGTTTTTGCCTCCACCCGAACACGACAAAAACATATTTTATCACTCACACATAGTCTGTGTGCGCCTTGCCAAAGCCATGCAGATAGTTTTGGTTTTATTTCTCAGGTTTTGGGTATTTCCTCTCTTAAGATTTCTGCCTCCATCCCAGTTGTTTGTTTGTCTGTGTGACTCACAGCATTGAAAAATCCATCTAAAAACTTAGCAGCAAACATAAAGCACTTTTGGATAATCCACAGAACACACTCTCCTACTTTATACCAAAATACAGTCAGTAAGAAAGGGGGATTATCCCAAGCAACAGGAACACAGATTCTTGCTGCCGATTGCTGTTTAATCTTTTAATGTCTCATTTTTTCTGAGCACCACAGACAAATTTCCATGGAGGAGGAATAAATCTCAAATTGACTTATGTGCAAATGCAGCCATTCATTGGCATCTGAATGTCAGACACAACTGCAGGTAAGTGAGAAACATTGTTTTTTTGTATTTGGTTGCATTGGCCATTTAATGTCACTATCAACTAAACAGTCAACGTAAAAACTCATCCCAAGTCTCTGAAAGGCTGTAAAAAGTGCTTCCAATTAAAGGATAAAAATAAAAACCCTAAATGAAAAGTTGTAATAAAGTTAAATATAGTCTAAAAAAAAACAGTCTCAGATTTTTATTGCTCTTTGGGTGGGTCTGTATTACTTACTATATGTTGTGATATATCAAAAATCTGCTAGAGTAATGTGGCAATATCTTGGCGGCAATGACCAACATCGTAACTTTCCCCCCAGAAATTAACTACTGCAAAGCTGCACACTTTATAGGTAAAGCAGGGAACACACCGCACAATTACTTTTTGTTTAACTGCATACCAAACGTCTAGCTTCAGATGATGCGGACAAGTAGCAACCGCATTCACCCAGACTTCCATGACGTCACTTTCCAAGTGAAGAACATGGCAGCCTAATGGCATGCCGCCACGCTGCATTTCCCATCAGATCAGTGAGCCTGCTCAGTCTGAAATGTGAGCTCGCAACCAGGAAGAAAACTGATCATCATGCAGATAAGCTAGCTACCAGGACTAGTTTGGACAAGTCAGTTGTTCTGTCTTCAATGTATCCACTGCAGTGTACAGGTTTTATCCATTAACTCTATCTGTGAGTTCATGCCGCCCTGGATTTTGTGTGGAATTCCTGGCAGAAGTCTGGGAAAGCATGAACAGCACTTCCAGTCTGTTCCAGCGAGGAGGCGTGTGGACTACAGTCTGTGGTGCTGACCTACATTCATGTATTCTGTTTTCCACATGAGAGGAGAATGTGCATCACCAGATAGCATGTCTGTGGGACATAAAGGAAAGGCACTCGTGGTTGTGTGCATGTATGTGTGTGGAGCAGGGAAGAATAGGAGGGGTTGAACCAACATTTTTGGATCAGCTAATGCAAAATCTCATCACAAAGAAAGCTCTGATGCCATCTTCCTTGCAGCTAAACGTGCTCTCCGGACTGATGCAAAACTATACGATTACAGCCACAAAGCAAAAAATGTGACTGAATTAAAAGAAACAAGGCTGTTTCAGTTTCCACTTTCAGCATGTTTGAATCAGCTGATGCACAAAGTTTGATATGTTCTTACTTGCAGCTAAATCTGCAAAGCATGCAGGTTTCTGGAAACCAATGCCTCTTCCCCTCTCTTTGCCTTCTGCCTCTTTTTCCCCTGATAACAAATGCTCTGTGATACATGGCCAGCAGTATGAAAAGTCACCAGATTTCTCAGATATCTTACCCAACCAGACTGGCTACCGAGTGTTTTATGGCTGTGGCCAAAGAAAGGATTGAACTATTTCACATGTGACAGCTTCATGGGTCTGTGCTGGGCAGATATTAGTACTCTGAAGGGGACAAAGAAGGGGTGAGAGGAGAGAAAAGGAATGGGACAACACTGTGTGGTGGAGGGAAGAAGAAGGCAAACCAGCCTTACCAAGGTTTCTGCAGAATTTATCAATCAAATTTAAGCCTTTTTAATAACACATAAAAAATGCCATTTAACATACATTTCATCATTATACCTGAAACTGCAATGGGTTTTAGCCTCAATCAGCATTTCCCCATTATGGCATGATGAGCTTTCTAGCTACTGCAGCTAGCCTTAGCTCATGTTAGCTACAGGTCTGATATTGCTGACTGAAACAACACAAAATAGGATTTAATGGCCTCCTGCACATAAACGCCACTACTGCAATAATCCCACTTTAAGACGATACTGTGAGTGTGTAACGTCTCCTGATAAGAAAGCTTTTTAAGACTTTTTAAGACCTGCAGATACCCGGTCTGGTTAAATAAGACATACAGTATGTGGAATGAGGACGGTCGAGATAGACCTCAACCCTCTGGCTGACTGAACTCAGGCATCTGCTAAATTCCCCATTCCCACAGCCTTCCCCAGGCGCGGGGTCACTGCAGGAAAGAATTCAGGAAGTGCAGCCACTTCGTCTCTGCATCTACATCACTGCGCTATCCGTTCGACAAACACAGGCAATTTGAGAAAGGAAGCTCCCCTTTTACATGTTGTATTTGTTTACAGCATGGGGTGCTTGTGTGCTTGTATTTGGTGATGATATTTTCCAGTTTCCTATGACTGAGTTTCTTTTAAGCAAAGCCAGCATTATTTTTCCCCACAGACTGCAGATTCTTTTAAGATCCGAGCATAAGTACACAGCAGTTTTAAGACAAGTGTGTCTAATTTTAACTTCTATTCATGCGGAACATGGTTTCCAGTCACAGCTAATTAAATCATTCTTCCTGTTTAATCATAAAGTGGAGGCATCATTAAACTGGAGTGGAGCCTCTTTAGTTGAGGCCACTTTGTGTAAACAAGCTGACCCTTGTAACGTGTAATTGATCAACATAACGGGCTGGTTGGTGGTGTGGTACTATCGAATGTCTGACAAAGGATCTTCCTGTAATGAGCGTCTTTAGGAAGCCATATGTAGCATGACACAAAATGTTTTTTCCATATTAAAAAAACAACTGGTCAATTATTTTTCTTTCAAATTAATTAGCCTTTTAATTTCTTCTGCTGCTAATAATCATACTGCCAAAAGAACTCATTAGGAAACCGTTATTTGGGATGAACTGAAATGACCCCATCACTACAAATCAAGATATGCTCTTTCAAAAGTTGCACATTCCCTTTGAGCGTTCAGTTAAACACAGTCTCCAATCCAGTCTCTCACAATCCTCTCAAGCTGTGTGAGTTTGCGTGTTTGTGTGTGTGTGTGTGTGTGTGTGTGTGTGTGTGTGTGTGTGTGTGTGTGTGTGTGTGTGTGAGGAGTGAAACGGTACTGGGCTAATATGTGAAAGCACAGCCACTAGTATGTTATTACTTTAATGGTGCAATGCAAACCACAAAACACACAACACCCCCGTTTTTCCGTTAAGACTTGGAACTGGGCTAAATTTCTCTATTGAAAAGTAAAAGGACAAAATACTTGGCAGGTAAAGGCATGACGTTTTCAAATCCAAGATAGTGGGTTATGGTTTGTTGAGCCAGTGACTGAACCGGCCATTACTCATGTACTTAAAACACGGAATTACACTTCAGTTAAAATACTGTAAGTCTGAAAAGCCTCAAACTGTAACTTTAACATCCAAGTACTGACAAGAAAACGTGGGATAGTATTCCATTTCAAATTTGCGTAATCAGAGTGACTCATCAGTGCACTGTAAAATAAACAAATCTGTGAATTTGGTTTAGAAACTTCAAAACAGGAAGGACTAACGTGACTGAGTAAGATTAGGGGATGTTATTCGCATTGAACAGACAAGTAAACAGAAACATTTTTTTAACTGGGGACAAATGAGGCTTGTCACCACAAAACACTGTCCTTTAGTAAAGGGTTCTGTGTGTGTGTGTGTGTGTGTGTGTGTGTGTGTGTGTGTGTGTGTGTGTGTGTGTGTGTGGTGGGGTTGACGTCTGTGTCAAGCACTGCAGTGAACTGATGAGATGGGCCAATTAGAAAAAAATGCACTCGAAATTTACCCATGAGTCTATGTGAAATAAGTGTGGCTGGAGGCTTCTAGAGCTGCAATGATTAGCTGATTTGTTGTGAATAATTAAATTAACTATTTTGTTAATGGATTAGTTGGTTTGAATAATTTTTTAAACAAAACTGTCAAAATTCTCTGATTGCAGCTTTTCAATCTGAGTATTTCCTGGTTTCTTCACTCCTCTTTAACAGTAAACTGAATATCTTTGGGTTGTGGACAAAAGACGCCATTTGAGGACATCATCTTGAGCTTTGGGAATCACTGATTGGTGTTTTTCACCTTCATCTGACATTTGACAGATTAATTGATAATGAAAATAATTGTTGGTTGTAGCTCTACAGGCTTACTAACAAAGCAGGGAACTGCTTGGGTTAATATAACTAGTTGGTGAGCAAGTGAGCCAACAGCTAACACCCCAGCAAGTCAACAACATGTTAGCCCTAGCCAGTCACAATAGCTTTCTGGGCTCCTTTCTATTTTCTCTGTACTGCGCCACAATTTTCTTCTCATGATTGTAAAAAATTAATTCAATAATAAATTAAAGAAGAGGGAAAAAGCTTAGCTAGGAGAGTTAGTTAGCTGACGATTAGTTTGCTACTTAGCTAACTGATTGAATTAACAGTTTCAGTTTATAGTTCCATTAGAGACCGAGGTAACAAGCTTGCTGAGTTAGCAGAGCTTGTTAGCTCGGTCTCTAATGGAAAAATAAGTTCACACAGTTAATTCAAAAGACATATTTGTAACATTGAGTCCTGTCTCCTAACTGTCAGTAACTATTCCTCATTCATGGAAGAGTTTATAGTCTGACAGATAAAGGTTAGATAAAAGTGGATGGAGAAACACAGCTAATAAGCTAGCTTCCTCCATTTTTGACCCTCAAAAGGTCAGTACTGTCAAGGCTCAAAGTTAACCATACATCTCCCCTGCAAATTTTGCCATTTTACATGATAGTATGATTGGACATTTAGATGATAATGAGAGAGATTAAGATAAATACTGATGTTGAATCTTGATGGAGGAGAAGAGAGGCAAGGAGAAAAGGAAAGGATGGAAGAAGACAGAGCAGGAAAGGAACAACATGTAGGCTACAGAGGAGCTGAAAATAGGGAAGAAAGGGAGGTTTTACTAGAGAAGACTTAAGACATGGCTTCAAGACTGCCTGACAGGGTCAAAAGTACTCTGCCATATCTGCTAGTGTTTGAAGTGGGCCTTAAAAGCCTTGAGGACACACAAACATGAAAAAACCCAGAGCTGAGTAAGCTAACAGTAATAGTGTTTACAGCAGCCAATCAGATGAGACAGACAGAAACAGAAATGTAGTTTATGTCCTGAGCTGGAGACTTATTTCAGCCGTCTTAAATATCCTTTGTCCATTTATCATCATGGCAGATTTTTACTCTGGAGAGTGCCAATGCTCAAACAAATATTTCCTATTCTTTGATTTTTTAATAACTCAGGGATGAGGAATGTTCAAAACAGAATCACTCTGCAGCCTGCAAGCAACTACTTCTGCACGTTCAATGTTATTTTCTGTGCATCCGCATGACTGCAACTCTTAACTCGCAGATATAATATATGGAGCTTGCAATAGCTCCAAAGCTCAAACAGCAGTTCTTAATTCAAGCCATGCAAAAAGATGTTCAACAGATGTCCTTTTTGTTTTAGCATAAGACAATCGGATCTGAAATCATTATATACTTCTCTTTCATACAGATGGTGTTATAAATCCACGCTTGTGTCAGACATGTCACTATCAAGATGTACAGTATTTGTTTATTGGGAGGGATATGCTCAGCACTGATCTTAAAGGGATATAATTCATTACCATTGCTAATAACTCTGTGTTTGTCTCACAGCATTCCTCTGCAAAGGATTTAATTCATCCCTTTTCAGATCAGGTTTCCTACGTTTGTATGGAAAAAGGGTGTTGTCACAGTGAAATCAAAAGTTGGACTGGATTTAGACAAAAATATTTGGGTTTCCAGCTGCCATTTAGGAACAAAATGACCAGCTTTATGATGACCTTGGCCTCACAAAGTTCAGGCCTTTAAAAACTCTGTTATGTCATCACACTTCAAGTAAAACAAACGACCAGAGTCAACATTAACTGTGACATCATACTTCCTTTGTATAGCTTAGCAGCTTTGTGAGACTAGATTCAAATCCCTCCAGGTCTTAAGGCTTTCTGCTGTGCTTCTAATCATGACATTAATTTAATTTATAACAGTTTGTGCTCCTTTGTTATGGAACAGATGTATTATTTGCTCTGTGTGTTTGTTCTGTAGTTTTTGCCTAATGAGAAGTGTTGCAATGACTTGAGGGAGGCAGCACAAGTAGAAAAATGCAAGACGTCCCTATGATGAAAGACGTCTGCCTGATCAGAACATTAGTTGTCCTCCAAGCAATGCAGATGTCAAACCTCAACTGGCCCATCCTTCCAATTGACAGGATTTTCCAGCATCCTATAGCTTTTATGATGGCATGCTCACACAACAAGATCATGACACGAGAGGAGACCAGAGCACACAAAGCAAACAATGCTCTCCTCTGAGGGATGGCGTCTCCAGGCCAACCACAAGCATCGCGTCAGTGTTGCCATGACTACAGCTACACTGGCAGGCACCCAGTATCTTTCTGACAGTTTAAGCGTCATTCAACTTAACACTTTTAGCAAGACAAAGGCAAAGGAAATGAAGTTCTAGGTTTGGGTTACATTAGCTGAACCGGAGCTCAACGGACAGAGCCAGAAAAACCATTAATCTGTGAGCTAACTAGTGAACGTGTTGCCAAAGGAGCTGATCAAAACATGAACAAATACAGATGGCAATGACTTCTATTTTCCATTTATTCATGATAATGTTAGCATTTGGAGAGTCAACCTCTGAAGCCACTTTTCCTGTTAAGGGTCAATGGGGAGTGAAGTCTATCCCAGCATGCAGTGAGCATGAGGCTGGGTACGCCCTGGACAGGGTGCCAGTCTACCACCACAAGGTTAAACATATAGACAGAGAAACACATTCACATACACAGACAGGGTTTACAGTTAACCCAAACTGCATTTCTTTGGGCCACAGAGATCACGCAAACTCCACACAGAGAGCTGCCAGCTGGTGTGGTCAGCTCCAGCTGTGAGGTAACAGTGTGACTAAGCAACCATGTCTGACTTAGCATTCATTTGGGCTGGAAATAGAATTGCATTTAAGCAACATTAATTATATTTTTGGCCACTTGGTTAAAAATCTGCCAAATATCACCTTATAAAAGCAAACATCTCAGTAAACAGCTGCTGATTCACACATCCAGTAGACACAGAGCATCATTAGCATGCATCTGGAGTCGTGTTTTAGCTCTGTTGTGGTCTCCACCAACTTCTCAGGAATAACATCTGGCTTTTTGACCACTATCTTCACTATTACTTCATTATTCTCTTGACCAAGAGCAGCTGTCTGCCTCACCTGGAAACAGCACTAATGTGAGGAGGGAGCAAGAAACAGTACAGCTGCAGGTCGTGAAACCAAAACAATGTGCTGAAGGACAGTAAAATGCCCCCAGTCCTACCAGGATTGAACACTCACATGCAGTTTTATGAGTGCCAAATGATGCTGCGTTGTTCGCATGAACACAGTCTTAATAGCTACAAACCAGCACGCCTAGTTTAACCTTGAGACTTAAGCTAGACTAGCAAGCTATCACTGATGCTACTTGAATTGCAGAATCTCTGTGAAGCTTAATGTTCAGTTTTGTTGATACAGTGTAAGAGAGGTTCAGCTCTGTTGTAACTGAGGTTATAGTTAGAGGTGGTGTTGTATTAGACTGCATTGTACTCTGAGAGGCAAAAGGTTCCAGTTATCACAAAAATTACAGGGGGTCTTCTCATTATAAGCTGACTCCTCTCTCACTTAATGCCTTTTTCAGTCGAATGCCACAAAATTTGTGGTCCTTTGAGAGGAGGAGGGAGGCTGCGGTGGTAAAGACTGAGTTCTTGGAGACATCTGTAATCTCCTTCAGTGTGAAACAACAGTGCGCTGGGCCAACACAGACAGGAATGCAGAAGCATGAGGATAGACAGTGTGTGTGAAGACGAGGGCCGAGCCTTTGTCGAGATTTATGAGTAAGCAACCAGGAGAGAGAAAACATTTGCTCTCCATAGTCACCACAGTCAGCAAAGGGGGATGTAGCCAACAAAATAACATGCAATGGACTTTCAAAAGGTGCCCTGACTGGGCCACTGCACGCTCCTGAAACCCAAGCCTGGTTTCACAGATTGAGGTTTGTCTACCTGCTGACAGTGCGGTATTTTCTTGTGTGTTGTAACCAGTGTATGGAATGTTAATCCGTAACATGTTTGTCACACAATATAAACACGCCATGAGCTCCTGGGCAGCACTTACAAAATTTAAACATTACTGTTCCGACAAAACACACAAGGACACTCATCTCTGCATGCGGGCACAAACCCAAAACCTGAGGTTAGACATTTCCTCAGAACTGGCAACACAGTATCTTTTCCTTTAAAGTGATAGTGCCTGCATGTGGTTTGTGTAAATGTGTTGCCATATGGAAGACAACTAACCTCTTGTCCAGATTAAAAGTCTGGCTGGAGACGTCCCAGGGGAGCTAACTCGCTCTGAAGCTGAATAGTGCTTTGCTCTGGTGTGGATCACAGACGGTTTTATCCCACTATCAGCAAGGGTGGCAGACAAACACTTGCTTTGCTATAGAGCAATCTAAATGGCAAAATGAGTCACGATAAAAGGAGATCTGTTTCAGTCTGCTGCATTTTATTTTGAAAAATACCCTGATTACCACGGCACATTTGTCATGACTTTTGCTTTGGTTTTATGTCAGTTTTAAACTTGTACTTCAGGAATTTAATCTACAATTATTCCAGTGTGGCCTTCTCTTTCTAAACCCACAACTTGAAGCTTTCAGTTTAATGTAGAAATCCATCATTGTTTTGGTTTGTCCACAAGAATTGAACAGAAATCGTTGCCTTACTTTGCACAACATGCCATTGTAGGGACAGTGGTGATGCAGAACCAGAGCTCAGGCAGCGCCTCAGATTTCATCTTACACAACATTTGATCAGATCAGACTGGACAGATACCCACACAGCGGGTGGGTTGGTTTCACTCTATTGTGCAGCCTTTTGTGTTTTTTCAAAGCTTCAACAGGTGGCTGCATCTCAGATCAGTGCATCAGATGTCGAATACAAAATCTACAGAACATGATATCCACTTCACTCTCTAAAACAGACGAAACAATTACTGCCAATGTTACCTTACAGCTACAGAATACACAATTAACAGAATATGAAAGACCAGATTGATGCCAGACCAGCACTGGCCACTTTATGATAATGTACAATAATTCAAAATAAGCAGTATTCATGCAATAGGAGACAGTACAGTGAATTTCAGAGACCAGGATTACCAACAAATAATTGTAGCTGGCAGTGCTCACATCTGCCTTTCACACAGAGGCCACAGGGGTCCTTTATTCTATAGCAATGCAATGCAATTAACCCTTCAGATCAAGATTTGAAATTGTATTCAAATGAGATCAAGGTCTAACTATGGGATTAGTTTTGGCAGAGGATCAAAGCCCGGCAGTTAGGAATCCCAGCTTCTGACCAGACTAGATTTACTTTCTCTATTATTGAAACCAGGGCTGCTGCCCAGACAGAAAATCCTGATTTGGGTGTTTTTAGTGGGAAACAGGAGGAAAAAGATGAAAAGACGAAGAGAGACATGAAGAGGATAATGGAGGTGAAACTTCTGTGACAGACTGAGCTGCTGATTGAGCAACAGCAGAGACCAAAAGAGCCTCAAAGATCTGTTGAGTAGAAGCCAAAACAGGACAGAGAAAATGGGAGAAAGACATCCATGGAGCACACCCTGACATTTTTCTGACATTACCCAAAACCTTCTCCTCCCTCGATCCATTTTATCAAGGCCACATGCAGTTACTGCCCAACACCACATCTCAGAAACAGTTAACATTCCTGCTGTTCACATGCTCTCCAGGATCACAGCTAAAAAACAGCTCCCATAGACCTCAGCGAAGGGGAAAGTCAGACAGGAAAGACGCAACGAGCAGATGAACAGGAGGAGGATACACCGGAAAAGGTTGACCTCAGTTCTGTGTGTTCTGAGTGTTGCCACAGCTGTATCTGGTTCAGCAGAACAAAAGTCACATCGAGGGGAGTTATCTAGACCGGCAGGGAAGACTCGGCACAGGGAAAAACACTGCTGTACAACCTCCTCCTGTGCACTATTTGTTTTCTCTTGGCTATTAAATTCTATTGTAAACAAGTGGATTTTAGTACCATTATCAAAATTACACCTGGCAAACTGACAATGATAACAGGAAGTGCACGCAGCCCAAAAATAGTCCACCATATAATATAGCTAATTCTCATTTTCATGTCTTTTTCTATGGTTTAAACAAACAACATGGTATAATGTAGTAATGAGTGAGTTTTCAAGGTGCTGTGATGCAGATTATGTTACTTTTGAACAGAGCCACCCTAGCCGTTTCCCCCTGCTTCCAGTCTTTGTGCTATGCTAAGCTAACAGTATCCTGGCCCAAGGATCAAAGTTATCATACAAATGTGAAAGTGGTATCAATCTTTTCATGTAGCTCTTGAACTACTCATTAAACAAAATCAGAAATGTTCATGAATGAGATCAAGTAAATCACGTTATTTTTAGTTTCCTTTGCTGAATTCCTTCCTCACTGTCAGATGCATCATCTGGTGTTTGTCATGTCACCACTGACAGGTGACCAAATGAAACGCACTGTCACTTGGCATAAAATTACAGATTTCTCAGGGTTTAACCATTGTTGGAAACATTTGGGATAAAGTGAGTGCACAAGTCAACTAAATATGTAACATGGGTATAGTAATTTTTAGACATTTTAAGGCAGAAATGTTCCGTATTGTGACATGTCAGTCAGAATCAAACACAAAAGTTGGCCTCATATTCCAACTTTTAGGCAAAACAAAGTATTTGATACACAGTCCTACTGTTGCAAAGAATATAAAAGGTTAAAACAGAGTAAAGCTAAGCATCAAAAACAAAAATATGTGGTGCAAAACCTGGCGTGGTCAAATGTATGTTGACAACATTTTCCACAAGAAAACCAAGGTTGTTAAACTTAAGGTCAGCTGTCTTTATTTTGGCTTTAAAGCACACGTTTGGCCTGTACACAAATATATCAAATCGTCTTCTGTGATTCTACAAAAATCAAACACATCAATCAAATAAAATCCTAGTCCTAAAAAAGTGATTTCATTATCATTTGAAGGAAAAACAAATCACTTTGTGTTGATAAAAATGGCAAACATGACTGCCAAAAACACAACAAATGTCTCTATACGATCTCTCTGTTCCTTTGCTCCAGTGTTGATCATGTTGCCTTTAGTGACACTGTGTAAGCTTGACTGTATTGACCAGGAGTGTGTGTTATTGCTTCAGAGCTGAACTTTCCATTTGTAAGAGGAATAACATTTTATTTCTTCTTTAAAAGCTACACAGTGCTGCTATCAAGGCTCAGTTCCCAAAATTACACAGAGCTGTATTTCCTACTTCCCCCTCGTGGTGCTCCAAGCATTTAAAAATGACGTTTCATGGCCAGAAACTTCAGCGTGACCTGACACCACCAGGGTTTAATAATGGTTTTCATTTCTGGCTATTTAATATCATTCAGATGGCTTTGCTTTTCTCATTTACTCCTGGGTGGAGTGACTAAATGTAACTAGTGGAATTATATCTCGAATGACCTCTGTGATAATGATCACCAGCTGTTTGGAGATAATAACTCACTGGTAGCGGCCCTTTCCTTCCTCCTGAACTAACTCCAATCAACTGTTACAGTTTTTGGTTTGAAGGCTGATTCAGACTGCTGGTATGACAGTGTCTTATACCAAATCTAAGCAAAATGAATATTTCACCAGGTGGGGGTTTATGATAATCAGCCATGACAAATACAAGCCAAGCACACTATTCAAATCAGCACATCACAGGACAATGGCATGCTTTATGATGTTAGGGCCAATAACATTACTGATTAAACACTGTTATCCTAATATATGAGAGTAAAGCAAGCGACTGATTGCAGCAGCGGTACAACAGCTTTCAACAAATGCAAGCTCTGAATCTCCAGCAATAGCAGCTTCAAGCATTTATGCATTCATTTCCAGCTGTGAGCACTGATAACTGCAAAGCAGCTCAACCTCCTTTTGAGAATGAATGTCCTATGATTCTATTATGCCACTTTTATTTGTGAGGTGTGATTCTTAAAGCAGGTTTTCACTTGTGAAAAAAAGTAGATCTTGAAGGATCTACTAGAAGAAGAAGAAGATATCAACAAGCTGTTAAAAAGCCCCAGGAATGACTGCTGAGCCTACTGGTGTCCCAAAATTAGTCTTTGAGAAGGGGATTACCTTTGAAAGGGTTACTACCTTGTTGGCTGTTGTAATATCACACTACAACAAAGCTCTCATCTATTTGTCTCATCAAACTTTAAACAGAACCCAAAAGGAGGTGAACTACCACAACACAAACACCCCATTTTAAACAAAATGTTAATGGTAGTTTTGTTATATCTCTGGTTAGACAGATAGTTGGACTATTTTCAGTCTTTAATGACAGTTACATTGTACACAAACTTTATATAATGTCAGTAATATTAAGAGCTTTGATATTTAACAACTGAGCTCCTTCATATATACACAGTTTGAGTTCTATATCCTTGGGAGACATTAAGCTGTAGTATAGTGGAGTATGTATATACTGTATATCTTCAGTTATTTGAAAATCAAACACATTTGAGAAGCAAAACCAGAGAGTGTTTGTCATTTTTGCTGGAAACATAACAATTAAGGGAATAATCTGAGCAGGATCTCGGATAAAATATTTTCTGTAATACTCTACCACCTTCTCTTCAATGACCTATCTGCTCAGGTTGTCAAAGTCCATCATGCTTATCAAAGGAAACTGAGGGAATGTGGTAAGATGTGGGTGTGTGCGTCTGCAGGCAAACACTGACCTAATGCTCATAGACTGACACATAAAACATACAAATGCTATGTGGGATCAGATGGGCCTTGTGTGTGTGTGTGTGTGTGTGTGTGTGTGTGTGTGTGTGTGTGTGTGTGTGTGTGTGTGTGTGTGTGTGTGTGTGCGTGCATGTGTGCAGCGAGGGGAGGGGAGATGCTGGAGGCTAAACCTGACCTCATCTGTCATCCATGACGAAATAAATGGCACAGATTGAGAAACAAAATGTGATCACGGACCATCAGATCATGGGAGTTTGCTCCCATTAGCACATGCTCTGTGTGTTATTCTTAACTGTTGCTGAAGTGTTTGCAGCACTTTCCCACTGTAGCTGCTGCTGCTGACAAGCTGATACAGAATTTCACAAGTTATTATTGGCGGTTGAGTATTCAGGTTCAATAATAACCTGCTAGAGGACAACTTCTCGACCTCACACATTAGGTCTTAAAGACTCAGCAGTGTTGGAGTCCTTAAGACCCTGGACTCAGAGACTTATTTCATGCCCAGTGGGATTGCGTTTGGAGCTGCATTTGAACTTTGAGTTAAAAGCGTATGAACCTGCAGGAATGAAAACTGGACGGATACATTCAAACATCTGTGTTGATTATGGATGTAATCATCATTAACATTCTTAACTGTTGTTCCATTCGTGATTTCCCTTTAATGGAGTTTGCATGCAGAACAACATCAGAGAAATATCTGACACATTGAAACAATTCATGGATGACTTTACCTTTCTGCAGATGAATGATGTCGGGGAAGTTGGCGAGCAGGCCCTGGTAGAGCGACAGCTTGTCCAGCATAAGGAAGAGGTCATACTTTGGTTGCTCTGCAAACATCTCTCCAATGTTCTCATAGGTGCGGCCTGTATGGGAGATGGCGTTGTTGAAGGTCTCTGAGCAGTGGGGGGGGTCCAGCATGAACGCCTGGCTGATAGACTGGAAGGCATTTCCCAGTCGTTGGAACTCCTTCCTGAACCCACCCAGGTGCTTACGCACCAGCTCCGAGGCAACATGCGTGAGCTGCATCACGCTGTCATCCATTTTCTTAGCAAAGGCCTTGAAGGAGTCAACCCGCTCCTCTACATCCTGAAGATCCTGGTGCTCGTTAGGGATCTGGAGGGTCAGCATGAAATGGGCACCCACCATTTCGTCCTTTTCCGCCCGTCTCTTGCCCAGTTTCCACTGCTTGTCATCAGCACACATCAGAAAGTGCTCGAAGCCTTCATACTGGGAGAGGACTGGGTGACTGGTCATGTGGTTCATCCACAGTATCAGTCGCCTCTTGCGCTTCTCGATGAAGTCTTCCTCGAATCGCCCCGTGGCCTGCTTCTCAGGCAGGTGAGGCACAGAGATCACAGTGAACTTGTGCAGTAAGCGGTTGTACAGCCAGTCGAAGTGTTTGTAGCGCCTGTAGACAGGATGCGCAGTGTGGCTCGGCGTGACCCGGTACGATATGTACGTCTTGATGCCCTTGAACTTTGTCTGTTTAGTGGGGTCTTCAATGGAACAGGAGAAAGGCTGTGGGCTCTCCTTCCACCGGGGCCCTAAGGGACCCATATCGATGGTGTACGACTCAGCTATCTTTGCCATCATGGGTACATCACCCAAAACAAACGCTTCAACCCCTGAGCGGACAAAGCTGGAAAATCTGTTCAAGTTCCTGCCCACCATGCTGCCTTTCCTTGAGCTGGAGATGCTGTCCTGTCTCTCCATGTGTGGTTTGGACCGGTAGTGCACATTGGGGTTGTTGGACAGTGGGCTCTGATGGGCATGTCCATTGGCCCCGGGGCTCCTGGTGTGGTCGGCATCGTCCACCACTGTTGATCTGTCATCCCAGTCATCCCAGTCATCATCATCATCGTCATAGTAACTCTGCTGCAAATGCAGAGGTGTGTTTGGGGTTGAGGGGAAATAGGAGGAGTCGTTTCCTAAAGATCCTGCTGGGCTTATGGAGCAGTCCGTCACGTTGGAGTTTGAGCGGGTGCGAATAATTTCTACATAGGATGCAGGGAAGAGACCCCTCTCCCCCCGGCTGTTCTCCCCCTGAAACCATCCGTCCACTGAGTTCTCATCAAAGATAACCAGTTCCTCATTCTCCTGGATGCTGATCTCCTCTTTGTTTTCACTAAGAAAAGTGTAGAGTGCTTTGGCTTTCACTGACATCTTGAAACTCCAGTGGGTCCTAAAAGCAACAAAGTCTACATGCACATAGTGCCTAGATTATGTTGATGCTACTGTCTTGATGCATGCTGTGCTGGAAACATCTGACACTAGCTCACTGTAATATTTAAACTCATCTCAAATTACATGGCAGCTGTGGGATCAGGTGTGCGACAGCACAGGATGCAAATTTAATGATATGACACTTAGTAAACACAGGGGAACTCCACAGTTGCGTAAAGCTATTATTTGTATCCGCCTAAAAAAGTCTAAAATATGCCTGCTGTGAGCACTGGCATCCTCAGCCCATTGAGGCGATCGCTCTGTTGCCTTATTATCTATTCTACCTAAAGGTCTAACAAAAACTTCAGGCTATAAGGAATCCATAACACATCTGCTCTCTCATAACTGACTGTGGCTCCTTTCACATCACAAACAGAACAGGTTGAAAAACAAAGCTGGTTTCACCACAGGGCTCCTCCGAAAGCGCCGACGGTGCTTTTAATCCTCACAAACTGGACTTCAAGCTCGCGTTGTTCACTTATCGGACTCTTAATTCTCATTACGGAGCCTAAAAATGATGCTCGACGGAAGTATTTCCAAGACAAAGTGGCCTGGCGTGAAGAAAAGCAGAGGGATGAGTAATGGTATCCGTGTGCAGTCTGAGCCTGCTCCGCATTCCCTCACACTGAAACTTGCTGCGTTTTCCTTGTAAACAGGTTCCTGAACATCTTCAGTCGATCCTGACAAAAAAAAGCACACTCAGCATCCGAACAGTGTCCCTCTACAGAGCATCAGCGCACCTCACGGCTCAGTGTTTCCTCTCCGGGTTTATTCCTGTGCGCGCTGCGACAAAGTAACTCTTTCCATGACGTGAGGCTCGGACAATTGAAGGCAAGTTCGCCTTTTTTTTTCATCTGCTCCTTTATATTCCTGAAAAAGGAGGAACCGGCTCAACACCGCCCTCAACAGGAGAAACACAGTATGACCCACAACACAGATTACAACATCCAGAGGACACTTTATGTAATCAGGCTTCAGATGATAAGGATCAAATAGGTAGAGAGGAAATTATTATTATTAGCATTATTTGTAGTAGTGATGTTAGCAGTAATGGATTGTAACTGCATTTACTCAAGTATTGTACTTACGTGCAAATTTGAGGTGCCTGCACTTTTCCATTTACTTCGACTCCACTACATTTCAAAGGTAAATATTGTGCTTTCTACTGCAATACGTTTATCTGACAGCTTTTGTTAGCTTACAAATTAAGATTTGCTGCTTTCCTTTCAATAGTTATACTTTATGTTTAATAATTTGGAGGCTGAGACTATTGGTTGGACAAAACAAGCATTGTGAAGTTGTCATTTTGGGCTCTGGGTAATTGTAGCGGTATTTCTCGCTATTTTCTTCGTGTTAACAAACAAAACAATCAATTGGTTGGTCGATTATACTTTGCACTGCACTATATTTATTCAACAGTTCCGGGTTAAGTTTTTACTCACAAAACAAATGAGAATTAATAATAATTGTATGTATTGTTATGTATTAAACTATGCAACACGATATATAACGTAGCTCAATTCATCAGAAATAATGATCTAATAGTGTATTAACTTACAGAGGTCATACCGCATAATGAGCAGTTCATTTCTGATTCAAGATGACTTAGTTGATAATAATTATGTACTTTAAAGGCAGAGTTTATAGTGTGGTATTGCCTACTTTACTTAATGATCTCCATGCTTCTTCCAGTACTGCAAATATGTATTTAAACACATGCCTACAGATGCAACAAGCACGCTTAGTTAAAGGAAACTGGTTTTATAGAGATCCTGCAGCAGTGCAGCAGGAACACAGTATTTCTATGAAGGGCAAAAGTTTCCTGTGTGAAACTCCGGGATAGTTTGCTGTATTTAATCGGCCAACCAAAAGTTGCCACCGGTGGGAAAGATGACAGCGTGACGTTCGGGCAACAGCCTCTTTTCATGTCCCGGGTATGTATTCAGCTAATGTTATTAAGTATTTTCTGACCAAACTCTCTGATCAGTGTTTAGTTTAGGCCTGATAGTTGTGTGCAGCATGTAGGAAATTAAAGCGATAACGTTCTGCGCCGCTCGGCCCACATGATGCTAACAGGTTTAGCACGACGCTAGCTGCTAGCCTAACTGACTGGCTAGTCTGTTATACAAGAGTCCCCTGGCTTTTTCATGTCGTGGAATCCAGTTAAACCCCCCACCAGATGAGGGTTTATCTCCCGCCAGAGAAGACGTCTGTCGTCTGGGGTTATTTCATGTGTGAAAATGTCAGTGATGTGGTTAAAACGTCCTGTCAAATACATCAACGTTACACCTTGTCCTAACGGTACTAGCTTAATGTGCAGTTTTTGTAGCTTTGAAATTAACCAATGACCAAGTGAAGCCCTCCGTACTTCCTCTGTGGTGGCTGAACTCTGTTTGGAGAACCGCTGTTTGGGGATTCAGACTGGCACAAATAAGTCATATGAGCACATATTCAGATGTTGACAATGACCGGTGAATTGTGTGTTTACATGGTGACTGTGGCTGGGCTGGGACACTGTGTTATGATGGTATTACACTGCAGACTGCCACAGGCACACAGATATCTGTTGGTTAAAAAACAAGCAACATGAAGGTGTCACTTTGAGCTCTTTACCATGTTTTCTGATCGTTTATAGACTGAACAAATTTGGAAAATCCTTCCAAAATGACATTGTTAGTTACAGCCCTAATCTATACCTTAAGGACATGTGTGTAAACATGCACTTACTGTAAAAGGCCAAAATTATCTTTCAGTAATCAGTATGCAATTATATTCTGTGTATGTTCTGCATTTTTACAGGTTTTCAGTTTTTCTCAGAGGTTTAAAGACTGCTGAGATAAATCCCTTTATGAAGAGTCTGAGCACCTCACAGCCAAATGAACATGTTTTCCATGATGCAGATGTCAGACAGATGTTACCTGGCCAATGGGTGAACTGCCAGAATACACAAAATGTCTGCAGTAAATGATGGACACACATTTGCCTCAGAATCACAAAAGATCTGCATCACTATTATAGTACAAAACCCCACTTGCATTATATTTTGCACAGCATTCGTCTGCGTGTGCAAGTGTTGCAGCAAACAGAAAGTCAATCCTGGAAGCTGATCTTAAAGATTATGAATGATCTGTTGCACTAATATCGGCACTGTTTTAATTTTCTGCCTTGCATATGTTCAGTATTCATGCATTCATGAACCACATGTCCTTCCAATATAAGCATCTGCAGGGAAAGGGATGGTCAGTGTCCAAGAGAAAGGGGTAAAAAAAACACCTATAACCATGTTTGTATTGGTTTAACAGACTCCCCATGGATGACCTGACCAAAGCCCTCTCGGCCAGCTTCGCTGTGTCCAAGGAGCCCAACAGTACTGCCGCCCCCCACCCTCGTCTGGCCCAGTACAAGAGCAAGTACAGCGTGCTCGAGCAGAGCGAGCGACGCCGGCGCTTCCTTGACCTGCAGAAAAGGTAAATGTCTTCACCCTGGAGTTTTTAACTGAAGAATGGGCGTAATGAATCTTATTTTAGCACATAATGGGTATCTAGAACAATGGCAGATTATGCTTTTCTGTCCCTTTTACTTCTGTGTTGCAACATGAGTACGTTTTCACTAGTGAGGGCTCAGTACAGCTAAATGTTGAAAGCTAACCGCTGTATTTACAGAATGCAGCTGCATACTTATAACTGCCATTGTCAGCTACATCCGAAACATGATAATAAGGGTACGCAGATGTTACTGCTCTCAGCTGTACATCACTAGCAACCCCTCAACTCTGTACTGTGTGTAGAGCAAGGACTGCGAGGCCTGTTTGTCTTTGTATGCCGCCATTTATTGTCTGAACAGGAACAGAACATGTACTGATCAGTC
Source organism: Chaetodon trifasciatus (assembly GCA_037975065.1). NCBI lineage: Eukaryota > Metazoa > Chordata > Actinopteri > Chaetodontiformes > Chaetodontidae > Chaetodon > Chaetodon trifasciatus. Next base: position 17,220,521 of record JBBMOE010000002.1, read on the forward strand.
ATACAGGTGGCTCTCACACAGCACACTACAAAATAAGTTATTTTAGCACAGAGGCTAACTAGCCAGCTTAGAAAGGGCAATATGCTGGTACTAGATTTTAGCAGTTAAACACCAACATACTCATAACTCTTCAGTGCACATATATGTTCAGAAGGTGTGCATATGGACATTAATACTCAATATTTGTACATGATACAGTGCTCAGCAACTCACCTCGGACACATCTCTCATGAACTGGTAGTGTCTCAAAACTGCCAGTGGTATTTACTACTAGCTCTTTGAGAGGGCGCCCTTGAGCCGGTACATCCATGCACAGGTACATATATATGTAATTATGGCAAGTGGGATGCCGTATCATACAAACACAGATTCACTGATTTCAGTTCAAGCTGCAATTTATGTGCATGTTTTAATGTTCTGAATATCTAATGTGTCTTGTCTTCAGGTAACTTACATGTTTTCGTCTTTTAAAATAACACCACACTGCCAGTATGTGAATTTGCCTTTTCTCTCCATCACTAATCTCAGTAAAAGGTTAAACTACGTCAACCATGCACGGCGTCTGGCTGATGGGGACTGGACGGGGGCAGACAGCGATGGAGAGGAGGACATGGAGAAACAAGACGAGGGGGAACGGGAGCAAGATGGCAACGCAGAGGAAGAGGGGATGGAGGTGGAGAGGAGGAGGCTGCCAAAACATTATGCAAACCAGGTCAGCACTGGATGTGTTAATATCCAGAGATGTTACTCCTGTTCATGTGTGAAGGGCAGCACATTAGGACGTGCTCTCTTGTTGCATTCGTCATCTTGGCCAGCAGAGGGCGCTTGAGTTTCTAGAATGACAGCCCAACGACCTTGTTGAATTCCAAGAGATTTGACAGTAAAATCTGTGGACTCTTGAACACAGCATTGATGAAGATGAGTGTGCTAATGGAGTTGCTGTTCCTCCACAGCTCATGCTGTCAGAGTGGATGGTGGATGTGCCATCAGAACTGGACACTGATTGGCTGATGGTGGTCTGTCCTGTGGGGAAAAGATCCCTTATTGTCGCCTCCAAGGTAAGAGGCTGTCACTGCTCCTCTGTTGTTTGACTCGATCTGCTGCTGCAGTCCATGAATTTTAGAAGTCGGATTATTATTTCAAAGCACCGCACTGATAATTCAGCACATAGCAAACTGTCAGTCAAATGCAGTCGAGATTCTGTGAGCTGCTTTTTACCGGCCTTTGAAGTAGTTTCCATCTCTGCTGTTTTTGATGTGTCATCCTCCAGCCCAGATCCAAACACTTACCATCATCAAACTTTGATTAACATGAACAGCAGCAGCCAGGAGCTTCTCTCATTTGAATGCAGCGTCACAGCTGTCAATAGTTTGACAGGATTATTGATTTATTGCTTCTAAATACAAAAGTGCATTCCTGGTAAAATGGAGAATGAGGTGAGATGTGTGAGTAACATGAGCCAACTTGTCCGGGCAACCCTAAACAAAATGAATAATGTAGGCGAACAGTTGGGGAGAATTTTCTTCAGCCTGTGACGCAGAAATCAGTAGGGATTGAGTGATTTCATCATGATACTGTAAAGATGTTGATTTTATGTGTATAAGGTGCAAAATGAATACCCTATGAATCATAAAATTAGCATAGTGTTGAGTCTCTATGTGAAGCAGATTTATTAACATAAAATGTGGAGCTGCATACAGCCACCGCCATATAACTGCTTTGAACACTTAAGAACAGAAGTGTGCTTATGTTTGGCCTCGACACCAAAGAAGTGTTGAGAAAACTGAAGCACCCAGAGCGACTTGTGCCGACACACAGGCAGCATAGATTCTCTAAGGACTGTACAGGTTGTGCTGAGCCACGCTGTGTCTCATCATTCGTTCGGAAATAAGAGATGTTGTCATTGTGCTGATTTAAATGTTAATTATGCCATTAGCTTGTAATACAGGAGCAAAAAGAGATGAGATGATGAGATAAGTGATAGAATGAGCTGGTGAAAGAAATGAATGAAGGTTGGAAATCTTCTCACTCTCTGTGGATCATTCAGCCCAAACACCAAAGATTTACTGTCTATAGCAGTGGTTCCCAAACCCTGGGTTGTGGACCGGTACTGGGCCTCAGAGCATTTGCAGCTAGGCCACGAGGAAACTCTGATTTGGTTTAAAATCTGAATGATGATTTATCAAGAATTTGCTCAATCATTTCTTTAAAGTCTGTCTGTTCTGCAGCTAATTATTTCCTTGATTACTTTATAAAAAGAAAAAAAAAAACTTGTATTATTTTGGTCAAGGCCCCCTTATTGTGAATGTTAAAAACAAAAGAGTTGTTTACATTTTAAATCTAAGTTTGGGACATGAGTAGGATCCTGAGACTGAGTGTCAGTGCTGAATCATGACCTGTCAGTCAAATGAAACAATCCCCTCTAAAAGTAAAAGTAGCTCTCAACAACTTCTGATGAAAAAATAAAGAACTTTGTCATAAATTTGGGGTTTTCCAATTGACTTTCTTAGAACATGATGTGAGTTTTTCTCTGGCAGTGTTCAGTGTAACACTGGCTCATTTACCTCGTGTTGTGTCACTTCTGTGGTGTGTGAGTAATGAAGAGGCTTATCAGCATTGCATGCAGATTACTGGGAACTCTGGTACAGCATGGCCGTCATCTCATTTTGGCTCAAGATGACAGTTTTCCTCTGTCAACCCACACAAACTGTTGTAGTATTAGTGTCACTCCACACCCTGTGATGCAACCAGCTGTCACATCATAATGGCAGTCATCTGGTTACTCATTCATTATTTCAAACTTTGACCTCACTGACAACCGTGAAACACAGCGGCACAGCGCTCTTTACAAAAGGAGAGTTTCTGTTGCTTGAGGAAACCTTGTTTATTTGTGACACTTTAAGCTTTTTATCTGTCCAGAGTTCCTGCACATCTCAGTGGGTCCGATGTCTGTTGAGACCACCTACACCATCAGTTTCTCTGATCAGTGATCCCATGTTAGATCCCCCTTATTCTGCTGACCCCAGCACTGACAAACATCCAGCTGTCTTGTAAATTTAAGTATGTTGCACTTTCCTATTTTAGGTGCATGTCAGGAGCTCCAAATAGAATATGAACATGAATTATGATGGATTTCAAACAGGGCAGTAATAATTCAGGGTTAATAATCAAGTAATTGACCCATTATCTCAGCTCTAGCGACACCATTTTACTTGATTATAGTGTTTAAATAATAATTCTAACTCAACTCAATGAGTCGTTACATTTTTTGTTTTACAAGTATGAAGAGTTTGTGATGTATAATAGTGGAACACTGAACCTGAAATTTGCCAATAATCAGTATATTGTAATATATCAGTACATATATCATACATCAACATATCAGCTCCATTTTTTTTTTCTTTTGATTCATCAATATTGTCAGTGTTATTAGTTTTATGTCAGTGCTCTCATGACTGTCTGTCTGTGGTCACCTTTAGCTAAATTACTACTTGAGGCAGCTTTTAAAAGCATGTGTCACAATGCTGCTTGCACACAGTTGCCTTTTCAAGTATGTGGAAATTAAGGCCAGCCTGTGGAAGAAGCCAAATTATTAAACATTTATTAAACATTTATTATTATTATTATTATTATTATTATTATTATTATTATTATTATTATTATTATTATTATTA
>JBBMOE010000002.1:17224508-17243099 GCA_037975065.1 Chaetodon trifasciatus
ATTATTATTATTATTAATTATTGTTATTAAACAGCCAGCAGCATAAACAGAAGGAAGTAGACGTCTCGGTCTCAGCTGAAGTTGACATGACAGCGCTCTTGGAGTAGCTGTTGTTGTGGTTCCAGTCGTCTCTTCCCTCATGTTTCATCTCTGTTTATGACTTTTTCTCCTGAAGGGTTCCACTGCAGCATACACTAAAAGCGGCTACTGTGTGAACCGTTTCCCATCCCTGCTGCCCGGTGGGAACCGACACAACTCAGCCATGGGAAAAGGTAGGTGGGCTCGTTGTAGGTGGAGTGCCGTGGTTTATTATAGTGGATTATAGTGTTGATCCACCAGCATCACCTGAGAGCTTCTTTCCATTTCAGCTTACATAGAAATAACTTCCAACTTTTAAATGTTAAAAAAAACTGCATGTTAAGGCAGTCAGTTAGAGCAGAGATCCAAAAAACACAGTGAAGAGTTGATATTGTTAGTGTGACTCACAGGAAGTAGACTGTCGGTATCAGTCACTGTCGCCAGCAACCTCAAGCCGAAAATGTAATCAGACAGGTCTGCTTGGTTCTCTCAGTGGATTTTTGTAAAGATTTACAAAGAACATGTTTCTTTTGCACAGATTTAACCATTTTAATGCCGGAGCTCACCTTTATACATGCAAATGTTCCACCAAATCAACATTTTTTACTGTTAGTTTAGCGGTAAAAAGAAGAGTGAAGGTGATCTTTTGCTGTTTTCTGGCTTGTGAACAAGTCTACATGTCTGGCAGCGCTGGTTGTGGTGGTGGGTGGGGGTTGATTAGAGTTTCTTGAAATCCTTCTGGCTAATTCTTGTTTCAAAGCATCACACAGGACCAAGAAGTGACCGAATATATGAAAACTTTTAACTTCTGCTGCCATAAACAAAAAGTCCATTCAAACCAAAGTGATTATGGGTAAGTTTTATGCTGATGTATGCTGTATGTGCTCTGTGCAGACTACACTATCCTGGACTGCATTTACAGTGAGGTGGACAGAACGTACTACATCCTGGATGTCATGTGCTGGAGAGGCCACCCGGTCTACGACTGCCCGGTAAGACTGGCTTCTAATCCTCCAACCATCCAGGAATGCTTGTCTAATTGCTCGAGTAGCTGGGTCTGGGCCACAGATGTGCTTTTTTTGCCACGTTGCCCATCTCATTGGCTCAGGATTCAAAAAGAGTTTTCTTGTTTACAGTGCTTGTTCTCTCATCAACAGACCGAGTTCCGTTTCTACTGGCTCCAGTCCAAAGTCCAGGAGGCGGATGGCCTATCAGAAATCGCCAAACGTAACCCTGTGAGTAGCAGCAGCAGGAATAGAGACTCTTCACTTCATGTCCCATTTGTCCTTCCTAGTTTTCAGTCCTCTGTGTTGTTATTTGAGACTCTGGAACATGTTTATTCAATCTTGGGTTTGCAGCATTTTGTGTTTGTTGTGATTTATGTCTTGCTGCACCTTATTTCCACATATGGGATAAATAAAGGCCCGAACTTGAACTGAAACCTCCTTAGGGGGAAATGAGACAAAGAAAAGGAAAAACTTCATCTTCAATTCTGAGTGTGCTCTAAAGTGATTATTCCACACAAATCTTGCAGATTACGGTGCTTTTTGGAAGTCTGAATGAACTTTGAGCTCAAGTTTCACCTCTAAATCTTCAGTGTTTGTGTGCCGCTGCCCAGAAGGCGCTAAATCAGGCTTAGTCCTTGTAGAGTAAACTCGCCATTGGAAAGCAATTTCTCACATTTGACAAGAAGACAAATTGTGTTTGAACTAACAGCGTGGTGCTCTGGTTTTGTTTGGTCCAACAGTTCCGGTTTGTGAGCCTCCAAAGCACTGACTGCACAGCAGAGCTGATTCAGAAAGCCCTGGCAGCTGAGTACAGCTTCAGCGTAAGAAACGCTCTCTTGTCCTTCTGCAAACACATTCCTGCTGCACAGTGATCGAGTTAGAAGGTGTAATGATGCATGTCGGAGATTACTCATTATCTATTTATGAAACACATTTTTGTAAGCGTCTCATCAGACTTTGATAAGTTTAATTCTGAATTTCCTGCTGCAGGTGGATGGTCTCCTCTTCTACCACCGCCAGACCCACTACACCCCTGGCAGCACCCCTCTGGTGGGCTGGCTTCGCCCCTACATGGTCACCGACATCCTGGGCATAGAGGTCCCTGTTGGGCCCCTCACCACCAAGCCCGAGTACGCTAGCCACCAGCTGCAGCAGATCCTGGAACACAAAAAAACATCCAGCGAAGTCCGCCCGGCCAACAGAAGTGGAGGCTATGAGTTAGAGTATCTGTCCACCCCAAGTCCGGACGGTGGGGACACTCTGAACTTTTTGAATCAAAAGCCAATAAGGGAAGCACACATGGAGCTCTGAGTGGGAGGCTAAACGAGATGCAAATTGCTAACTCAGTGTTTCTGAGTGGTGGCGGCCCACATATGGCTCTTTAGAATGCCTGCTGAATGGTGTTGAGGATCTGACCAATTGCGAAGCGTGACTAATTCTAATCCGGCACTGCTCATGACACCCTCAGAGTGCAGATTAGTCGAGCTATGCTATACACGTGTTTTTAAATGGCTAAAAACTCAAGTCTGCCATTTACATCTTCAACCTGCTGCAGAACTCTGAAATGGATTAATTTCCCTGAGAATAATTGCGTAATGTTAGGCACTATAATTACCAGTCAGCGTCTCTTACGCAGATCCTTTTCCCAACACCACATGTAGTTGCATACCATCCAAAAAATAGAATGAGGTTTCTTATGTGGGATCTGCTCTTGCACTTGAAAGGGACCTTGCTTAAGAAACATCTTAACTGTTGTTTGCAGGGTTTATACAGCTACCACTGATGCTTACTCATCAAAAAACACTGAATAGATCAATGGCTCAAGCAGCAGTTTATAGGATGCTGTCAGTGTTTTGGACGGTGAGGTGTTGATTGGTCCGACCCTGTGAGTTGTCATCATGCTGAACAGCAGCAGCAACAATGACTTTTACAATTTAATGTTAAATTTAAAATTGTTTTAAAGTGTTTCTAAATAAATGTTTTTTATTGCCCTACACTGCATTCCCAGAGGTTGGATTTTTTTCTACATATACAAATTTAAAGGTTTCGGAATCAGTTCAGTCCTGTGGGAGAGGTATTTAAAGATCCAGTGTGGAAGATTTATGGGGATCTATTGGTTAGTTGGTTTCAATCTGTAACCTCACCACTAGATGCCACTAAATGCTGCACACTGGCTCTTTAATATATAATTGATAACACAATTCTAAGGTTACAAATCATATACTTGAATAATGCTGAAACTGACTCATGATGATTTAATGCACCAATTAATGGAGGATGTGTCATGAATTCCTGTTTCCATTAATAAATGATCGAGTCACTGTGACGATATCTTGATGAGCTGACACTGAATTGATCATCAGTTAACGAATGTGAATTCACACAACATGATGTAGTGCTTAATGATGATGTAGTGCTTATTAATTGAACATCATCTTTGGGCTTAGTTTGGCATTTGGATATACACTAGATGGCCGAAAGTCAGTGGACATCTGACCATCACACGTATGTGAGCAACCCATTGTAAAACTATTGGCATTAATAAGGAGCAGTTATAGTTAGTTAAAACAGCCGCCCCTCTTCTGGGAACACTTTCCACAAGATTGTGTGTCTGTGGGAGTTTGTGCCCATTCAGCCAAAAGGGTATTTGTGAGGTCAGGCACTGATGTCGGACGAGAAGGACTGACTTACAATCTGTGTCCTAATCCCTCCCAGGGGTGTTCAGGGGTTGAGGTCAGGGCCAATCAAGGTCCTCCACAGCGAGCTCCTCTAACCACATCTTTATGGACCTGGCTTTGTGCACAGGGGCACAGTCATGGCGGAACCATCAAGGGCCTTCCCCAAACTGTTGCCACGAAGTTGGAGGCGCCCAAATGGCTAAAATGTCTTCATGTCCTCTGTGTGGTCCACCACTTCGTGACTGAGCTGTTGCTCCAGTGCTTACATTTGACCGGGGCAGAAGTTTCGCAAACTGACTTGTGGCAAAGGTGACATCCTATGACAGCGCCCCATTTACAGTCCCTGAGCTCATTTTAAATTCTGAGTGTTTGATGATGTGATGTCATGGCTGGTTTTTATGCACCTGCCTGCATTGAGTGTGGCTGAAGTACCTGAACTCAGTCAGCACGTGCACTGACTTCTGGTCATATAGTTTACAGATTGTGTTCAAATTATGGATAACAAGACATTTCAGGATACACTGCTATCAGTGGTTTCAAATTTTAAGCTAACAGCACTATTTAGTCCTTGGAGCAGTCGTCCTCAGCTCTTGCAGCCTCACTAAACTGAAGCTAAAAGCCAAAAGACGTGTTGTGTCTTGTTGACAAGTTTGTGCCACTACTTGTTTTTTTCTACAGCGGAAAAAAAATCTTTTTTTTTCTCCTTTTCTTGCTGGTATTGCTATTGCTTGCTCCCGCCACCCACACGGAACATCGACAGGTGAAATTAACACGTTCACAACCACTCTGTGGGGATAGTTGTGACTCATTCTGGGAAACATGAGATCACAGACCGAAGTGGAAGAAGGTGCACGATGTAGCAGAGGGAAACTCTGTACACCGCAGTTACAATATCTCAGCACGCGATGACTCCTGGAAAGCATCAAACATCGCAGATTGACAATCTATAACAATGAGAGTCGATAAAAGTATTTTGTAGCAGCCAGTTCTGATAATTTTTTGGTTTTGAGATTTCAAATTCTACTGAAATGTAGACAAGGAAAAATGGTGTGTTGATGTGGTTTGTGATAAATCAGATTTAAAGCAGTTGAATTTCCTGTAGATGATACTCCAGAAAACACAAGCTGAACGATGTTTCCATGTGGTTTCAGATTACATCCCCCATTCTTTTAATTGCATCTGCGGTCAAAACGTGCACATACATTACATGCCAGATTTCTACAACAAATGTTCGACTCTTCAAGACTTAGAGAACAAGATGTTTGTTCATCAAGTACAGTCGGATGTTTTTTCTCTCACTTTTAGTCACTCCTAAACTGAGAGCCCTGTCAAAGAGAGCAAAGCCAGGCATGTGGTCGCCACGAGAATTCAGTTATTAGTCAGCGACACTGATCACTTTCCAGGAACTGAGCACCTGTGAGTCTACAGTTACACTTTTCTCAGCATCTCCCACACACACGTACAAGTTGCTTGCTTTCGGCCTCTCTGATCTCTATGAAAACCCTGCCACTAGACTTCTGAGGAGGGAAGCAGATTTGTGTTTCTTCTGCAACTCTCCAGCACCTGTCAGACATATGATGTTTACCCTGCGTGGTTGGTAATATGTCTGGTATTAATGCCTGAAAAAAGAAAAAGATGTGAGATGCATGCTGAGTTTAGGGTCCACACACGGCTGTAGCTGCTCCATCCTCTGAAGAATTTTGGACTATCTTTAAACTGTGATTAAATAGTGATTAAAATGACTTTCATGTCTGTGTAGTAAGTTACAGCTAGCAGCCAGTAAGCAGCTTAGCCCAAAGACTGCTAGCATAGCGGCTAGCAAAATTCGCCCACCAGCACCACTAATTAGCATCTTATTTTTGTTTATTCTGGACTTAAACCATAGTGTAACCTACAAACAACGTTTTGTCACACTTCTGTTTTTAATAATAGCTAAACTCTACAGATGCTAATAAGGTGGATTTTTTGTCACCCTCAGACAGAACCAGGCTAGCTTTTTCCCCGTTTCCACTCTTTGTGTTAAGCTAAGCTAACCGCTAAAGCTAAGCTTTATAGTTAAAATGCAGAAGAAGAAGAAGAATCGGAGGGACAATCCCCTTTATTTGTCACACACAATTACATACATGCAACACACATGCCATGCAATTTTGATGAAATTTGTCCTCCGCCTTTAACCTATCCTGGTCGCCTTCCTCCGCGGCAGACCAGGAGCGGTGGGCTGCCATCCGACCGGCGCCCGGGGACCCAATCTCTTTTGTCACCATTGGTCAGGTGGTGATCTTCTTGCATGTTTTTATTGGGGGTATTTTTATGGAGGATACCCCAGGTGAGCACGGGGACACACAGAAAGGCCCCTTTTTCCTCGAGCAGCAGGCACTGAAGGCATGGTGGAGGACACTCCACCAGCGCCCACAGCGGGATTCGAACCGGGACCTTCTAGCTGTGAGGCCACAGTGTTACCACTTGTGCCACCGTGCCACCAGACATGAGAGCTGTATTGATCTTTTTATGTAACTCCAGGCAAACAAGTGCACTTCCTGAAATGTTGACCCATAACCTTTACTGTTCAGTAATATTTTCTGTAAATATTATCTGCCTAAATGTCACTTCAAAGTTTTTTCACACCGCCGCAATATTATCAGAGGGGAGACGTCCTTCGTTTAAAGCAAACATTGGCATCAACCTTCACCATGAATAATGTAACTGGTAATGCGTAACTGTAGGATGCAAATTCCTCAAAGTCTGTAAATCCCCCAAATTCTCAGACACTGAGGACACTGCTGCCTTGTCCTTAACTATGTGGCTCTGAGGTCACAATGTTATGCTCAGTAACTCTTAGAAAACCCAATTTAATTTTCATGCATTTTTTCATCACTTTAGATGTATTATATGGAGCCTGCAGTGAACCATGTTGAACCACAGGTTTCCACACACTGAACACTGGACATGTTTTTTGGAAACTGTAAATAATTTTATGTCTCTCCAGCTTTCACAATGAGTTAAGCACAGCCTTCATCTCTTAAATGTTTGATGCAAGAACTTTTTTTGTCAGGGTCAACATTATGTGGGCAGGGCTACAGCTTCACCAATCACATGTTCCCAAATGACATGACGTCAGCTGGTTTGACAGGAAGTCTATTGTTGCCCACTCCCTTTTCCCTTCGGTTTTCAAGTCAGACATTCTCACGCCTCATTATTTACAGTTTGCCCATTGTGGGGTCTTGTTTTTTGTGGAAAAAAAATACACACAGCATGTGAATGTACCTTTAATTTCCGACCTTTTCCGACATAAACACTCAAAGAAAGAGGCTAAGTGTCTGAAACAGCTTTTCCTTCTTCATCTACAGGTATAACAAGATGATATGAAGGTTACCCAAGCACTGAAAAATGTTACCAACGTCTCAGACACACTCTGCCTGTTTTGCATCAGATTACTTTTATAGCCTCGTTTAAAACACATCAAGGTATGAATTAAAGGCCATCAATGGTCTTACAGGAAATGCAATCTCCTGACTGCACTTGAACTAACCTCCCTGCTGAAATCTATCTGCAGCCTGTAATATTCCTGTGGAGACCTGCAGAGTGTCTGCGGGTCATATTACAGTGACTTTATCGTCCTGTCGGGTATTTTCTGTTTCCTGTGATGTCATGCTATTCCTGTAAAGTGTACTGGATTATAATGTAGCCTGGGGGATGCATGGGTCGAGAGTTTCACTAATTAAATTGTTATCCTTGCAGCCAACTATTACGGTAGGCTTGCTCCTATTATTAGTTATTTCCGCTCACTTTATTTCAGTTATTAGTGATGTGCATGCTAGTTTGGAGAGTGCTGTTGTCATGTAAGATTACAGCTAATAAAAAAAGATGTCCACAAAACAGAATTTAAATATGGACTACAGTGGAAGATGAGTAATGGCTAAAGCTGCAGTAGGTAAGATCAAGAAGAGAGCAGACTTAGCCTGAAAATTTGAACCAACACAAGTTCCATGTCACTCCCAGTGGTGTTGCTAGGGTCTCTTGGGGCTCCAAGCAAGAAATCCCTGGGGCCCCCACCCCACCCCTGCACACCACAAAAATTTGTTTTTTGCACACGTAAATGCAGAATTTCTGGGACATTTGAGATGAAAACTGAAAAAATAGATTAGTGGTTCTCAAAGTGAGGTCCAGGGACCAACAGAGGTCCCTGAAAGCCCAGGCCTATCAATAATCATTGTTGTAAATAAGTGGCCGGGGCCCCCCTAGTGGCCAGGGGCTCCAAGCAACTGCCTGGTTTGCCTGTCCAGAAGCCCCGCCCCTGGTCACTCCCCCTCCCTCTCCGCTGCGCTCATGCCCTGCCTCCAAGCCCCTCCTCCCTGCGGTGTCTGCACAGCTGCCGTGACAACCACTAATGTTAGCCTTAGCATCGGAAACAAGCTAACTCTGCCCAGCCGTTAGATCACAGTCACTAACATACCCTATGCGCTGCAGAGTGTTACTGTAACAATCACCATATTAGCTTTATGGTTATTTGTTGTCTTAGCTGTATATTCTATTGTTGGCAGCGGCGGTATGGGCAGTTTCTCCTTTGCGGTGGCTGTTGCTCCGCCATAGCTGTCACTAGCCTCCTGACGGCGCTCACAGAGCTGTTTGACTGAGTGTAGCCAGCAGCATGAGCGGAGGGAGGGGGTGGTTCGCAGCGTGTGTGAGTAGTGATTGACAGATGTCAGACACTCCCTCAGACGCTGCTCTGGCTCTGATTGGTTGTTTTGTGTTGGCATGGTGGATTCTTGTAAATTGCAGTAGGAGCAGTAGGTGGAAACAATGGAGCCGTTTTTTTTTTTTTTTTTTTTTTCACAGATTACATGTTTCATGTACTGCTGTCTGGACATAGGGACAGTTTTAGCAAATATTATGAAAAAATTACTTTTATACAAGTTACCTACTGCAGCTTTAAAGACCCCCTTCAGACATGAATGTATTGACAAATTCTTAAAATCATGCCTCACCCCATCTCCCTCATTGAAAAGTACAGAATCTGTGAATAGATGTGGAAATACTTCAGTTTGTTTTAATTGCCATTTTCCTAAAAAGTCCAGCCTCACTGGATGCTTCAACTTTCTGTACTGTGTAATTTGCATATTTTGGCTTTGATGTCACAGAATCATGCTTGTAAACAGGGGTGTACACTGAGGGTGTCACTACCCTACCTGAACAGCGCATGAGCGAGTGCATTCGCCATCTTGGACAGCCAGGTACGGCAACACCAGGTGGATAAACCACAGGCAGTACTGCAGTAAAAACTTCAATTTGTTAAGTGTAGTTACTGTCACGATTACATTTATTAGCACCAAAGTTAAAATAAACTGAGCCTCAAAGCATTAGCTACACTTTTTTGGAAATATGCTTGCTTTTTAAAGTACGATCAATCTTCTCATCTATGCAGCAGCTACTGTGTAAAAGCCAACACTCGGGAAGAAAGCCAGTAAGCATATTTCTCAAAATGTCAAACTGTTGCTTTACGCTTTCTATTTAAAAACTGGCCTCTAGAGTCAAACCCTGCACAGTAAAAGACAAAAACCCACATGAAGGACTAACAAAACTCAGCAGATTGCATTCAGAGTGGAAGGAGGCTTCATATTTGCTGTGAGTTCTGTTCTTTTTCATATTCAAACAGCCTCCTCCTCATGCAAACTGATGCAAACTGACACTCAAAATGGTGATTTTCCTGTTTGGTTTCCTCTTTTTATGAATGAAGGCGGGGGTCATGAGCTTTAGTCGTTTTCTGCTCTTAACCACCAGGGGGTAGAGCGACTTGCGGAAAGAATAGCCTCCGATCTCTTTCAGTCAGGACTGTGTGTGAGAGAGAGAGTGTGTATGTGTGAGAGAGAGAGAGTGTGTGTGTGTGTGTTTGTGTCCCCTCACAACATAAAGGCGACGTTCAGGGCGAAAAACTTGCGATTCATGGCATGGAGGAGTCCGCGGGCGGCCGCAGCCCTCCGATCAGTGTCAGCTTGGGCGGATGAGGAGCAGATGATGGTCTGAGCCCGCGTCTCATCGAGCCAAAGCACAGCCTCTTCTCGCTGCTCGAGTGTCCTCTTTTTTTCTCCCCCTCTTCCCTGTCTTCTTTTTCTTGTCCTCGGTGAAATCTGACACAACACCCGCGGGTTTTCTCTCCGGTTCGGATGGCCGATCGAGGCTAACTGTCCCGCTTTCGTAGAGGAGGAACATTCGTCTCTGATGCCTTCAAGTTTGGGCAAGAGGGACAATCCCTGAGCCCCGTTTTTACGCGAGGAGACAGACACAGACCTCTCCGTCATTTCCCACTTTCATGAGAAGGACTCGGCGCGGCGAAAGGTGATCAGAGAGCAGACGGGGACCATGGCAGCTCCTCTGTCGGCGGAGGAAGAACAGGTAGGCCTGAAGGACTCTTTCTGTGCTACACGGCCCTGAATGTTCCAGCCTCGGCCTCACCTGGAGCTATTTTGGCTATGCGCGTTGCGTGCGCGCACCGAGGCGAGCGGCGACGCATTTGTTGCGAAACGCTCCGAAAGCAGAGCGGAAACATTGTATCGATCTCTGGCGCTTTTATTGCTCTCGTTGCATCACCGTCGGTTCCCCTCCAGCGGCGGAGCTGGAGCGTTGCGAAATAGGCCGAATGCGTCAGCCTCCACGGGGTAAAACATCCATGTCCGCCCGTGGGTACGGACCGAAAACGAGCCTGCGGCCGGGGGAGGATTTGGGGGAGAGTTGGTAATGCTGACTGGTTCCACATTTGGCCCATTCAGGAATGTACGCAGTGTAAACTTGGTTTATTCTGTCGTGCTAGTAATGTGGCTCTGAAAAACTGGGTAAGCTGTAGCATCAAAGTGCTATGACGAGACATACAGTCAAACATTTAAACCATTGTCAAGGACAGGATTTCATTTTACTTCATTCTGGATGAGTTTTAGCCTACTTCTTATAATATGAAATAATTCTATGAGCCTAAAAACATGTAAAATTAGTTTGGATAAGTTGATCTTTTGTTACATCACTGCATAGATTATAAAGATTTGGGTATAACAGCTGAAAAGTGGTCAAATTGAAACTTTTCTGTTTCAAAAATAGCCAAGTCATCACCTCACTCATATCATGTGTGTAGATATGGTTTCGCATGATCTAGTGAGGAAGTTGAAATCTTTCATCTGCAGATTAGTTTCTCAATTTATTATTGATCTAAAAAAATAAAAGTCAATGGTAAAAAAAAATCTGCATCACAATTTACCAGAATTCCAAACTGACTTAACAGCCACAAGTTATTCAGTTCACCTCAAACTTAATTTGAGAAAACCAGCAAATATTCACATTTGAGAAGCGGAACTAGAGATTTATCAGCATTTTTTTTTCTTTAAAAAAGTAACCGAAATGATTACTGGATTGTTAGATGAGCTGCTGATTGACTGATTTCTGTTCATTGATTGACAGAATAATCATTTCAGTTGCAGTTTTGCAGTATGTGCCTTTATTTTGACTCATGGATTCACATCCTGAAGGATTTACTTAGCTTACTTTTTAGATTCAAATCTGAATCTTTCCAGGTAAACCTTTTTTCTGAACTCATATTTATTAGTATACTCTAAATATATAAAGTGCTAAGTTGATTATGTCCATGTAGATAAAGTAATGCAGTGTAACACAGTAGTCCTACAATAAATTCTGTACACTGCAGCCTTCATGAAGGGATAATCCATTACAGAACATTAGCTTTAGCTATTTGTACCTAATAAACTGGCAACTGAGTGTACATCATAGCATTTGTCTTTGTTTGTAGGTTAACTGTAACCAGTCAATGCTGCTCGGTTTGTATGGTTTCTTTCCAGCCTCCCTCTTTAGTGCTGGTCATGCTCATGCCTTCTCTTCCCGCTGACTCTTCTCCTCATCTGGCCAGCAGAAAGCCTTATCTGGCTACTCCATTTCCTGTGTGAGCCAGGGCCCCCGCTAGGGTACCGGACGCCCTCATTACATCCACAGCCTTGTGGGGGGTGTTTGGGTGGAGTGTGTGTGTGTGTGTGTGTGTGTGTGTGTGTGTGTGTGTGTGTGTGTGTGTGTGTGTGTGTGTGTGGCAGGGAGGCTCTCTCGGGAGCATGCACGGGTGTAGTGGAACTTCATTCTAAAGGCAGCTGTTAAAAGCATTTCCACTAGACTCGGGGGAAGGGGGAGTTTATGAGTTGCAGAGTGTGTGTGTGTGTGTGTGTGTGTGCGTGTGCGTGTGTGTGTATCATGTGCTTTAGAGAAAATGTGTGTGTGTGTGTGTGTGTGTGTGCGCGCGCGCGCTGAGTCTACTCCCAGGAAGCAGTGGAGTGAGAGAAATTGGGGAATAGGGAGAGTGACGTTATTGACTTCCTGTTTTGGTATCGACTCGTGCCAAATGGAACTTGCTGAAGTGAAGAGAAAGCCGATTGGCAGCAGCGTTCATATATTTGTAAATAGATTAGCATAGCATCTGTAAACCTGTAAACAAATAGGCTCTGGAAAGACAATGACAAGGGCAGCCATGAATCCTCTTAAAGCCTGATAATAAAGAAAAGCGTCAGCCCCGTCTGGGGGATCGAGGTGTGATCATGCTGCTGCCACCGTCTCTCATAACCCTTCAACTGAATTTCTTTCTTTCTTTAATAGAGTCACCATGTACAGTGTAACTCCTTTTGGCTGGTATGTGAATACAACAGACATCATGTCAATACTGAGACATTAAAGTGTCCAACAGCTGACTTATCTCTGTTGTCTTTTATATATCGTGATATCGCCCAGCTGTAAATCAAACATTATGATAACTCTTAATTTCAGAATCAGAAACACTTCCTGCAGCATGCAACATACCACTGTGAACAATGAATTTAAAACTATAGTCATTTTAGCAGTGTGAGGCAACAACAGATAAATCTCATCATTTTCCAGGATTCTTTGCACCCATACTGTGAGTTGTTGTTGCATTAAAAAGCCTGAATAGAATACGGTGGGATGAAGCGCAGTGTCAAGACTGTAGGTGGCACAGATCCCAAAATGTACATGGAGGGTCAATATGATGAGAGCAGATAAAGATGACCCTTCGATTAGCCAGAGTTAAAATCTGTAAGCAAGTTATGACTTTAAGGAGTTACATGTGCTTCACAGAGTGGAAGGCTATGAGAAAACAAAGGCAACTGCTGCATATTTACTCCATGACACAGAGGATTAATGACAAAATGATGGCGATTGATTAGTGTCTGAGATCTCACTATAAAGTAAAATACTGAATGTCATTTGTACCCTTTAGCAGCGAGTACTCTGGGTAGGGTCAACGTTTTTGGACCCGTGGACTCGGTGTAAAGGCTGTTTGGCCAGGAACCAACCACAACTTCATCCACTAAGTCACAGCACAGCAGGTTCCCACCACAGTGAACCTAATCAATTAGTCATCGACTGTCACTATCAACACCACCAATGGACAACCCCTGACAACTAACAGGATTATGTAATGTCAGAAAGCGCTTGCTCAAAATGTCCCACTCAGCATTTCAGAACAACAAACTGAAGACATAAAGTCAGCGGAAGCAGTAAAGAGTAAAGACTTGTGATCAGATATTGACCAATTCTGTACTTACACCAACCTCTCAGTTTATTAAGATTCATGTCAGGCAGCGTGAGCCAGAATTAAGTCCTTTAAAATTTGTAATCAAGAACTTCGAGGAAAAAAAATCTCCTCCCGTATCAGAACTGGAGCAAGTCAAGCAAATATTTATGCATCCTCCAGGAATTGAATAAGTCACTCCTCCGCAGCAAGTCTTCCAACGCAGTCTGGTGTGCTATCATGAAAACAAACTGGCTCATCCTCAAATTCCACTCTGGCGGATATGGCCCCTAGTGCAGAAAAACCAAACAAGACTGGCTTCTCCAGGAACAGAGGGTCACTGCCTAGAGTTGGCAGGCTCTCCTTAAAAGGCTAAGAGAGAGAGAGCAGCTGTCAGACCATTGAAATCTTGGAAACCCGAGTGTACCTGACAGCAATCTGACAGGAAGTTGTCTTTGGCCAACACCGAAGGATTAAGGCTTCGCAGTGCAACAACAAAGAGCAGACAGCCCACGTTCAACAGCACTTTTGGGCTTCATGTTAATGTTAAGTACAAAAGTTCTTCATCTGGTAAAGTCCAAAACATTTCCTGACAGTGATCGGGATACTGTCTTTGTAGATCCACAGAAAGAATGGAAACAAAATATGTGTTCATTAACCGGTCTGTTATACAGAACCATCTAGGAAGTTGTCCTCAGAAACTGTTTGGAAAAGAGCAGGTGAAAACACTTGGTGTGTGATTGGCTGAACCTTGCACAGGCTAACCAATCAGATCAACAACACATGTGATGTTGTAGTAGGACTCTCGCTGAAGCCATTTGGGAGAAGAGTGAAAACATCTTTTCCTGTTCTTTGCTCTTCTTTCAATGAAGAAATACCCTTCAGTTCTGATGGAACTGATTCTAGAGCAGCTTCTATGCTAACCTCTTCAGGAGCTGCTGCTGTTGTTGTTGATGTTGTTGTTGAACGAACAGTCGCCTCTTTCACAGTTGTAACACCTAAACCACCCCCACAGCTGTCAGTAGTTCCTCATAGGATGGTGATTGGTCCAAAACGACTGCTGCTCATCCACAAACATGTAACCTGAAGCCTGCTAAGATGGATTATTGCAACAAATCCAGCAGCCTCACAAGGTAAAGCATTCGTCCCCCCCCCCCCAAAAAAACCTTGTTAACCTTCTCACCAAATACATTTTCTGAAGCAGCTCCAGATATTATGTTCTGTTAATATCACATATCAGTCTCACTGAGCTTTTACTAACTCATTTCGGTGAAATGATTCCTCTGCGTGCATACAGAGTCCTCCGTCTTTGTCTTGTTTAGTAAGTTGACAGCTTGATTTTGCAGCAGTCCAGTTTGAACCAGTTTGAACCAAACCCACTTTTAAAGGATTGGAGATTTAAGTCAGTAAGTCAGCCATGGTCATCAATTACCTGAAGCCCTGAGTCTTTACCTTCTCTGTGATTTTCCAACCAGACCAATGGCGCCAACTGATTGCACACCAGCTAAATTCACTGCATATTGAAAAACAGTAGTGAGCACACCAGTGACCCAAAAACGCACATTGCTTTGCATTTACGTTTGCAGATTTTCTGTAAATTTGGTGACAATTTGCTCTAATGTTAGAAATGCTGCATCAAATAGAGATTTAGGCGTGTTTCCATCAACCTGAGCCAAAGGTTCCAATGTTTCAGCTCATATGAGACCATATTTAAGATGTATGTGTATTATTAAAGTATGAGTCTGATACTTCCGTCATGGCATAAAATGAGCAGAGAAAGACAATTAAATTGGCATCACAGTTATTTGTATGACAGTTAATTGTCAACTAAAATGTTGTAATCACAGTAGCCTTATTTAGGAGTGTCATTCAGTTAGTCAGCTTGTTAAATATTGTTTGAATATAATAAATATTTGAAGCCACTATTGTAGAATCTGCCTGAAATGTTCAGAGACCCGTTCCCAAGCTCGGAAAGCAGAATAACACCCCTCCACGCTTTTCCCCATGAGAATCGGATATGAAGCCACATCAGTCCTGTCAGGTGCAATCATCCCTCATCCCTTGCATGTTAAGACATCTGAACAGAGCAGAAGCTGCCGGCCCTCCAGTCTGTGAAAGCGCTGGCTTTCCTGAGGAGAGACAGTGGCATCCTGTCTTTAGGCTCGGGGCTTGTCAGTGATCGTTTTGTATTCCCCAAGAGCTGCGGACTCCCAGAACTTGACTTCCTGTCTCCCATGCTCGCCCCACCGCCACTGCGCCTCACCAGAGAAGCGGAACCCTGTGTTTAAAGTGGGAGCTTTCACTGCCTCCTCTGTCGCCTTTTGACGATTCACCGGGTGCTGACTCGCTGACTCGCTAACTCTGTGGGTGCTGAGGGTGGTGGGGGTGGGTTCCTGGGGGAGTGTATAAGAAGAGCAGAGGGGAGGACAGGAAGCCCCTGAAAGACTGCCGGCTAAATGCATAAGTTGTTCACAAGATGGGTGCAAGGCCTTTATGGTAAACACATTTTCCAAATGCAGCATGTAAAATGAATTTAGATTTGAGCAAGTACCTTACCTGTATTTAATTTAAAAAAAAAGCATTAAAACTAATTACCTCAACTCCGCAGCTGCCCCCCTCAACTCTCAGAGCTTTTTAGTCTTTAAGTTCATTGTTTTGCCTCCACAGGCTGCAGCTTTACTCTTTTTGTTCACTCTCACTGCTCTCATAGTGTCGTTTTTGGCCTCAGGACAGACACAGTTAGCCACTGGCTGGTGAACGCTGAGCTACATTTAGTAGCTAAACTGCTAGATTTGGTGACTTAGTGGAGACTAAAACAGAGCTAACCAGCTGACCAGAAACTAAATGAATGCTAATGTTTTTCTGTAAATAAGTAACTGTTTGCCTAAACTGATATTTTATCAGCTTACAAATATTATGTTTCTGCTGCCCACAGTTGTTGCAGCTTTAATACATATTACACTTGAATACTTAGTGCACACTTAAAGAAAGACCTTTTTTTATTTGCGTTTTACACAGCATCCCAACTTTTTTAGGATCAGGGTTGGACTTCAATTTCACTAAGACTTGATATGAAGCCAAATACTAAAAAACAAGCACTCAGTTCTTTTGCTGTTGAAAAAATGTTATAGGGCTCTAATTAATGCCACGTGATCTCCAGTAATCCATCATAACGCCAGTCGTTGTTTTTAGCTCTTTTGCACTTTGAGGTTCTTTCCTGTGGCTGCAGCCAGATTTCACAAGAAGCTAATTAGCATCTTCATCCTGAAACACGTAAGATGCACATGTGTAAGCTTTACCATCACAGAGTTTGATGGTCAATTAATCACTTTAATCACCGCACATCGCTTGTTTTGTTCCAGTGAAGACGGCCCTGTTAGCTGATATCTCAGCATCTGACTGACTTGGCCATTATTGCTGCTTCATGTCATAATCACCAGTTCAGCAGGATTCCATCTTCTTCTCCTTTCATGCTCCAAACTGGATGTTTTCTGTTACTAAACTAAATGTTCCTCTACGTGCTCCTCATGACTTCCACAAAGTGCCAAAACTTGCCCCAGAATAGCTGTGTGTATGCATTCTTCAGTGAGCAGGGCTCCGATCATCCTTCAGACTATACAACAGTGCATGAAACACTATCTTAGACGTCTCACCAGGCCAGAAAATTGTCAAATACTCTGTGAGGCTGTAGATAGCACTTCCTCTGAGGATGTATCAAGTTTAAAGCCCAGTTTCACTTCCTTCCTGTTTGACCCTTCGATTATGGGCGTACAAAGTGTGTGACCACATCTGTGTCTGTTTCAGGCTACCAGGCAGTTTCTGGAGGAAATCAACAAGTGGACCAGTCAGCATGGAGTGTCACCGTTGTCCAGGGAATTGGCCGTCAAGTTCCTCATGGCTCGCAAGTTCGACGTCCTGCGAGCCATTGAGCTATTCCACAGCTACAGGGTAAGAAGAGATGAGGCTCATGGAGTCTGAGCATGTTAGTGCTGGATTCAACTGCTAATATTTAGTGTTAAAAACAATGTTTGTTTACACATTTTATACACATTTTTAATCTTTTGCAGTAGAATGTGCAGAGCTCCTCAATGCACCAGTGTTAAATAAAGCACATCAGTATTCAGACCCTTTACTTCAGTGAAAGTACTAATAACACACTGTGAAAACACTCCACTATAAGTAAAAGTCCTGCATTCCAGACCTTACTTCAATAAAAGTATCTGAGTTTTAGCAGAAATATTTAAAGTACTAAAAGTGCTCACTGTGTAGTAAAATTGTTCCTGTCAATGTATCATTATTATATATAATGCTTTTGCATTAATGAGTATGTTACATTGTACTGCTTTAGATGTTTAAGGTATTTTTAACTGCTTTATATACTCTTGGGCAGTTTAATCTACAGGAATGCATCGTATTCTGTCCTGTGAGAACCACAGATCTCTAAAAAGTTTCATGAGGTCAGAAAAATGGCCTGTTTTCAGCTTTGTGACGATGCATTTTCAGGCTTATCCAAGAGCGTTTTATTTATCTCTCCGGGAGAATTTTCTCAACACATAAAGGAGCACTTAATCCTTCAGTTTATCAGAAAAATTCAAAATCAACAAGTGTGGAGATACATGGTTTTCACTGGACAGGAAGAGTACGAAAATTGTAATCTGTAAAGTGACTAAAGCTGTCAGACAAATGTAATGGAGTAAAAAGTACAATAATAGTCTCTGAGATGTAGTGAAGCAGAATTATGAAGCTGCATAAAATGTAAAGTACAAGCACATCAAAATTGTATTTAAGTACCACTCATGAAGGTGGTAGAGAGCAGAGAAGTGGGGGAGCATATGGAGTAAATGTACTTAGCCACATCCCACCACTGACGAACTGTCTCGATACAAGACTCTTAAATTAAAAAAGCTTATCTGATCAGAGAGTAAGTAAACAAGCCTGACCGCTCAATGTGGACTTTAAATACCCAATATTACAAACACAGTTTGGTTGGACTCTGCGAGTACTAAGGTTTGACACTCAGCCCTGATGCACTAAAGTTGTGAGTGCTGCTTAGCCAGAAAAAGAGACATGTTAGCCTTTCTCATCACTCTGTGACAAAGACTTTTACCTTTATCTCACTCATGAGTGTGTGGAGGGAAGCCTCAGTGACAGTGATGCTCATGCCATCTAGTTCAGCCTGAACCCAGAGCTGCTTCCTGTAACATCGCCGGCCAGTTAGAGAGAGAGAGGAGGAGGAGGAGGAGGAGGAGGAGGAGGAGGA
>JBBMOE010000002.1:17243486-17281783 GCA_037975065.1 Chaetodon trifasciatus
AGGAGGAGGAGGAGGAGGAGGAGGCAGAGGAGGCAGAGGCAGAGGCAGAGGCAGATGTCATTAGGTGAACTAACTGTTTTACATGAGCTGACTCATCTCAACCTCTAACTCAGGTTGTTTTGGATGAAAATGGTTTCCAGTTTTCTGTTACCTAAACTTAGAATCATTAGTCATTAGTCTTTCTGTTTCAGTGTTATCGAAATAATCTACACCCACACTGGAACAGTTTTTCTTTTCTTGCTCAATAGACTGCTTATCTGTCGTTATTTCCACTAATTGTATAACATTAGCCTCTTGTTGGGATGATGATGACAACCACAAAATCTGAAACAAGTTGCTTCTGAGACAGTGCAGTTTATCACCGTTAAGATTATTTCACATGGACAGAAATAACTGGTGACATATTACAAACAGATAATAAAGAAAATCAGCACGACATATGATGCTACTGCAGCGTCCTGGTTATATCTGGTGCATTTGAAATCTGTCTGCACCAAATGCAAATGTTTGAAAGCAAAGGGTGGCAGTGAAACAACAGAGATGCAGGCTGACCGGGAGGCAGAAAGGTGGAGCATCTGCACCGCACCCACAGCACAGTAACACAAGGCCTGTTTCATTGAACAAAGGTTCTCAGAAGCCAAGTGAGAGATCGCCTGAACAGATGCACCAAAAACCTGAGGCCAGACACACACACACACACAAACACACACACACACAGAATTATGCGCCAGGGGGATATTTCAAGAAGCAGCATGCAGCCTTATTCAGCTTTCCACTGAATTCAAAGCTTATCACAAAATAAGCGCTTGTTGGTTGCTTTAGCTGAGGTGCTGAGTTATGAGGTTAGAGCAAATGAGGAACATAGTTATGGGTATGTTGGGCCTGCATGCAAACTAACGGTAAACATAGTGATAGAATTATGTTCGATAAGAGGGCTTGGATGTGGAGTCTCTCTACGTCCGCTCCTTTGTTTCTGGGATCCTTTGCAGCTTTATTGAAGCATTAGACGGGCACAACAGCTGTGCATCTGCACTGAACATTGATGATCTTCTCCTTTTCATTTCCTGTTTGTGTGTCACGCTCCTCACAACTCCCTGAGGAGAGCCGTAAATTGAAACACAAGTTTAAAGCGTGTAAAGCAGCATCCTTTATTGGGGTGTCAACAGGCCACCTGACTGTGCGCCACAGCTGAGCACAAGATGAGCAGAGCTGGAGGATTCACTGAGGGCAGAATGTAATCGAATGTAGCAGAGAGAAGATGTCTGTTCCCCACGTATCACTGAAATAGCAGTTGGCGACCTTGGTGATATTATTACCATCAAACAGGAAAATGACGATCAAGATGAAACCTGGAGGGCAGGGCCTGTGGATCAGAGTGCAGGTCTCATTTACTTTATGATCTCAAAATAACATCGAGATAATAACATAATCAAGACCTTCTCCTCCGAGCCATGTAATAACTACCAGGGAGTTGAGGATAATGTCTCATTTTGTCCCTAAATGGTCTATACGGCTGTAAATAGCATTCTGGCCAAATTTGAACATGCAAAATGGGATTTATCTGCTCAGATCTGCTCCGGTTTATCCACTGCAGCAAACGGAAAGTTCCCAGATGTCTCGCATAGACTCTAATGACCTGAATAGCTTCAAGACGTGGCAGGATTTTACCACCTACCTTTTAGTAAAGTCGCTTCAATCACCAAGGTGGGTTCTTATTTCTGCAATGAATAGCTGGCCTGCATAAACGCGACTCATTTATGAAAGCCTTGAATGTGACTTTGAGAGGGATTAGTCTCCCCTGCCACGCCACAGTTCATTTAACTCGGTTTAATGCTGCGTCAGCACCAGGAACAGAGGCTGGGTACAAGTAATTTGTCAGAACAGACCAAGGGGGAAAGTTTCCAGGGAAGTGCTTGTTTGGTGGTGGGGGACGTGCAGACAGGCCAAGTTGGCATTCACACTGAGGTGGTTGGTCATGCGAATAGAGCCTGACATGAAAAATCAATGTTTTTGTATTGTATCGTGTACTGTTACTGCTGCACGAGTACTTTCAGCTGAGACTTCTGCTGTATTTTAATGAATCACGGCTCTTAGATAAGCCCTCAAGAGCCACATATACAGAAAAAGTTAGCAGTCTTACTTAAGTATGTGTATATTTATTAAAAAAAATCACAAAACAAAACTCACTACTCTTGAAATCAGCACGATTTTAATCCTCAACAGAACTGATTTTAGACCCAAAAGCTCTTTCAAGAACATAATATTGGATTATCATGCTATTGTAACGCCACATAGTTCCATCTTTATTCTTCTTCTCTGGTGGTTAAGAGCATGCAGGACAAACAGGAAACAAAAAGGAGATCAGCTACCTTCATGCTATTTGCCTGATATAATTAAAGGAATAGTTTTGGGAAATATGGTTATTCATTTTTTTTTTTTGCCAAGAACTAGATGAGAAGATTGAACCCACTCTTGTTAGCCGCTTAGCTTAGCTTAGCAAACAGACTGGAAACAGCTCACCTGGCTCTGATAACCTCAAAAACTCACTGCATTGGAGATGCTGTTTCAACATGTTGTATCGGGTTTGTTTTATCCATACAAAAGCTTTGTGTAAAAACGACACTGGGTTCAATATATCGTCATTTTAATCAGTCATTATCAAACATTTGCCTTTGATACAGTGTCATCAGTCATCCTGTAGGCAGAACGTCTTGCAGTAAAACATAAAGTCTATCTGCAGAGCTCATTGCTTGGATCATGGCTGCCCTCCAGAGTGATAAACCCATTATGTTTTTTGAACTGCTTATATCCATACATGCTAGTCTTTCTTTCATATTTGTCTTCCACTACCAGTATCACATGATTAATTAAAAAGAGCAAAGAATAGAAGAGCTGCAGTAACTGTGAAATCAGTCGATCAATCTTCTTGATCAAGTGGAAAAGCCTCCTTTTAAACTGGTTAGGTCATGGTGAATTCTATTTGTATACCACTTAAACACAGTTAAAGAAAGGAACTGTAAATATAACAGTAAATGGAAACGCTTGGCTCACAGAATGAGTTCAAGAAACTCCCACACAGCCTCCTTGTGGGGGGAAAAAGGAATGGAAACCTTTCAGAGAGGGATCCTCCTGGCAGGAAAGTCAGGCGTGTAATTCTCTATTGTTCACAGAGAGGAATTCACCTCAGAGTTGACGGCCTGTTAAGTCAACTCCACAGCCTGACTTCACCTGCTGTGATCTGTTTTCTTCAGGAAACACGTCTTAAAGAAGGAATCGTCAGACTTCAGCCTCAGGAAGAACCTCTGCGCTCGGAGCTGCTCAGTGGAAAGTTCACTGTGTTGGTAAGAGTCTCCCATAAATCTGCTGTACATGTGGCATCCCTTTAATGGAAAAAGCCCAGTCTGACGTCACGTTGTAGAACAATTAAAGGATAAGGCAGGCGATATTGTAAAATTTCCTTCTTATAAACAAACCAAAACCAACACTGAACTAATCCTACCGACAAATATTCACGTGTGTATCTAAAGCCTGATATACTGTTCCTTACTCCTCTGTCCCATAGTCCTCCATTGTTGTACAGAAACTATTAAAAAACACTTGATGAATGAGAGATTGAATCCGCAGCTGAAAATGGTCCCTAACGCTGTTGAGTGGCATGTGCTAAAAACCACAGTGCCCACCTCTTTCAGAAAACTACGTAGCCGTTTTTAAAGCTGAAACTGAACGCCAGTGACCTGTTTTTACCTTTTCACATCTTCAGCGCATCTTCTCTAGATTGTTTGTGTATCAGGATGCATTACCTTTCATAAATTTAGGTCGTTCTGGCCTTGTCAGGGAAGCAGCTTGGTTTGAGGATCAATCGATCAGCAACTGACACTTCAAAGATCCCGACCTGCTTACGTAATGAGCTCACTTTTCATTGACAAGAAGGTTTAGGGCACAAATACTAAAAGCAAGCTCTCATTATCAGGAATTAAGGGTCTTTACGGGGTGTGGGGTATTGATTGACTGATGTGCCAAGTGGATATCCTGTGCCAGATAAATTTAGCCTTTTGTCAGCCAAATCACAACCATAAAAGATGCCCCCCTTCTAGCACACACTCCCCCCGGCCGCGTTTCCCCTCTTCCGTCCCCATTGACGTGCCACAGTGGCATTGATGCTGCACATCCTCTTGTCTGACGTTGGAGTTCTCCAGCCTCAGCAGCGGGCTTCATATCCTGTCTGAGGTATTTTTAGCCCCTGTGCCCGAGAACACAGGCTTATTTGCTTACAAAGGACGGTGCTGTAGTATCTTTGGTCGGTGGCTTCATTCAAGTGAAGAGCCTTTGGTTCTTTTGACACCAGCAGCCTGAACACTGATCAGATTTGACATGAAAAACATGTTCTGTGTCTCTCTCAGGGAGAAAAAAATGAGCTGTAAGACCTGCCGTATCATTATTGACAAGAATTGTTCCTCCTGCTGAATTGTTGACAGCCCTTTTTGGCAGCGCGCCAGTAACCAGCATATGAACT
Source organism: Chaetodon trifasciatus (assembly GCA_037975065.1). NCBI lineage: Eukaryota > Metazoa > Chordata > Actinopteri > Chaetodontiformes > Chaetodontidae > Chaetodon > Chaetodon trifasciatus. The sequence continues at coordinate 17,248,000 of JBBMOE010000002.1, forward strand.
GAAGTGCCCCCCTGTGGTCATTGTGCATCCTTCATCTTTGCACAGCTTCCATTTGGCTGCCTTGTTGACACACTTTAAACCAGCCCCAGTTAACTCCTTCAAGTGGCTAAAAGTACTCCATGATTTCTATGAACAACACATAAAGTTGGAAGTGAAAATGAATGCTGGTATAACCTGTTGGCTTTGTGTATTTCAGAGTGTACGGGACCCCTCGGGAGCCTCCATTGCCTTGTACACAGCCAAACTTCATCACCCAAACAAGACAGGCAACCATGTGGTGCTTCAGGCCCTCTTCTACCTCCTGGATCGGGCCGTGGAGAGGTGAGGACTATGGTTTTAGGTGGATAGTCTGAATAGAAAAGAAGTGATTTTTATTTGAAATCATTAGTGAAATATTATCTAACCAACACTGGGCATCCAGTTTTTCTCAGAATAATATATCTTGCTTTAGCATTGGGGTCTGGTGCAGCATTTTACTTAAGGTACCTATTATCCTCATTTCATGATTCAGAGATCAGAAAAGTCCTCGTGTATTTTACAGTGGCCCTTTATGCAGCCCCTCAGTTCATCCTCAGTCTGAAATAAGCTGTTTAAGGTCCTGTCTCTTTAAGGCACCCCTCCCTAAATCACACTTTCTTCTGATTGGCCAGTTTCCAGAAGTGAGGGCGTGTGATCACCTTTATTCTCTCACAGGTGTGATGAGTGAGTCCATGTCTCACTGATTACTCGACAAAAACACTTTACAGCTTCAGTCACGGATTTTGGTGAAACTGGATGATATTTCATGGAGGAAATAACTTGATGATTTATGGACTTCATTGATGGACAGGTAGCTTTATTTGTGGCTTAGCTTGTCAGGCCATGGTTCACTGTGGCATGCGGCTAGTTAGGTCAGTTAGCCATGCAGCTAATTAGATCAGTTGGATTGCAGCTAGCAGTCCTGTCAGCTGACTCTGCTTGAGCTGGGAGATCTGTCCATCAGGAAAATCACAATCAGGCAGAGCAGCTGCAGGACATCAGATGGAAAACCAGGAAATGTTTTCTCCATAAAATATGATCCAGATCAGAGTCCTGATTGGAGCTGCTGTAAATCACCTCAGTACAAACAGACTGGCTGAGGAGGTGGAGGGGCGCGTCCCTGCGCTTCTGCTGAAGCAGATGACCAATAAACAAGCTGACGACAGATCGTCACAAAAACAGAAAAAATTAGTATTCAGAGCAGTCCGAAGCCTGAGCTGCTCACTGGGATTACTTTCACGTACATTTACCTCATTATTGTATGATTGTACACATCATACTGTGAATATGAGGGAAAACATTATCGGTCCCCTTTAAACTAGAAACCAAATTCATTACCCTGGTGATTTCTGAGTAGGTTAACAAATGTGACTATTAGAAACACAGCTTGGACCCTCTTCCGTGGCAACTGTACTATTATTTCATTATGTGCATTTACCTGCATGAGTTAGTCGTTACCTGACCTGTTTGTTAAGATATCTGAAACATTAAGGCAGAACTCTGCACTTCTGTTTGCCCCCAGCTTTGAGACCCAGAGGAATGGCTTGGTGTTCATCTATGACATGGCAGGATCCAACTACACAAACTTTGAGCTGGACCTGAGCAAGAAGATCCTCAACCTGCTCAAGGTTGGAATTACAGCGCTGCATCTTAACATATACTCACTGAATGTTTTTATACATGTACAGCAAATGCCAAACAAAGGCAAATATCTGAGAACATGAGGTGCATCCTTTTGAGAATACTATACTTAAAGGAGGCAGGCTGAAAACGATTCACTCCTTTCCAGGGTCAGGTTAATACTTAACGGGTGAGTTATGTCCTTCATCCTGTGAAGAAGCAGATTGATTAAATCAGGGTTAGTGTCTTCCAGGAATTTAGCCCCCGTCTGCTGGGTAAAATGAATGGCTCAACGGATGGTTTGACAAGCACAAGAATTATTTAATCCATACACTGTCGCTGTGTAATACTCAAGGGTTGTGCTTATTTTGGCAAGTATGCCTACATCTGAGTGATTTGTGCTCTAAGGATCTAACAGTATGTCAATCTGGAGTCAGTAATACAGACACTTCAGTGGCCACAGCAGCTTCAATGGCATGTGTTTTATGCCCCCATATTGATCTAAAAATTGCTTTTAGTAGTATATGTTTGACTTCACTGTGTAGGTCACACTTTAGAATAAACTTTCCACTTTGTTTCACACCCAACAAAGGAGCACATTATGGTCTAAATCATGACTTTTATAGAAGAATGACTTAAATTTAGTTGAATCTGTGATGTCAGATGTGGTTTGCTCTACATTGTGCTGTTCCCTCTCCACCAGGGGGCGTTCCCCGCCAGGCTGAAGAAGGTGCTGATTGTCGGGGCCCCTGTTTGGTTTCGAGTGCCCTACAATCTGCTCAGCCTGCTTCTCAAGGAGAAACTTAGAGAGAGGGTAAACGGAGAGGCTTTCTATATTTCCTCCATGTTTATGATAACACATTATTAAGAGCTTTGAATATTTCTGTTAAGTTTATCTGGACTGGTATACAATGAGTGAGCAGGTAATACAGTGTCATTGATTGTTGGAAGTGATCATTTGATTAGGAGGTTCTCTCCAACCACTCATCCACCCTGCTGCTGCAAACATCCCTGGGATGTTAATGCTTTAGTCACTGGGTTGATTATCCAACCACATTACTGTCCTTGAAGAATTTCATTTGTATGGATTTCTTAAGAGACTGAAGACAAAGAAACACTGTTGGACATGAAAAAAGGAAAACCACATAAAAATACTGAACAACCAGATGATACCAGAGCTGACTGAAGTTTTTACCATGTGAACGTATTCACGTCATATTTGATCATTGCATGCTGAGCACAGATTTGCCCTCACAGAGTCCTGGCCTCCACTTTCTCTTCTAACTCCAGGTTCAGATGGTGAAAATGGCCGAGCTGCGTCAGCACCTCCCCAGAGACTGCCTCCCCCAGCACCTCGGCGGCCTGCTGCCTCTCGACGCCTATAGCTGGAACCAGCAGCTACTGGCGGGCCAGAATGGGCGGGTAGACCCAGTGGACGAGCTGGTGGGCATCCCGGTGGAAGAAGCTTCCATTCATGTCCCTGGACCAGAGTCCATGCGCCCGCAGGAGCTGCTGGTGCACCTCGGTCGGCTTCAGCGCTCAGGCATCCATCAAGAGTATGAGGAGCTGCGCAAAGAGCCGCCGCCTGGAACCTTTCACTGTGCACAGTGAGTTCACAACAGCAGCAAAATATGTCTGCCAAAGGCTTCAGAGCTAACATTCAGAGCTTTGGGTTTTCATTACTGACATCAGACTCTTATTACTTTCTGTAAAAAGCAATGAATCTGTTTACTTTTTCTTAGGGAACTTTTACATACAATTAGTGAACAATTAGAGACACCCTAGAACTGTCCTTGTTCAGGTTGCTTGTGCTCATTGAGTGAATAATTATTGTGGACCTGAGCTAACACAGGCAGACTAAATGATATGAGCTAAAATGATCACATAATTGATGAATTGATTACATAAAGTTAATCAAATTTGATGGTTCCAGTAAGTTAAATGTAAGCCTTTCATGTCTGTCTTTGTTTTTTATGATAGTACATTGAATATATTTGGATTTTGGATTGCTGGCCATATAAAACATGCAATTTTAATATGCTGCCTTGGCCTAAACTCGTTGTTAAGTATTGGCTTCAGCAGTAAGTGTCATTGACCATTTTTGGTCTCACCTGTGTACAGAGCAGCCTACAATCAGGAGAAGAATCGCTACGGAGATGTGCTGTGCCTTGATCAAACAAGAGTCCGCTTGAAAGCCAGAAGGAACGAGGTTGGTGTGTTTTAATACACTATGTGTGTCAGTATGTCCTATCAAAAGGAAAAAAACTGCCAGTTCCATTCATGGTCATTCTCAGCTGCCAAGAAATCGTCAGCATTTTGAAAGGCTGCCACGCTGCCAGTGTTCTGCTGTGAGCAAGCTGGTATCTGTCCAGCCTCACAAACCAAAGTATTTTCATCCTGTTATATTTACTCCTCTAAGATCATTTAAAAGTCTATCAGCCCCATGTGGACTTCTTGAGCTAACATATTACTTCAGATTTTGTGAGGGTTACTGCCATTTTTGTAGCAAAGCTTTGTTGTTCCCACAGAGATCAGACTACATCAATGCGAGCTTCATGGACGGCTACAAACAGAGGAGTGCGTACATTGGTACTCAAGGTATGACACCTATGTCACATGTTTTTAGTTAATGCTCTCTGGATACTACTAATAAAGGAATATCTTATCTTAATTTGTGTTTTTACATGGATGGTTACATGGATCTTTTTGCCAAGAAAATCAGTAATTTTGCAAACAAAAGTTCAAGTTTCTCTTGTAATTAGGCTAAAAAGATATAAAGGAATGTGGGTTTGGATGTCTGGACAACTGCTATATCTGCATAACATTTAACCAAGAAAATGGTCAATAGCAGTGGCCCAAGCACCAAACCTTGTAGAAACATGGCGATTCTGCCCACAGATCCCCCTGAATCCTGCACATTGGACCTTTAAGAGCATTCAGAGTAGGGTTGGGCGGTAATCCGGTAATAAAGAATCCAACGGTATCTAAAAATAGCAGCGGTATCAGTTTCATTACCATCATTAAAAAAATGCTGCGCATATAGGTCTATAGGAGCCTAACATAATTGTAGCATCGTCATAACAAAAATGAATTCCACTCCGTTCAATGTGTCTGGTTGAATTTTTACTCGAGAAAAAGGTGCAAACGTACGTGCTAAAAAAATGAACCTGAGCAGTTTTACAGATGTTTTAACACAGGTATGTCCAGGCGCTCATTTAGGCACATCTGGGCAGAGTACCGTTACCTCGTCCAAGCATACAGAGAAACTTCTCTGTTGAAAACACCTTTTCAGCCTTTTTCTGCTTGCTTTTGTTCTTAGCTCTCATAAAAGGACGAAATGCAAATAAAACCGTAAAATAACACTTTGGGCTGCTCAGCAGAGTCCTCTGTGAGCGGTGAAACTAACTGCGTGGTTATGCCGGTCAATAGCTCAGCGACCCACCCAAATTCACCATAGAAACACCAATGACGATCCAGAAGGATGTAACCCCAGAGATAGGTTATCACATGAGGAGCGCTCCCTCCATTCTAGAAACCCCCTCCTCTTTATGTAAACAACCAGGACCTTCATCATTGATCTCAAACTAACACAGAGTCATAGGAGGAGACATTAGCAGCGTTTTTTCGAGCTGGAATATAACTTTTGACCACAAACAGTAAAGGTAAGACATACTTTATGATTTAGCAAAGTTTTTTTCTGCTACTCTTTGGCTGCTAGCTCACCGAGTTTTCGTCGCACTGTGAGGAGGCAGACATCTTCGTGATCATCAGACTCTCTGCTTTCATACGATAACCGGCTTGTGTGGTTTTCATGAAATTGTGAAATCAGTAGATGCAGTACCTTTGACATGCGCTATTTTTGTGTTTTTGTTACATGCGCATTTCTTGGGGTATGAATTATGTTTCGTTTGGGTGGCAGTGCTTGGTAGAGGCTTTTAGCTGAGTTTCTCCCCGTCATTCTGGTATGCTACAAGTTAGGATTGGTGCTTCTTAGTGTGAGCATTGTGACCTGCACGCATGTCATGTTGCCCTGCAAAGTGATTTGTAATTACTCACGGTTATACCGTATTCCCCGGGAAAATGTGAGGGGAAGCTTTGACGGTACCAAAATTTGGATACCGCCCAACTCTAATTCAGAGTTGATTTGTGGAACCTAGAAAGCCATAAATCGTGAGTGTGGGCCTGTGAATGACAGTGTTTTAGGCAAGAAGTCGTTTTTGTGGCAAGTACTAATTTTCTGAAGATATCTTGGGAGAATTTCTCAAATGGACACAATAAGCTGGTGGACCTACAGGTGCTGGATAAACATACAATGTTATACACTTAGGTCAATCTGAGAACAGAGAAGGGTCTCATATCAAAAAGTAAAGACTGTCTTTGTTCGTGTTTGGTACAAGTTTAGCTCATCAGGCTGCTGTTCCATACAATCTAATGAACATGTCATTTTAATGTGCTTTCAATGTCTATTGAACTGTGCAGGACCACTGGAAAAGACCTATGGTGACTTCTGGAGAATGGTCTGGGAACAAAACGTGCTCATAATCGTCATGACAACCAGGTAATGTTGAGTCAAAAAAAGTGCCGGTGTCTCCCTTTTTTTAAGGTTAGTCAGAATTCAAGCTGTGACTTAAATGTATTAAATGGAACATGTCTCTGTGCTACAGGACAGACGAGGGCAGTCGGAGGAAGTGTGGACAGTACTGGCCTCTGGAGGAAGGGGGGCAGGAGGTCTATGGCCATATGGCAGTGGTTAACCAAAGGGTTGACCATCACACCCACTACAACCACACCACCCTCGAACTGCACAACACTGAGGTACAGCCATCTACCACTGCAATGAATATGTACTGCAACAGGACAGAGTGCATCAGGGAGGTCGTTCACGTGGCAACAGTATTCAGTTTGTCAATGAACGACTTGGGGAAAATAAAAAACACACACCAGGCACATAAGCAAGCAGAGTAGAATCAAAGATATTTTTCAGTGGAAGTTCTGGCCACCAAATTGCGAGTGAGATCCATTTTCCTCTCGTTATCTGGGTCAGATGGAAGCAGGATAAGAAATGTTGCCCAGACGTCCTTTTCATACCGGAACCCTGCTAGAACTATTTCTTGGCACGGTGCAGTGACTTTGGGGTGACTCGTCATCACCGTGACGTTGCCAGCAACGTACCAGCAAAGACTGCAGGAAGTCCCTGCTTCAGGCCAAGGAGTGGTTCCAGCACATAACCCCCCGTAAAACCACATTGTTTTTTACATTTCTGTCTGTCTATGCATTGAACAAATGAGATGCAGCATTAATGAGTAAAATTTAGAGGTGTTATTATTATTTTTTTAACTTTGCACAGAGCCAAGAAATGTTCAGATCCTTTACTTGAGTAAGAGTAGTAATACCACACTGTGAAAATACTCCACTACAAATTAAAGTCCTGCTTTAAAAACTTTACTTAAGTAAAAGTTGCAAGTAATGTAAAAAAAAAAAAGAAAAGAAAAAGTTTGAAGCTAAAAATCATTTTTATCCATTCAGACATGTGAACAGAGACAAGTGAGTCATTTCCAGTACCTCAGCTGGCCCGACTACGGCGTTCCCACCTCAGCAGTGACTCTCATCGACTTCCTGGGAGCCGTGAAGAGACAACAGAGGAAAATGGTGAAGGCTCTGGGGCCTCAGTGGACGGGCCACCCACAGGGACCCCCGATGGTGGTCCACTGCAGTGCAGGGATTGGGAGAACAGGTGAGATCCTGAGATTGTATCTTTCAAAAGCTTGACGTCTGACTATTAGCACACCACAAGAGTCAGGCTGCCTAAATTGTCCCCACAAAGCTCGAGTGGAGATCAGAGTAAGTGCTTTGCAGGTACGAGCGTCATCCACGAATGTCTTTTCACGTAAAGTGTAATCAGTATCACCAGTGTTGTCATGGGTTTATTAACCGGTGGGAAAATGTCCTCATCGTGGCATCCCCAGTGTTAACACTTAAGTAATCCCTCCTTTAAAAGTGTCCCACTAACAAGCCTTGTTGTTGGCAGGTACCTTCTGCGCCCTGGACATCTGTCTGTCCCAGCTACAGGACGTAGGCTCACTAAATGTTTGCCAGACGGTGCGACGCATGAGAACACAGAGGGCCTTCAGCATTCAAACCCCGGACCAGTACTACTTCTGCTACAATGCCATTCTGGAGCACGCCCAAAGGCAGGGCCTCCTCCCAGCCAATCAGTGAGCTTCAGCCCTGACCTCCCAAACCAGTCCATAGTCCTGAGATTTCTGCAGTCAGTCTGTTAACCCCAAGCTGCGTTGTGTGACCAATTAGTGAGGCCAGGAAAGTTAACTTCTTTGCAGAAGCTGTCTTCTGAAACTAGGCCATTCATCATTTGCAAGCCAGAGCGAGACAAGACGGTAACACGAAAAGGCTCGAGCGCTGATGTGACGGCGCTGCAGTGTGATAACGCACTCGCTTCCAACTGTGTGACATTTTGTTTCTTGCTGAACAGATCTGAAAGACTGAGGTAGTGTGAACAAGCTGCTCTCATGTTATGTAGTCTCGCGGTCTGTGGTCAGGCACGTTGACCGAAGCAATCGAGATAATGTTCATTAACCTTTTTGTTTATTCATCTGACACTTTAAATCAGTGGTTTAGGGGACCTTAAAGGAGTAGATCACCCCAAAATAAAGATTCAGTCATTATCCATTCGTCCCATAGCAGTTGAATCTCCACTAAAGTTTGGAAAACTGCAAAACTGAATGAATTTCAATGGCATTTCAGTCAAATTCTCCTTAAATCCTAAAGTTAACATGGATATTGTGCACCTACAACTGCTGTATAAATGTTTTTGTGGATGCCCCATATGCATAAATACTGTACACAGACGATATCTTGATTAAATGCATGAAGTAAGCACTAAAGTTCATTGTAAAAGACCTGAGATAGAACCACAGTGGCTAACTTTCATGCTTTTTATTCACAAATTGTATTTATGGGAGTTTCAAGTGACGTGAGACGACAGTAACTGGCACAACTTTTGATTTTGAGGTGAACTGATCCTTTCACTAAATGTTTTTATTCCAGCTTGAAGTCCACTGTTGAAACAATAATAGGTTTTACTTTTCTCCTTAGGTAAGTTTTTACACCTCCTGTGTACAGGTCACTGTAGTGCATTTTTAGCACATGGTATATGTCACCTTGATGGTACGAGCTAGTTCTGCATGGTCTCAGGAGGTGAAACTGCCCAACTCATTGCCAAAAAGAAGCCAAGAAGTTGTTGTGTTCCTTTGAGGTTGCATGATGCATTCTCCTCTGCCTTGGTAAAAAACCCCAGATTGCGGTAAAGAGGAGCAAAGCATCCAGAGAGATCAGGCCGTAAACTCCCCTCTGTGATCACTCATTAAATTGCTGAATTCCTCTTTAGTTTTTTGTTGTTTTTCCAAATGCATCCACTGAAACCTTCCAGCTCTCCTGAGCTCTGAGATTTCCTGACTTGCAGCACAGACAGGGACCAGCGTCCGACCGCCTTTGCTCACTAGCAGTGCCATCATGCTTTAGTGACAGTGGGAATGTATCGCCAAGCGCCGGCACACGCATGCATTTAGAGTCTGCAGTGATGATGCCATTGAAGCGTACATCTGTGTACATCTGTGGAATTCATCGGTTAAGACCTCATGAGTAGTGCAATACTTTTTCTTTTTTTACACACAAATCATGTCTTAGCACTTTTAAATAACTATTCCCAATGTGCTCTGAGATTAGTCACCATCGCAATAGAATGGGATGACAAATAAAACTTAATAGTAAATCTGTAAGTCTACATGTGATGCTGGGACAACTTGATTGTTATTAAATTTAGTTACACTTAAAACATTTAGCGTCATTTTGGACTTCACTGTAAATGTCTGCTTAGAGCTTTATTGGGACAAATCAAGAGGATTTTACAGCGAAAGCAGAAATTAGTGACTGAATGGCTGAGTAAGCATGCACAGATCTGTGCCTACACCCTATAACGTCCTTCTTGGGCGCTTGAGAGGCAGAACTTTTGTCTGAAGTATATTTTCATTATTAACGTGTTAGTTTAAGTTCTACAGACTGTGGTTGTAATCAGTGCTTTCATCTGGTCCCAGTATCTTGCCATTATTGTAGAGTACATGTACAAAAACTGAGTGTCTGTGTCATATGTTGCATTGTGTTGTTGCCAGGTGAAAAAAAACAAAATGTGTTCTTTACTACAGAATTCATATTGAATTTGCTTGTAGTGAAGCCTTTTTAAGTCTGCCATCCTCATGCACTCTGATTTTAGAATTATTTTTCCTTTCAATGATGGACACAAAATGTGCCCTGTTTTATTTTTCTATTGTATTCAACAACTGTTTTCATACGATTACCCAGGATATACAGTTATCTACATTAATTTTATATTTGTTTTATTATAACCTGTTTCTTTATCATTCGTATGACTATTGAATCAAGCTATACTGTATTAAATACAAATTATGTCAACATAAAGGTTTGCAAAGGTGTGTGTTTTGTGGCATGCTAAGCTGAATTAGTAGAACCAAATTAGTAGAAAACTTAATTAAGACTCACTTTTCAGCAAAGCATCAAAAAGAGCATGTAAGTCTGTAAAGAGCAGAAAATATAAAGAAAAGATGCTTATGAATGGAGAGATAAAACGTTAAGTCAGATCTAATGTCCATAAAAACAAAATCAAAAAGGGGCTCAATGAATAATGTGTGACTTTACAGTTCCACTCAGTAGCAGCACAGGGTTTTAGAGTCTTTCAGCTGGTTGTTTTGGTTCACAGCGTCATTTCCAGGTGCAGCAGGCAACTGTTCTTGGCAAATATTAAACCCACTGAACACTCTCTGCCCAGCTCCAAATGGTGGACAGGCAATGCTCGTGACTAGTTTGTGAACATAGTGGAGCAATTAGCTTCTAGAAGGCTGCATATTTCACTCAAGAGTTGGTGGAGACCAAAACAGAGCAAAAAGAAGGGTGAATATTGGACTTAAAGTACATCTGTTGAGCATTTAGAGACATAACTCCAGGCAACAAGCAACTCTGCTGAGATGTTTGCCATGAAGCCAACAAAGTCAATTAGCACAGGTTTAAAGAATTAGATCAGTGCGATCTTTAAGTCATCTCTGTGTAGATACCTGAACTGCGATAAGTGAGGGGGGGACAAAACGAATAGAGATGCTTCCGAACAAGAGGAGTCACAGATTAGTGTGAAAATTATGTTATTTAAGTCACATGCTAATCACATGTAATTAAAAACCTATCAAAACACTAAAGGATGAAATATATGTTGGAGGTGAACTCTTTTTCCACTCATATTTGTCACTCTTGATCTCCATAATCCAGATCAGGCTCTGTATGAAGTAGAGACGAGACGACGATGGATTTGAAGTTTTCAACACTTCCTACATTGAATCTGACCTAAACTAAATACAGCTCTCATTACAAGGCTCAGTAACGATTACCAGTCATTTCAGCTGACAGCTGAAGGTCCAAACATCACTTTTATCTTAAAATACAGAGCTGGTGGTTGCACTACCACTCCTACACTGCTGCGTACTCCCAACAAATGCAGTGAATTGAGTTAGACTGTGGGGTTTACCACTAGCCAAAGTGAGCAGAGCAGACGACAGTATTGAGAAGGGAATACCCACAAAATGATGTGTACTCCCAGCTGAAGCACTGAAGCCATGAAGCATGCTGGGAGCTGAGTTCAGCAGAGTGTGGGTACTTCTCTCTCAACAATGCTTATTTTTGGGTGTGGTATGATGTCCTCAGGGCAAATTATTGCTCTCTATAATGCAGCAGCAAAGCCTACTGAGAACAAGATCTCATTGTCTGCATATTTCGTCCATTTTAATATTAGTCTCATTTTCCCCTGAAGCTGAAGCTGAGAGGATGTTTCTTTGACTCGTAAACACTGTTTTCTCTCTTTAGAAACATTCAAGTGTGAAATTGCTATAAACCCTTTCATCTGATAGTTTCCTCTCAGTTGAGGCTATCATCCATCCCCAGCCAGATTACACAGTGTCCCACTTGTCTTAATGGAGCTCCTTTAAAAGGACAGCTTTCAAACATATTCATCGTTAAAGGACTTGCCAATATTCCTGCATTACACGTGTCACTGCGTCAAATTCTACACCTGATGATATGATCACAGACTTAGTGATAACAGAATGATTAATTTGAGATCCATTACCTCAATCTTCATCTGTATGCATCAAACAAGGATGTTGACATCAAGACAACTTTGAATCAAGAGTTATGAAGAATTCTGGGACTAAGTACACAGAAAACTCCTGAAAGCCTTTGAAACTTTACATTTTACAGTATGTAAACACAGTAGTTTTTTAACTTTAAAGTCTCATTAACACTTGTGAATTTGTAATAGGACAGAAATATTTCAATTCAAGATGTACAAGACTCCCTCCAAAAAGCAGCGTCCTCAAAGGATTGTGGGTGAGTTTTCCAGCGCTGTGGAGTGTAAATGCTCAAAACGCGTGCTCAAGATCACACAGTGAGCCTCATACATGAATGACGCCGCTCCATCAAGTATGAAATTAGAGTCCTGGGGCTGGATTTAATTATTTTTCATATAAATTTAAGGTGTATGTCTGGCCAGAGGGGGGAGATGAAAAGAAATAATCCCTCGAGGGTCCCAGATTTTCTCCTCATTCCTTTGTTGGCAACAATTTGGGCTAACACAAACACGTGGTTGGAGTAAAAAGGTGCTTTATTCGACAAGTGTAATAAATGTACAGACAGGCATATGTTGATTTTACAAAGTATTGGAAGAAGTTTACAATAAATATTTGAGTAAAAGTGGAAAAGTATCAAATGTAAAAGTAATTATAATACAGAATGCCTAATTTCAAAGTGTTGTATTACCTTTAATCACTATATATTATATTAAATGTCTATATTCATGCAGACACTACATGTCATTAATCATATATGTACAGTAAGTCTGGTGTATGCTGTTTACAGTATATATACTTGACTTTTACCTTGTAATTATGTCTTTAATTGCTCTTGTATTTCTTCTCTTCTTATTTCAGCTTTATATAGCTTGCCTCTTATTATTCATTCCTTACTTTTTCTATTTATCTGCACTTGTTTCTGCCCTTGTGCAGCTGCAACAACCAAATTTCTCCTCTGGGGACCAGTAAAGGCTCGTTTAAGCTGATCTTTCTCTCCTTATCTGCTTGGATTTTTTCAGATCCATTAACATGGATCAGTTGGAGGTGGAGCTGATTGGAAGGTTTAATTATAACAATGCATCACGCTTCATTTGTTAAGCATGGCTATGAGTAACTGGTGACTAAAGCAGTAAAAAAAATGTAGTGGAGTAAAAAGTACAGTATAGTAAAGGTATTTAGGTCCAGAGCTCGAGTAAATGTACTTGATTACTTTCTACCACACTTCCAAATCACTGTCTTCCACTGTAAAGGTCTTGAGTTTGACTGATAATCGCGCAGTTTGGATCAAATGGAGACACTGCTGCTGCTCCTCCGATGCCTCCTCGGTTTTAGCGGGTCATATTCAAAATAAAATGACGTGGATTGTAGTATGCGCCAATGCCAACGGAGGGGGGCGTCTCCAACTATTTTGTTACAAACACGAATCCGGAGTAAGGAGTCTTTTTCCTGGGTATGTAACAGCTGGTTAAACTAAATTATATTTATAGTATTGCTGCTTTAACGAGTGAACGATGTTTATTTCGAAGCGGAGTGCGTGTGGCGGCCGGTCGCGCCTTTTGCGCGTTTAAATGAATTGACGGGGGGCTTTTTATGGTCGTAAACGGCTCCAGAATCGCCAGAAATCTAACGTGGTACGCGGCCAGATCTGCAGGACGTCATTTTGTCGGCTAGTAAACAATCTCCCCCGGGCTGTGTGGTGGTAATCTGAGGCATCCTGCTGTCTGGAAGTCGAAACATTTCGTCTGCAGCGTTGTGGGAGCATGTAACGCCGATGGATCTGTAGGGGGAGGGAGTTGTTGTGGTGAGACAGGTTAGACATTTTACTCCCGACTATTGAAGTAAACAAAGAATATGATTTGTTAAGAGCGCGGTCGTCCTCTCTGCAGGGAAAAAATGGGGCTGCTCGGTTGCGTTTTTGTGCTGGGGAGGGGAAGAGGAGGAGGAGGAGGAGGGGGACGCGGAGAATGGCGTGGCTCCGCCGTGCCGATGTTTCCATAAAGCGACGCCGTAGTTCCCGTTTCGTTTGACTTTGGCATTGTTTAGTAAGGGCAACCGGATCCGCTCCTGCTGCCTGGGAAAGGGTGCAGCGTTCGGGCCTACTTTGCCGAACCCCACCAGCGCTCATGCAGAGCGTCAGTCGGCAGATGATGCGTTTTAGTGCCGTGAACCTTTTGTTTGGCGAGCGCAGCCTGCGGATACCCGCGTCGACCGACGCTGAGTGCACGGGCTGGCTGACCCTGCAGCTCGGTGTGGATGAGCTCCACAGCCCGCACTGCGTTGTCCTGCATGCTTTTGCACAAAACTTGAACAAAAAAATACTTGTTACGCTGCAGAAACATTCATATATTGTGCGCTTAAGAGCAGTCAAACCAAACGTATTGTTTGTCAAATTTTTGGTTTCTGTCTTGAGCAATACTGGTCTGAGCATAGCTTTTGCAAGGCGGCGCGCAATTACGTGGGGAAAACCAGTCGGGGTAGTGAGTGCTGTGTGTGTATGTGTGTGTGCTGCAGCCTACGGTCGCTGCTGAATCCTCCGCCCGGGCTGGAAGGAGGAATCCCGGGCTGGTGTTGCAGCTCCGCCTGTCGTGGGCGATGGTTTATTTTGGAAGTTCCACCTTTTTGGGATTTGTAATGACGGTCGCATGCAACGATTGGCTGAGATGTCCACAAAGAGGAGGGACACGAGTGCAAAGGCAGAGTCCCTCCTACCGTGTCACGTGTTTGCAAACTCCAGGAAGTAGATCGCACTGTAGGTAGATCCGAATACATCCAGTAGATAGGACACTCAAACTTTAAATAAATGCAGTGGGAATCCGCTGTAGTCTGCATGGTTAGCACGAGTTCAGTTGATGTTGTGTGTTTTGTTGTACTTGCATGGCAGGGTGCTTTGTTGAGGAGATGAGAGTTGGAAATCACAATACAGTGAATCTCATATATATACTCAGGTATGTAGTATATAGAAGGCTGGATTAGCAAATGGGGAAAGTCAACAGCTGCCCTCGGGCCCCAAAAAGTCCCAGGTGTACACTGTGAAATTACACCACTAAAGTGCATTAATACACAATCTTGTCAGGCTTGTCTTAAAGAGAAACCCAGTGTGACATATAGATTTAATACCTGCATTAGTTGTTATGTTATGGTCACAGAGAGCTTTTTTTCTAAATTGTGTTTCATCAAATTACAACAAAATAACTGACATACAGAAAACCTGGGGACATGGAATACTAGTATACTACTGTATACTACTTAGTTGTTTTGGGAGTCTGCGAAATATTATGAAGCAGCTGTCTGTGGTGAACTGTCTGCACTGTTGTGCATAGCAACTTGAAGGGAATGGGGCCCAACTATATTTTTGTCCAAAGGTCCCCAAATAGGTTAATCAGGCCATGAATATACAGGTGAATACCTAACATAATACACACAAAATCACTGTTGTGGCTATGGTTTTGCAGGCAAACAGTACTTGAACAGAGATACGGATATAATGAAAGTCACAGAATGTACATTCATGTTAACAGTTTGTCTTTATTTAAGGAGATTTGTTTTAAGACAAAAAAAGAGCCTGTCACAATGATAAGTTGCCTTACTACAATTATTAGCGTTACTATTATTATATATGGTGAGCGAGTTTGTATTAAAGGAGTAGGCATAAAGTGTATTTTTCCAGGCGAGTTTTGAAGTGTGCATTAAATGTACACATTTCGCTTTTGCTCATTATACATAATCTAAACTTTCATTATTTTATGTGTCAGTTATGAATGAGTCTTGTAGGATCTGTGCAGGTTTTGTGCACGATAACTGAATAGTCCTGCCAGGCTCGTTAAAAATGAATGTACGGACAAAGAGAAATGTCAGTTCTTCGACAGTCATAATTTGTGATTTTAAGACATTAACAGCACGATCATACAAATGCCTGAAACGTATCATCGGCCATACATGCAGTTATACAAGCGGGTCTCTTCTCTGCTGGCATTGTCGCGCTTCAAGTCAAAATGGGCGTGCTTGGTTGCTGTGCGATAAATCCTTGATTGACAGTTCACATTCACAACCCGAGTCCTTCGCCCCGCCCCACCATGGTTCCTCTGAACGAATTGGCCAATAGCGCCAGCCAAGGGGCGGGACTACATCTGAAAACCCCGCCTCCCCCCACAGCTAACCGATCGGAGATTGTTTTCCTCTCTAGGGGAGATTTTCACTTTGCAGCCCACAGCTTGAATTGTTTATTTTAAATCGCACGCCACTGATAAGTTGCTTTTAGCACACACGCCACTTTGGTATCTTTCCACACCAGAGGTGTAGCGGTTAACCCCCCAAAAAACGGATTATCAAAGCATCATTGGGATCTTCAGCTTGCTATTTAGGAGAGGGGTGAGTTCAGCTGAATTCATTCAGCAAGCTAACACAGCTAGCTACCGTTAGCAGACGTTTTAAGTAAACCGCACGAGGAATCGACGTCTCTTTGCTTGTCACTCACTCTTAACTAGACCTGAAATGAGTACTCTAATAAATCGATAGCTAATGTTTGCTTCAGAAAGCCTGTTTCGGCAACAGCGAACCAGTTCGCTAAAATCGTTAACTGCATGTGCTTCCCTGAACGGAGCTCGGTGTCGGGCTACTCATGTTGTTTACATTAGCTAGCAGCTAACTGGCAGCTCACAGCCCCTGGCGACAAAACAACTTCTCGCGCAGTTAATAGAAAAAAATGATTTGATATGCTTTTAAGATGGATAGGCAGTGAGACGGCGAGCAAGTTAGCTACTTTTCGTGCTTACCTGCTTGAAATGGAGTGTGATTTGCTGCACTCCTGCGCCACGCTCTAAATGGCGGGCGTGGGTAAAGCGTCGTGCTGTAACTCGAGGTCGGTGCTTGTGTTGGCAGGCCATAAAGGGGATGGTGAACCGCTCCTGTCGGCTAACGGCTGTTAGCATGTAGCGGACATAACCGTATTTGCCTCTGCGTGACTATAACGTCGCTACACCGAGCGAAGTTGAGGTATCTATAAATACTGCAGCCTCGCTTTCTTTGGACGCGGCTGTTGGGGTTTTGTTGCTTAGCTAACAGCTCGGTGCAGCTCCACTGTGGGAGCGTTAGCAGCACTGTAGGCGCTTCAGTTTGACAGTCACTCTGTCACTTTTGCTCCATATTCGGGGTTTTGAAACGTCATTTATTCCCTCCCGTCGAGTTTCAAGCTTTGTTTTTCGACCGCGCCATTCATTCAGACGCTTAGAAGTTGTTGCTGTGTTGAGGAAGTTGTGAATGGCAGACGGACTCCCACATTCCCACAGCACCTGTTTGTTGCATCGGTGACGTAGGCTGTCTGCATTTCATTGGCTACGGAGACCGCGAGCTTTACATTCAGTACATGTTAACATTCAAATGCGTTTAAGATGTGCCTCGCATCACCTAGTAACCTCACTCCCTTTACAGTATAAGAAAGTGCAGTGTTAGTGCAGCATTGAGCATTCTACTGTCACTCTTCATTTTATATAAACATCAAACTGTTGGTAGAGTATTCACTTGTAGTTTCAGATTGTTGAGATTTGATTAATCTTAAGGCAGAGCATAAGTCTAAAGTGAATTAAACTTAAGAACCAGGAGTGTGAAATGTATGGGAGGTAATAGCCCCATGCTCATTTATCAGAGTTTTTCCCTTTTTCCACAAAAATCACAAAATACAGCATCAGAGGAAGAATAAAAGTTGTATGTTGTTATTTCATAGTGTTTCTGACTTTGTTTTTCCCAAATATTCCCTCCGGTCTGCTCGCACACCAGCAAACTTTCCTCATTTCATACTGTTACTCTGCCATCTCTGGTGTGTTGCTGCTCTTTAATGTGTGCAGCAGATCAGCACATCTCCTGGGTGTACAGTGCAGTGCCGTGTTGGAGAGGCGCAGAACGGCAGCACGTTTAAACAAAACTGTAATGAGACAGTTGACATTGGTCTGCAATGATGCGCACTGTGCACAGACTTAATCTTCTGTTGGGGTAACTTTGCTGTGGTTCTCAAAAAAAGTATAACACAAAGTAAAACTGATATACTGACATGTGCTATCACACGCTAGTTAATCAATACAAGTCTGGACCTCTGTAAACCATCAGGTGCCTTTGTGTTCACTAAAAGCATTGGGTGTTTGATTGGCTGTATGGTCAGACCAGCAATAATTTTCTTCCTACGTCAAAGATCAGAAGTGGCTCGCTGGCACTGTGTGTATCCATAAATTCATAGCTGAAGTAAAAAAAATGATTGCCATATGTTCCTCAGCAAATGATTGAATGAAACTAAGAGACTCATTTAATGGATTCTGATAACTTGACAGAGATCTGCCAGTGTGAAATAAGGTCCATATGCTCTTTATTCCCAGGTCTCTCAGCTCTTACAAGTATGAGTTCATAATGAAGCGGCGACTGGAGGATCAGGAAACGGTTTTTGTGCCCCAGCAGCGGCGTCTCGCTGGCAACGCAGAGGCTTTCCAGCATCGTGTCCTGGCCCCTGCTCCAGCCCCAGCTGTGTATGAGGCCGTGTCTGACAACATGCAGCCCACAGCAGGCGTCCAGTACTCCGTCCCCCAGGGATACCAGGTATACTCTGCTGTTCCACTGCAGATTTGTTTTGGAGTTCAAAGTAGGTCAAATACAGCAGTCTTAAGTCACCTGTCACTCATCGCCCAAGCTGTCGTTTTAGCCCCTGTCAGTTTGTGGTGCCTGCCGGATTTAAAGACTGAACCTCGTTTTGTAATCCATCCGCATGTCTCACTCTCTCTGAAGCTAAATTGTTGTGTGGTGATTTCAGTCAGGGGTGAGCGAAATCATATCATTCACGATAATATCAGCACCACTTTTAATAGGATATAAAAGACAGTTCATGTTATGCTAATAGCAGTATTTTAACTAACCGCGACAACAAGCACGGCTGACAGCAAAAGCAACACTGCTACTGGTCCCACAGTGGAGGAGTCATTTCCAAAAAGGGGGGTGACTTCAGTGGTGTGGTTACAAAAGATCAGATGTCCAACAAACCACGAAGTAATATGAAAGAAGACTGTAACAACTAAAGGGGGCAACACAGCAAACTTATTTCACCACCTCAAGCAAAAGCAGCCGGTTGAGTACGGGGAGACCTCAGTGGTGATTCTAAAACCAAAACTAAAGGACAGAGAGATCATTTTTCTTTAGATTTTACGGACTATTTTAAGGCAAACATTTATGCTGGCTTTGAAATATTTTTCTTCATTTATAGACAAGAACGTCATTGTTGAAGAAATACCCTGAAACATGGTGATGTTGTTTTAGGGCCATGTCGTCCACCCCAATTTAAATCATTCTTCATTTTATGATAAGGTCACAGTGTTAGCCATCAGATGTCATTCCTCTCGAGTTTACTATTTGCCATTTGTCATTGTCTGTGCTTTCTCAGGTTCCCGCCGTGGCCCAGAACAGTGGCGGGCACGGGCACACTCCGAGCCCGGCCGTCCATGGCGGGTCCCACCACCACAGCCCGGCAGTCCAGTCCCATGGGCCCTCAGGGATGTCAGGGCACAGCCATACGGCTGCTCCTCAAGCCTCTGCTCAGGGCCAGCAGCAGTTCCAGAGGCTCAAGGTCAGTCTGCAGGTTTTATTTTGACAGCTTCTCACTGTGGAAAATCCCTCCTAAAACCTGCAAATGTCAAAGAGTTTTCATGCCCAAGAAGTTAGTGAAAATAAATATACACACGTTATTAGAGGTTTACTGAAATGTGTGCATTTTTAGCCCACTGGCTGTTTAGTTGTTGGTAGTTTGAGCACATTTTCTGGTTAATTAAATTGCCAGTTCACTCAGATCAATTAAAAAAAACCCCATCAAATTCCCCCTTTTAACCTCAGTTGTATCTAGCTATCGTTCATCGTGGTTCACAGAGAAGCATTTAATCAAAAGTATGCTGAAGAAGAGAACTTATTATTAAGATTTTAAGACCTGGGTTAAATTTGATGATGGGGTACATGGCCGTTGTTGATGTCTAAGTTATCGTTCCGTTTTGGTGTTTGATATTGGAATCAGGACAGTGCTGCCAAAAGTGACTGCAGAAGAAAAACAGATTGGCAGATTGATGAAATTGACTTTCCTCTTTTTTGTCCCAAAGGTGGAAGATGCTTTGTCCTACTTGGACCAAGTGAAACTGCAGTTTGGCAACCAGCCTCAGGTCTACAATGACTTTCTGGACATAATGAAAGAGTTTAAGTCTCAAAGGTGAGGCCACTGTTTGTTTTTACACAAAGATATTTAGTTCAAAATGTACAATGTGTGAGTTCTTCCTCTTTCAGTGACGCCTTGAACTAGAGTCACAGTACAAATAGCACAATGCAGTACTACTGCTAATAATAATAATACTAAAAATGAACTTGTTTGAAACTTGCAGGAGCCAAAAGATAAACTGATATTGTCTATATACCAGGATACAATATCATGTAACCAGCACGATTCCTATGATTCCCAAAAAACATGAAGCAGTCTTTCAATCTTGGAAAAATCACAGCATTTTTTCTGCCTCCATAAAAATAGTTATCATATTTTCACTGTCCCCATTCGCTGAAACTGACCAGCCTGTTATCCCCCGTCACAGATGGCAGCTAAAGGTTGGCATTTGTTCAGAACAATCTAAATGGGAGGAGCCGCTCTTTGGTAAAACTCTTAATGCCTCACAGTGTTTTCAGCTTTTGAACGCAGTCTGAAGGACATCCCAGGTGCAGCAGGGTGACGCTGTAGTTGCATTTGTCAGATTGGGGAGATGTACAATGGTGAAATTATGACTAAACTATAGAGATACAACCAAGGAATGTAAATTTATTTATTCTTCAAGTGGAAATAGAAGTTAGATTGACCTGATAGTGTTAGTTTTACTAAAACACTTCACATTAAAGCATAAGTTGCTCCTCCACTCACAGTTCATCAGAGCAGTTTTGTTCCTTAATTATTCAGCAGCTAATAGCATTATCTTGTCATTTTGTGAATGCATTTATCTGTTGTATTGTTTTTCTCAGACAGCATGATCATTGAAAGATATTCACAGGTTTGTGTGAGTTTTGAGAATTTCGTCCAATTTTTAGTCATCTTCATAGTGATCGCACATTTAAGCAATGAAATCGAGCTTCCATCCATCCACCTGCCTGATTTTATTTTATGTGTTCTTTTACTTTGGTCCATGTCCTATCTGCAAACACGGATGTGGTCGCGTTCGTGACCTATACTGCAGCCAGCCACCAGGGGGGCGAGTGAGATTTTTTTGGCTTGATTTTTGGGAGCTTTCATGTCGTTCATCTTTACATACAGTCAATGGGTCCCACCATAGCTGACATAGCTGATTTGAGATTTGTTGGGCTGGAAGGTTGGTTTGATAGCTCCAGTTGTTTTCCTGCTTGTACAACGTACTAATCAAGTTTGGTGCAGTACGAAGTGAACAGAATGTATATATGACAGTCAACTGTGGGCATTAGTGCACCTTGTTTTATCTTTTAAGTAATGATCCTGACTTGGTTACTGGTGTTCATATAACTACTGTTGTCGTAGTAGTGAGAGGGTTTTCTCGATTGGTTCCTGTGTTTTGTTTTTATGCAAATTACAGAAGTGATTGACAAGACAACAGCAGGGGGGATTTGAACTGTCCGTTTTTGTTTTGCCAGTATTGACACCCCGGGGGTCATCAGCAGAGTCTCACAGCTCTTCAAAGGTCACCCCGACCTCATCATGGGCTTCAACACCTTCCTGCCACCCGGCTACAAGATCGAGGTCCAGACCAACGACCTGGTCAACGTGACCACGCCCGGTCAGATCCACCACATCACCCCACATGGCATTTCAGTCCAGAACATCCCCATAACTGGAGCAGCTACCCAGCATCCAGCCCAGCTCCCTCCTGCTGCAACCACCACCGCTCCGCCCCTCCTGACACAGCCAACCCCCGCCAAGATGAGCAAGGTGATTAAATCAGAGTGGGAAGTGACCAACCGACACCCACAGAGTTGTACGAACAAACATAAAGTGTTCTGTGATGCAGCATCTCATTAAAACCCCTAAAACCTCAAATGTTGTTGGTCCCCAGCCTCTACAGCCCCAGGCGTTGACACCGAGCAGTCAGAGCAATCCGTCCATCCCTACCTACACCTCTCCTCGCTCCCCGCCCATGCAGCTCCACCCACCACTCAGCGGGACCCCTGCTGGGCCACCCATTCAGAACAACCAGCCTGTGGAGTTCAACCACGCCATCAACTACGTCAACAAAATCAAGAACCGCTTCCAGGGCCAGCCCGACATCTACAAAGCCTTCCTGGAGATCCTCCACACGTACCAGGTCAGTGTTGCTTTGCTAATATAGAAGAGCTAACCAGCCTTGACTACCTAGAGGCTCTGCTGGTGTTTGTGTCTGTGGGGGAGTGTTTATCAGTCCTAAATATCTTGTTAAGCTCTGAATCCATAGCAGTTCTGGGCACGTCCGTGTTGCGTTTACAGCCACTGGAGAGAACTACGACACGATGACTTGACAGCACACTTGTGTTTTCGTCCACTACAGAAGGAGCAGCGTAATGCTAAAGAGGCTGGTGGGAACTACACACCGGCTCTGACAGAGCAGGAGGTGTATGCTCAGGTGGCGAGGCTCTTCAAGAACCAAGAGGACCTGCTCTCAGAGTTTGGACAATTTCTCCCTGACGCCAACAGTTCAGTGGTGAGTTGTGATATTAAGTATATCCTTCTCTTTGCTTCAAGTATGGAGTAAAAGTACTTTCTCAAAGTAGTAGCATCACCAGTTAAACAGTCCATGGTGTTCCTAACAGTGACCTGCTGGAATGATACCTTTGTGTCTGTAGCTCTGGAGGGGTGTGTTCATGTAACCTCGTCTTAATCAGTGTTGTGTCTCCCCCATAGCTGTTAAGTAAGACCACAGCTGAGAAGGCAGAGTCTGTACGTAACGACCACGGCGGCACTGCCAAGAAGCTGCAGCTCAACAACAAACAGAGGCCCAATCAGAACGGCTGCCAGATCCGTCGTCATCCAACTCCAGGGGCCACGCCCCCTGTGAAGGTACACGCACGCACCTCTTTGCTTATCATGTTTGTTTCATGTCTGCTGTTGTTAGATCGTTTTGTAATTGTCGTATCCGTGTCTTCTCATTGTTTGTCGGTAATGCTGCAGAAGAAGCCCAAGTTACTGAATTTGAAAGATTCCTCGGTGGCAGAAGCCAGCAAGCATGGAGTCGGGACAGAATCTCTGTTCTTTGAGAAGGTGAGTTTTTAGTGTGCTGCATTTTATCTTTGCATTAATGTGAAAAGCAAACAGGCATTAAACGAAAGGATGTGAACACAGAAAACAAAGGAAGAAAAGAAATCACTGAGTTTGAACTTAATCTCTGACAGACCTGCTGTTTCAATGTATATATTTTTAAGTATATTAAAGTACATATGACAGAAAACTACCAATCTCTATTTTTAACCTGTAAACTGGAAATACTGAAATAGTGAAACATCTAACTTTCCAATATGACTAAAGATAACTACAACCGAGTTACGCTAAAGTCTTTTGGTCAGTGTAGAGTAAAGATGAATGTGTCACCTGAGGTTGAATGAATAAGAAATTAGAAAGTCTGTCACGCTCTGTTCGAACATTTATTTCTCCCCATAGGTGCGCAAAGCCTTGCGAAGTGCAGAGGCTTACGACAACTTCTTGCGGTGTCTGGTCATCTTTAACCAGGAGGTGATCTCCAGGGCTGAGCTGGTGCAGCTGGTGCTTCCCTTTCTGGGGTGAGTCCTCAGTCGTCTCACCTGGCCAACGATATCAGTGTTTTTCTTAAAGGTACACTGTCAATATCATACGTATTGTTTCATTTAATTTTGTCATACAGAAAATTCCCCGAGCTGTTTAATTGGTTTAAAAACTTCCTGGGATATCGGGAAATGTCCCACATCGAGACATACCCAAAGGAACGGGCCACCGAGGGCATCGCCATGGAGATTGATTATGCTTCCTGTAAGAGGTTAGGCTCCAGTTACAGAGCCCTGCCCAAAAGCTACCAGCAGCCCAAGTGCACCGGCAGAACTCCACTTTGTAAAGAGGTGAGAGGGGAAAAGGTTAAGAGGAGAGACCAAAAAGATGTGGAAAATGTCATAAACTGCATCATCATTTGAGTGTTATTGTCTTTAAGGTTTCTGATTACTGAAAATCTGAAAGTTACTTCATATATTGTATATCACTTACTGTGTGGAAAAATGAGATTTTCTACACCACAACAGACCAATTTCTGTGCTTTTGGATCAATAAGTGCTCAAATCTACTCAGTCAGTATCTCATATTGATCGACATTGCTAAAACTGTGGACTTAAAGATGACGCAGCGTTTGTTTCTGCACTGTCTAGGTCTTAAATGACACCTGGGTCTCCTTCCCCTCCTGGTCTGAGGACTCCACGTTTGTCAGCTCCAAGAAGACTCAGTACGAGGAGCATATCTACAGATGTGAGGACGAGCGCTTTGAGGTGAGCAGGAACCGTTAACGCCGTGTCTGTGGAGATCACCACAGGGCCGATGTGCAGGGATGAGAAGTTATTTTGTTCCAGTAGATGTTACATTTTTCCTCTTCTAAAACATCTCTGAAGAAACACCTCTGTCGTTCGGTGGTGATCAGTAGAAGATGAGGATAATTGTAAATCATGAAACACCATGAGCTATTTAACTGAAAATAAAGGGCATGCACACACAGCAGCTGATGTTAAAAATTTTTCTTGCCCACAGCTGGATGTAGTGCTGGAGACCAACCTGGCCACCATCAGAGTCCTGGAGACGGTACAGCGGAAGTTGTCCCGCATGTCTGCGGAGGAGCAGGCTAAGTTCCGTTTGGACAACACGCTGGGCGGCTCCTCGGAGGTCGTACACCGCAAGGCCATCCAGAGGATATATGGAGACAAGGCGCCCGACATCATCGATGGCCTGAAGAAAAACCCTGCTGTCTCTGTCCCCATCGTGTTAAAGAGGTGGGAGTCCAACCCGCTTCTGAATGATGTTATCTGTTGCCTCTCACGTGTTTTCCTCCTTTTAATCAGTCCATCTCTGTATTTAGAAGTAGAAGCTGTTTTTTAGATAAGAGATTTATCTTTGACTGCAGGGTTTCTGGCTTGAAGATGTAGTTTTCTCAGTAAGGTGCACGTAGACTGAAACACAAATGTGTGGCATTCACAAGCTTTCTGTTGACTCAGTGCAGTAAGTGTGTGTACACCAGCATCTTCAGGGCCCAGACTGAAGTTATGAACCACTTCTCATAAACTGTAATCCACACAGGGGAGGAAGAGGCGGATGTGATGGGGATGTTTGAGTCTTGTGATGATGCAAAGTAACAAAAGTTGTAGTTTAAGTGTGAAAGTTGCAGGTTTTAGTTTCAACTGTCATCCTAGAGGTTGTGCATGTGTGTGTGTGTTCCTGCATTTCTTGACTTTTGTCTTGTTTTATCACCAGGTTAAAGACCAAGGAGGAGGAGTGGCGGGAAGCCCAACGAGGCTTCAACAAGATCTGGAGGGAGCAGAACGAGAAGTATTACCTCAAGTCTCTTGACCATCAAGGCATCAACTTCAAACAGAACGACACCAAAGTGCTTCGATCCAAGTCCCTGCTGAACGAAATCGAAAGCATTTATGATGAGGTACATTTCTTCAACACAAAATACCACGTCCCCCGTTTCTGTGCGCCCAGAATGCTGACATTGAATTGTTCTTGTTTGCAGCGCCAGGAGCAGGCGTCTGAGGAGAACGCCACTCCACCCACAGGCCCCCACCTGACGCTGGCGTACGAGGACAGCCAGATCCTGGAGGACGCAGCGGCGCTCATCATCCACCACGTCAAGCGGCAGACCAGCATCCAGAAGGAGGACAAGTACAAGATCAAGCAGATCATCTACCACTTCATCCCCGACATGTTGTTCTCTCAGCGCGGCGAGCTCTCCGACGTGGAGGAGGAGGAGGAGGAAGAGGAGATGGATCTGGAGGAAGGCGCTTCCAAAAAGCACAACGGCGTCCCCGGCAGCGGGAGCCCCTCCAAGTCCAAGCTGCTGTTCAGCAACACGGCGGCACAGAAGCTGCGCGGCTGCGATGACGCCTACAACCTCTTCTACGTCAACAACAACTGGTACATCTTCCTGCGGCTGCACCAGACGCTGTGCTCGCGCCTGCTGCGGCTGTACGGGCAGGCGGAGCGGCAGATGGAAGAAGAGGTCCGAGAGCGAGACTGGGAGAGGGAAGTCCTGGGACTGAAGAAGGAGAAGAACGACAACCCAGCCATCCAGCTGAGACTGAAGGAGCCCAGTGAGTAACAGACAGACAGACATGTTTCCTGTGTTGTTCTTTAAACCACACTGTGTTGCTTGTTTCTCGCTTCTCGTTTCTAATGGCTTTTGTGCCACGTTCCTGCTCTCTGATGCATGATTCACATTCCTCTTTTTCCTAGAGAGACTCTGAAAAGTATTTAAAAATGTTTGTAGGCTTGTTGCAGACGATGGAGACGATGGCAGAAGAAGAGCTTGAATGTTTTTAAATGCACAGAAACAGACAAAAGACAAAGCAAGTGACGAAAGCTAAAAGTGGATGAAAGTACAAACACTTTGTGTGTATTGAACCAGGGATTCACTCACTTCACCTTTGGAAAACGAACCTGCTGCCAGAATGAGCTCGGCTTGCCAAATATGATTGATTTGAAACACCGCCAGCCTTTCTGTCGTGCGCTGATCCGCTCAGCCGTCTGATGTTTGATCTCATTTCTTCTCTCCAGTGGACATCGAGGTGGAGGATTACTACTCCGCCTTCCTGGAGATGGTCAGGAATTTGCTGGATGGAAACATGGAGGCGTCTCAGTACGAGGACTCGCTGAGGGAAATGTTCACCATCCACGCTTACATCGCCTTCACGATGGACAAGCTCATCCAAAGCATCGTCCGGCAGGTGAGCACCTCTTGTTGTCTCACCTGCAGCCTTCTGGCAGTCACTTTACGAGTAATTCTGACACAACAAACAGTTTTTTTCCGCTTAACACAGTTCCCTCTCTCCATGCAGCTCCAGCACATCGTCAGCGATGAGATCTGTGTCCAAGTAACGGACCTCTACCTCTCAGAGAGCGCCAACAGCGCCAGCGGAGGGACCATATCCACCCAGTCTGCACGGAGCTCCGCAGAGTCCATCTACCAGCGGAAAGCCGAGCAGCTTATGTCCGACGAGAACTGCTTCAAGGTAAATACACGATTTCCTGCACTCGCTGGAAAACCCTGGAGGTGGTGGATTATGGGAGATGAAATATGGAAGTTTTGAAATGAGTTCATCGAAGGAGAAGTTCTTAAAATGACTAATTTTCCTGGAGGCTGCAGGAGTGGTTCCTGTAATTAATCCAGATGTGGAAGTTTCTGCAGAGAGGAACATCCCACCCTTACCAGCTGAGACCACAATTTCTCATATTGTTTTTTATTTAAATTCTGTTCTCGGGTGTGTTCACATCCAATAAATCTTCCCCACGCTCCTCCACTTTCCAACAAAGTATGAGTGAAATGCAAGCAAGCCGTGCGTAGTGCTGTGTCAGGAAAAAGCTGTGCTCTCCCAGGTTCCTCCTGGGTTTTGTTTGGAGTCAAAGGTGGCAAAGAACGTGCATCACCTGCACAGTTTGAGCCGTCAAAAAAACAAACAAACAAAAAGAAGAAAATTAAAGGGTCTGAAAAAGACAAAAGGGCAGAGAGAGATGGAAAAATCAATGAATAACGATGAAGGAGAAGAGTTTTCCAGTGTGACCAGTGAACAGATACCAACAGGTGGGTCACATGACAAGGTAGCTATTGAAAAAAACTGCTGTCATTTTCTATTTCAAATATTTATGTAGAAAAGTTAATGACACATCAGCAGTCAGAAAATAATGTCCAGTCCTTTGAACGTCTGTGAGTTAAGCTGACCAGGCTTCGTTTGCAAACACATGTTCATCTGCTTCACAAATAACCGCAGCGCATCGCTTACCTTCATCTTGCAGAATGGTGCATGTGTCTTTCTCCTGCTGCCTCCGTACTCAACTGCCACATGTGACATGGCACCAAGCACAATGTGTGAGGTGTAAGCGCATCAAAGCAGGTGCTAATAGAAGGCGCAACGGGTTTGGTGTGGAAAAAAAAGAGTGTTAGACAATGATGGCGGCCGGCAATATGAAAGCATCCTGCCTTTGAGTTTGATAGACAGGAAATCTCTGTCCCAAGTGATTTTTCAGTGTGTAACGCAGCTTAAGGCCACCTGCCAACCACAGCAGAGCTTCTTTTTGACCTACTTTGAAAGTTAAATTTTACAGCTGATAACACGCTCAGTTCACACAAATGTCTCCAGCTTTGTCTAACAAAAGACTTTGGATGGAAAAGCAAAGTGAGACCTTTCCACAAGATACAGCTTCCAAAGCTGACATGTCTTTATGTTTTTCTACATGCTGGCTCTTTGATCTCACAGTGAATTTTCTCCACCTGCTCAGGTGATGTTTCTGAGGAACAGAGGGCAGGTGCAGCTCACAGTGGAGCTGCTCGACACGGAGGAGGAGAACTCGGATGAGCCCATGGAGGCTGAGGTAGGAAAGCGTTAAAGTTTGGCCTGTGAGCAAAGAGTTTGGACAAACGCAGGAGAATAAGTTTTGATTCACAGGTCAGCTGGGATTTTTAAAGTGACACTTCTGTGATAGTTGGAAGCTGCCAAAATTAGTCTAAAACTAAAACTATTTTTTATCCTTGATACAGTCTGTTTCTTCTTCCTTTTTGTTCTTGTCTGTAAGAACTACATTTCCACAGTGTGGCATCAATAAAGTTGTATTTTCTCTCATATGAAGATTAATATTGTTGAGTATTATCTTGATATTATATGAGAGAACTCAGCATTTAAATTCCATTCCTTTCAGTAAGAGTCCACTTTTCCAGCTGACCTTTTGTCAGCCTCTTGGAAATGTTGGTGTTTGAAGTAATGTTCATAATCTGTGTTAAAATGACTTCTTAACTTGCTTTTTGTCTGCAGCGTTGGTCTGATTATGTTGGACGCTACTTAAACCCAGATTCCACCACACCTGAGCTGAGGGAGCACCTCGCTCAGAAGCCAGTCTTTCTTCCCAGGTGAGTCGTCACATTTGCACATTTTTGAATCGTGAACGAGTTTCATTTTGTTTTTCTCGGATAAAAATAGTTTGAGGGTGTACCTCCTTCATTGATGTCTTCCTCTGAAAGTCAGATAAGTTGAACGAGTCCTTTGATTGAATGAACTCTAATCGATTTGTTCCCGCCGCTGCTCGTCTCTCATCACGCTCGTCTTTGCTCTTGTAATCAGGAATCTGAGACGCATCAGGAAGTACCAGAAAGGCCGAGAGCAGCTGGACAAAGAGGCCTGCGAGGGCGGCAAGAAATCCCTGGAAAAGGAGAAAATGGAGTGCATGTTCAAACTCAACTCTTACAAGATGGTTTATGTCTTTAAGTCTGAGGATTACATGTACCGACGCACTGCCCTGCTGCGAGCTCACCAGGTACCCGCTGCTTCCTGCTGTTACTGTGGCGCCTGTTACGGCTTCCAGAGGGTTTGCTTGGTTACTATTACGCATACATTTCTTCTTTGCCTCCTTACTCTGTTTAAGGTGTTGGAGGAACAGTTACATCTGAGAGTTTATGTAGAAATTCAAACTCAGTTCACAGTTCAAAATGCATTCAGCAAAGCATTTGAAAGGAGAAAAACTGCGACCTGTGCAGTATGTAGTTTTTTTATACATGTATAATTACTGCAGCATTATGCAAAAGTCATTTATTGACTTTGAAGGATGGAAACTCAAATGGAAATTGAGCGTTAAACCTGCACGTCACAGTGGTTCAGAAGAAGACAAAATCTTTACGATTTGCTGATTAATTAACTTGAGATTGCTTTGCTGATTGAAATCATTTCCTTCAGTTTGAAGAATTAAAGACTTTTCAGTTCAGTTTCCTGTTCAAGCTGTTTTTTTAAAGGAATTATTTGTTTGCTTTCTTGCTGAGAATCAGATGAGAGGATTGATACAGCTGTCGAATTAATTGGCTGGTAAATATGTAGCTAGAGCCAGCAGCTGGTTAGCTTAGCTTAGCATAAAGACTGAAAACAGGGAAAACGGCCACCTTCAGCTCAGTCCAAACCATATAGATAAGCAAGTGACATTGATCTTTTCATCTAATTTTTGACAAGAAAGCAATTTTTCCCAAAAAGTCAGATTATTCCTTTAAGTTCAGATCAAACAAGGCCTTTAAAAGCACCGTTTATTGGGCTAATAGCTGTATCGAGGGACGTGTATCAGTTGATTGTTGGGGTTTAGTGTCACTGTTAAGTCATATTTCCTCTCGTGCTTCTCACAGCTCAATGATCAATGATGTCGTTTTTTCCTCAGTCACACGAGAGGGTGAGCACACGGCTGCACAAGCGCTTCCAGGCCTGGGTGGACACGTGGGTGAAGGAGCACGTCACCCGCGACATGAACGCCGAGACCAACAAGTGGCTGATGGGTGAAGGACGTGACGGCCTGTTGCCCTGCAGCACCACCCGCCAGCCAGAGGTCCTTCACTTCATGAACATCAACAAGTACCGAGTCAAATACGGCTCGCCCAGCAAGGCGCCGTAGCCGAGGAGAACCGGGAGAGAGACTGATTCTGGGGGTGTTTGGCCTGAAGTCAAATAGGTCAGGAGTAGAGGTAGGGACGAGGGCTTATTAATGAGTTTTTAAGGCCGACATGGGAG
The DNA here is from genome assembly GCA_037975065.1 of Chaetodon trifasciatus. Classification (NCBI taxonomy): domain Eukaryota; kingdom Metazoa; phylum Chordata; class Actinopteri; order Chaetodontiformes; family Chaetodontidae; genus Chaetodon; species Chaetodon trifasciatus. The sequence continues at coordinate 17,278,593 of JBBMOE010000002.1, forward strand.
CACAATTAAGCTAGCTACCGTGTGTGTTGCACCCGGGGCGGCAGGATTACTGATTTTACCAGCGTTTTTAGCTGGGCCCATTTTTTCACAGGGCCTCTGGTGCCAAAACTTAGGAATCGTCATGATCCAGTCGCAGACCCGAGCTCCCCTCCCCACCCCCACCTTGGAGCCACTTCCCAAAACAAACGTCCCTGAGCCTTTTCGATGGGGCTCAGCAACAGAAACAGCGAGCCTGTGAGAGATAAGAGTGGTGCTTTTTGTACTTTATCACAACAGAGCTTCGGTTCAGCTTTTCGACCGTTTCGAGTCCGAGCTCCATCGAAAGCAGTTGCACAGGGATTCCTTTATGATAGTGTTACCCTGCAGTATCCATGGAGAACAATACAGTGGACAAGTGCACTTATTTAGCAAGAGGAAAATGTCATTTCTTAAGTTTTGTTTCCCCAGATTGAAGGTTTGGAGGGAGCACAAACGACGTCTGAGGGATCTGGTTCAGACATTCCTGCGTTAAGGCCAAATCACGATCATGTTCCTATCACTAGAAGAGGGTCGCGTTTCCTTTTCCAAAACACACGGCAGCATTATTAGAAACTGTGCCTGAGCCCCAAACAGTATTGTCAGGTTACCATCAAAAAGCACTGTTGCGTTTATGTAAAAAAAAAAAAAAAAAAAAAAAAAAAAAAGTAGCCTCACAACACTGTTTGGTCTCAGACTGTAAAATTGTATAGCTTGTGAATGTCAGATACTGACATGAATTCCAGTGTATGTGTTGTGTATATATATTATATATAGTTCTATTAACACAAATGATCCTCGCCGCCCTGGAAGTCAACCTTTTTTAAACTGCCCTCCGCCAATACACCAGCTTCCATTACACACACACACACACACACACACACACACACACACACACACACTCTCACACTCACACTCTTTCACGCATACACTCACACACACACTCGTCTCATTCTGGGAGGACTGTCCACATGCCGCTCACCTTGTAAATACACTGTATATAGTCTCAGACTTTTTATGACAGATCTGTGTTGTTGTGCTAGTAATACTTTCCAAGCTTACTGTGGACTTTAGTGATAAATGGCTAAAGTTAGTATGTATATGAAAAAGACAAATGCAAGACCATTTATTACAGTTTTTACCAAAGGGAGTTGATTATAAAATTAGCTGTTTTCCCCCCTTTGTGTGTTCCTTTCTGTCTTTTCTTTTTAATTTCTGTAGTAAAACCACGTGGAAAAGTAGAAATGTATCCAGGTCTTTCAGTTTTTATATATAAAAAATAACTTTCTTTTTTTTTTCTGAATGTGACATTTGGTTGGTAAAAATCACTGCCCCCCCTTTTTGACAAGCGACACCGTCCGTGGTGATGGTGGGACTCATTTCAAAGTTCGGTCTTCAGACGAATGGACGCCACAACGGTCTCACCTTGTGATGCACGCTTCCCTCCCTGGATAGATTTCTGCTGCAAACATCACCCCCACACAATATGTATTTTTGATAATGGAAGAAGTCACACGAGCATGTCTTTAGTCCCTTTATTTAGACATTATTTAAAGTAATAATAAAAACATTTGTAGCCTACGGAGCCCTTTGTTGAGTCGTCGAGTCCTTTATTTTTCCCACACTTTTCATCTGTTAGCTTCAGTCAGTCATACACAATAAACGCACAGATTAGTCCTGGTTTTCTCATGAGATACAGATTTTTAATTGTATTTTGTGGTGTTTAACACCTCAAGAAGCAAACAGGCCTCAGTCACATCTTTACTGCTGAGAAGCACTGAACAAAGATGATTTAATATTAAATCTGGGTCATATTGTCCCCACTGGTTTTCCATCACACTTTAGTACTTTGGCCGTTTAGGACTATGAAACTAGTACAAAATTGCATCGTATCTGGCATTAAATCAAAACTTCTTCAAATTCTTAAATTCTACATTTTTGTGCATACACCTCCATGTAAACACCTCCATCAAATGATCTATTCCCTTCAAATCCTGCAGAGGGCGCTCTGTAACTGTCCACCATCATCAGGAGCTCTGTGTGTTCAACACACCAACATCAAGTTTCTCTGAAGATGAGTTGAATGCACTCAAGAACTTGACTCCATTACAGCTTTATGGTGGACTGACACGCATTTCTGTTTTCATATTTATTTATTAAAAATGTGAAGCTGTTCGTTACAAGTTACACAGCTCACACTGTCTGGCCAACAGTTCAACCACATTCACAGAAAGGCAGAAAATCACCACATTTAAGCGATGATTATTGTCATTTTGTCAAAAAAAATGATATTGAAGATTTTCTGCTTAGATTTTGATGAATGACAACAGGTGAAATTAGCTTCTGAACAGTTTTTAAAAATGCAGTCCAGGACCAGGACTACAAATATGATGACTGATCAATGAGCTCTTATAGAGACTCGTGAGCCCTTTTTCCTCTTCTTGCCTGCATCCATAGTTTCACTGGTTAAGAAACTGGTAACACTGGCAGCACTGGTTAGCATCTTAACATTAGCCATCTGTTGATCATAAATGAATGAAAAAGGCTCATGTGTCTATTGGCCTGAGGGGTGACACCTGAAGCCGTGTAGTGACTGCTGCTGTGACGTCTTTTGGCAGATTTGTGTGAATTTCACACCTGATGGGGGTCAAACACTGTGAATTCCAGTGTCCACACTCCACCCAGCCTGTGCCATGTGCCAGACTTCACCTGACTGACACTACCTGCAGCATTCAGACCCTGAACACAACACTCCCCCTCACAGACACACACCCTTCACCCACTTGGCGCTGCAGCATTGAGGCCCTGACGAGGACTGGGGCCGACACATGCCAGTGGAGCCCTCCACGCCTCCCACTGGCAGCGCTAACAACGAGTTCCTCAAAGGCAGCACCGGCTGAGGGGGAGTTGAGGGCTTTTTCTTTTTGTCTCAAAGCTCTTCTGCGTGATTTCTTCCTCGGAGTGCACACTCCTGAACTTTCAACAGCTTTCAGCTCCCTAATGCCGGTGCTTCCGCAACTTCTGACTCAGAGAGCAGAGCCATTGTCACAGCTACAGAGCTGGCATTGTCCTTCAAGCTTGGAGGCCTTGGCACTCACAATGCAGAGCAATTAACTCACTGAGAGTGACCACGTAGATTTCTGCTCTTTATTCTAGTGTGTGTGTGTGTGTGTGTG
>JBBMOE010000002.1:17282156-17309809 GCA_037975065.1 Chaetodon trifasciatus
GTACAGTGTTTGCTTTATGTTAAAATTCAACAGGCACTTTTCACTTTTGCAGGCTTTTACCTCTAAATACTGTACAGACAATCTTGGCAATGAAGTTTACAGCATTTCGGATGATGGCAGGTTTTCACTCTGTGTGAACAAAGACATCAAGAGCATCTCTGAATAAGGGCAGATTATCCAAAACTATGATGTATTTTTGGAATGGGTTATAAGGTTTGAAGGCAGAAGCATGAATTGGAGCAGCTATTAATACCACAAAGCACCCGTCAGTTATTTCACAGCTCATCTGTCTCACAGCTCCGTGGGTGATTTCTGCATCCAGAGGCCATTTTTGTCAAGTGAGAGGATCTTTCTGTCCGCCGGTGGATGCACTGCCCAGCTGATATGTCTGTTTTACAGGCCGATTACCCTGCAGGCTCCTCTCTTCTATAAAAGGATTAGTGAAGTCTGGCACTCTTACATAACTGCTGCAAGCTCCTGTGCCGAACGATCGAGTTTACAGGCTCAGCTCCAGCAACTTTGATGAGAAAAAAGTCCCTCCACCAATCGTTTTAACCTTTTAAAGGTCATTTTACAGCAGAGGTGTGCAACACAAGGTTGTTGCTTGTGCTAGCCTGCACTGCTCTGGGTGGATAGATCCATGTCTCCCGTCTTTATCTTGTGTTCTTGCATCTTTACCGAGCTGTAGACCACATGCTGCACTGCTGGAGAATAGAAAGCATTACGCAGCTCACACCTGCTGCAGGCATTTTGGTTGTAGCTCTTCAGGTGGCCATGACAGTGTTGGTCCATCACTTTGATCCAGACAAATATATATCTCAACAACTGCTGCATGGATTGTCATGGAATTTTGTGCAGACATTCATGAAACCTGATGATGATCCTCTGACATTTTTTAGAGCGGCCAGAAGCAATTTTCTTTCACTTATCCTGTAAAATATCTCAACATCTACCAGATGTACTGGAACAGAATTTTAAGGAGACGTTTGTGATTCCCAGACGATGAAACCTCAGGACTTTGGTGATCTTCTGACTTTTCCTCTCGTGCCACCACAAGGTTCACTTTTATGGTTCTGAGTGAAATGTTGGAAGCAGCTTTTGGATGGATATTCATGAAACTTGGTGCATGTGTTCCAGCCTGGTCTCACTAAATGACAGATGAATAACACCATTGTCTTCAGTCATTTTGTATGTTACTCAACACATTTTTAGCTTCTCGTATTAAAAGTGACGTGCTATTTATATGCCATCCCATAATGAGATCATGTTGCACATTCATGGCCATCACAAGAAAACCTGGAACAATTTTTCAAGTTGTCCAATGGCTGCAAAACCAAACTAAAACCCATCAGCTCAGCTGTACTTTATGTTAATGCTAGTAAGTGGCTGTTAGTGGCATGCTAACATGCTAAGATGGTACGCAAGGTAAACATACCTGCTGAACTTCAGCGTGTTAGCACTGTCTTTTGAGCATGTTAGCACGCTGGAGTTAGCATTTAGCTCACTGCTGGGCCAAAGTACAGCCTCACAGAGCGTGAGCACTTTTAGACTTTTGTTCTTGAATTATTAACACGATAGCAGAGCACATTAAAACGCTGCATTCAATACCCCAGAATCGACTGACGTTTATGTCCATCACAATGGACTAATGGACACTAGCAGCAATCTGGACATCTCCACTTGCATTCAGACTTTGAGAATTTCAACGGTATTGTTGGTGACTTATGACTCAGCTGTGAGTGTAATTTCTAAATTACTGTCAACTTTATTTTTCCCTCACATGATGAAATTATTATCTCATAAACATCACCAACGGGACATATGTTTTGAATCACATTAAAACTCTAACTAGTGACTCATGTTTAGATTTATTGACAGAGCTGTTTTTTACCGTGACTCTGCCTAAAACTGTTCATAAAGTTTATCAGAAGACTGTAACAGCCACACGCAGAGCAAATCACAAACATGTAGATCAAAATCCTCTACACATGTTGTTGAGCTATGTGCCGCCGTGTCTGGTTTAGTGGAAATCAATGATATTCCAGTTCCTCAAAACAGCAGGTAATGAAAACAATGAAATGCCAGTAGAAATGCCGCTTCCACCATGTTTGTCCTGTTTGGCTAGAATCCCTTAAAATTCTGGGTGGACCAAACCTTAAAAAATGCAGGCTTGTAACATGAAATGTTGGCAGTTTGAATGCTGGGTGGACAGGAGATATGTGGTTGGGAAAGTGAGAAAAAGTCACAAGTTTGAAATACAGCATCTTGCGGTGTCCTTGAATTCACCACCATGGAAGAACTGTCAAAACAGTCACTGCCTGCATGCAAAGTAACTCCAGTATGATGCAATGAAATGTGAAAAATTATTATTCAAAGCAAGTTTCTGCAGGGCGGTCGTCATTCCCTGCTGGAATAAACCAGGAGGTAAGCCAGGAAATCAGACTGAAAACTAAGGGAAATGTGGTCCCTGCATATAGAATATTTGCCACAGAGATGAGAAAGATGATTTGCAGTAATCCGAAGTATGAGAAAATAAGAGCTAATGGGATAAAACATGCACAGCCACTATTACAGTCTGGTGTTTAATGCATGCTACAAAGTTGCTCTTTGTACAAATATCATCAGCATGTTTGTTCCTATCTTCTTCTTCTTCTTCTTCTTCTTCTTCTTCTTCTTCTTCTTCTTCTTCTTCTTCTTCTTCTTCTTCTTCTTCTTCTTCTCTTCCTTGGAGTGGACATTCATGGCAAGCTGCAGCTGCCTGAGCGCTCTAATATGTGCACGTTCCCTCCTGAGCAAGCCATTTATTGAGACTTAAGCGTGACTAAATATATCACAAGATGAAAGTCATTGGGGATGTCAAAGACACAAAGCACGCTGGGTAATTTAATGTGACAGCAACCCCCTTCTTCACACTCACACTCACACACACACACACACACACACACACACACACACACACTCACACACACACACACACACACACACACACACACACACACACACACACGGTTGAACTTGACCTTTTCCATCCTCTCTTGTTGTTCACATCCAGTACATGTAAGTTAATGTGTTGCATGTTGCACCTTCTCCAGGGTTAGTCAGCACCATCTGCTAGGGTTGCACTGATTAGCATTTTCTGACACTTTTCAGGCCTGTGCCGTTTAACTGCAGCAGCCTCATGACAGTCCACAGTTAGCATCATCTCTAATAAGGCATCCAAAGCACAAATGCTACTTCATGCTGCAATGCAGATGATGTTCTTCTCTTTATTCTATTGCGGCCAAATTAAAATGGAAGGTTATTATGACTTTGGTCTTATTTTTTATTAGACCAAAGTTTTTATTTATTATTATCAGTATGAATGGTGGCGAAAAAGAAAAAGAAAAAGGAAACTAAGTTCCAGGATGCTTGAAACTGGAATTTCCCTTCAGATATTTACTAATTGGTCTTATTGTGCAGGAAAGGACCCAATGGGCCTTTTTCAGCTGTATCCAAACCTCAAAATCCACTCAAGCTTTGGGAGGAGTTTGAGTTGGACACTAAGTGAAGAAGAGGAGGGAAACTTTTGTTTTTCTTTCCTTAGGAAGCGGCGTTGTACTCCGCTGTCCTCACAGAGGCTCCACTGTTTGGTGCCCAGAAGAGAGCAGTAAGACAGGCAGAGGGGCCCCTTCCCTACAAAGTGGAGCAAAACACAACAATCCCTTTATTCAGCTGTTTGGACCTGCCATCTGAACAGCAGCTTGTCATTAAATTAACATCACAGCAGGCGCGCGCCCTGGCCCTTGCTTCCCGGAGCATTGTGGTGCACTGAGGAGGAAACTCATTCTTTCAGGGGATACCAGGTCAAAAAGCAGGGGTGGTATAGACTCGTCCCAGCAGCCTTGGCGTTGAGGAATGGGAACAGTCGCCGTGCCACTGTGTTGGTCCTCGCAAGGCTGAGTGTTGAAAGGACAACCTCTTAATCCCTGGCAGCCGTGAAGGACAGAGACAGATTTGCTTTTTGTTTTTGATGTTGTGCCACTTTCTCGCCATATCCACCCCGAGGACAGGACTGTAGTCCACGCCAAGGCCTCTGACCACTGCTGTGCCTGCTACACTTTTCATTGCAGCGAGGCTGTGTTGGCCCGGATCAGAGATTCATGAGCTGTGCACCTGCTCCGAGGAAGTGTCTCGAATGAGTTCCCCAATGGTTTTCCAATAGAAACATTTGTATGGTGGTAGTGCACTGCCTGGCTCCTGCACCAAAACTGTGAATTGGCTCCTGAGCAGCACTGAAACGCTGTTTAAATAACACAAAAGCTAAATTATTTGATTTCTTAGAAAATGGAATACAATCACTTACCTTCCTCATACTTCAAAATAAATAGACTTGGACTCCAGCCTATGTGAAAGAGTTCGCTGAATTCAGACAATTCTCTTCACCTCATAAAAAAAAAAAACTTTCTGACAAAAACAAAACAAACAAAACAGGCCCAGCACCACAGAGGAAGTAAAGAGAGAACTCTTGCTATAAGCAAATTAAGAGAGTTTAACCACCAGTGACAGATAACAATATTCACATTTATTTTGTAAAAAAGATACGAGTGTGCCTCAGGACTTTGATGCTTGTACTGAAACTCAACATGGCACCATGGACACTAAATTGAATATCCAAAAATGAATCATTTTGAGACAGTGCTAGAAATATTTGTGCTGCTGCTTCAAATTTCCATTACTCATCCATTTCTTCTGTCTTACCATCTACATGTCCACCCACTCGTCCTTCCAGTCCCACAGTCCACGACTTTTTCCCCAGCGAATACCTGCAGCTCTTCATGAGATATCCCTCCCACTTCCAGGCCAGCTTACATCATGAGCCCTGGGTCTTTACCTTGATCATACCTTCAGATGTGAGGCACAGGTGCTGCATCTTTATCAGTCGCCTGAATCAGTTCAACTGGCTTCACAAGCATCACCTTCACATTGAGATCCTCATTGTTGGCTGAAATCCTGTTATGCATGAATATCTTGTGTGGAGTCCAGCTTAAATGACCAAAAACAGGTGCAAACACACCCCAAGTGCCGTGTTTGGTGCTCCATCATGTCTTAAAAATACATTTCAGCTACAGACCCCTATCATATGTCATCATGTTCTCGCTTTCCCCACGTTTCATATCATTCTCTGCAGTCAGCTGTTAAAATAATGTGCCATGAAAATGGAGACAATGCTTCATCTTCACTGTAGCATCCGAGCTCTCCATTGTACTGTAGAAATCTTTATTAAAGTGATATGATGAGCTCTTATAATTTTTGCAAACAGATTGCAGATGGAGATCTTTGTGCCTCTGCTGTGTATCATCCCATATTCCTGATAATATCCCAGATATAATAACACTGATACCACATGTGCCATATGTTTTAACACACAGCTTCCCTATTGCTTCCTCTTCACTGGACAGTCTCATCTCTCTCTGACCACCTTGTTGGTAAAACAAGGGGCAGCATAGACCACTGGGCAATCAGGTTAGAAAGGCCAGTGAAGCGAAAGAGGTCAGATAGATGAAGTGACCACAACACTACTGTGTCTGCTTGTTCCAGTAACGTAGGCTGCACATGACAGACCCTGAAGGGAAAGGCACATGAGGACAACTTTGCTTGTTTCTCTGCTTCTCTTTGAATTCCAAAATTCTTCACGCAAAAATAACAAATATCTCCACGTGCTCCTCTGAATTTAAAAACCTGGTGTGAAGAATGAAAGCTCTTATGTTATCTGTCACCGTGAATAGACGACTCATGTTAATGTGCAACCGTGGCATTAGTCACGCAGCAGCGACAGGGCCCTGCTTGGAAGCTTTTGACTGTATTTGCTCCCGTCTGTCTGGTCTTATCTTGCCGCCCCACTCTGTCTTTAATCTTGTTGCCTCCGAGCTGCATCAGACACAAAGAAGCGTCTCTCGGGAGTGTCTGGGAAGAAGCAGAGTAAGTGACGAATGGCAGCGAGAAGTGGGAAGCTGGAGCATGACTGGATGTGGGGTTTTCAACTCAAAGCTCTTTCAATGGGCACTTCAGGGTCTTTTAGAAGTGTGTCTGAGTGCACCAGAAGCTCCAAACATGCCTGCACCAGTTGATTTGTCTGCGGGCTTGTTACAGTATGTGAAGGCTGGTGGGGGTCAGAGTGGCTGTAATGTTTGTACAGAGGACACATTCAAAATCACTGTTTTTAACTGGATATATGCCAACTAAATAACTGCTTACAGCCTGATCTGTAACTGAGGACACATCTGTTCCCACAGCAAAACTTGTGAAGACCTGAGCTGATGCAGCAGAGACATCCCAAGACGTTTTTGGTTCCAAGCAGAAGTTGACCTTCCACCCACCACCTACATTTAGGCCGATCTATTGGCAGAATATAGAAGAAATGGAATTTAATATTTGAGAGCAGGTTTTCAATAGTGGGCAACCTCGCAGTCCACACAAGATTTTGGAAGGATGAGCTCACCTTCACCAGCCGTTCAACCAATAAGCTGAAAAGTCTGTTGAACGTACCATCACAGGAGGGCGTGGCCAGATGTGATCTGATTTGATTTTTTTACAAATTCCTGCTACCTGCAGAAAGTGTGAATGCAAAAGCATGAAGGAGGCAAGCCATGATATTCCACTAAATGATAGTTGGTGGCAGTAACGAGTCAAGAAATACAGCAACATACCAACAAAAGGAGACAAAGAAGAAGACTGGATTTAAACATAAATATGTTTGTTTACATGCTTACTCCATATGGTACCTTTAAAAGAAAAAGGCTCTGATACTGTTTGTTCCATTTTTATTGTTTCTTGTCATTGAACATGAATGCTTAATCAATGCAACTGATGAGTAAATCCTACGTTAACAGCCGACACCAGGGTTGCAGATATGGACACTGAGATATCCACCTACTGTACTGCAGATACAATACTTACTACAAATAGTTACAGAGACATTGCTACTGTTTGTGGAGACTATGCAGACCGATGCTGAGAGATTACACTGGATAAATTGCAGATGTGTTAGCGTGTTAGCGTGACAGAGTGTTGTTGAGTTTAAACAAGCTGTGGTCCAATTGGGTTTCTGCTTTGTCCTGATGAAGGTCGCAGAGCTTCATTCCCGGACGTAAATTCGTGTGCACACGACGTCATCTGCCCCAAAAATCTGCAGGAAACAAAAAGATGATGCGTTTTAGAAAGCTGATAGTGATTGGTCCTTACAGTCAGCTGACCAAAAATATGTTCAATTAGCTTTAAAGCTGTTTGCAGTTTCACACCTGTGACAGTTAGTCTGTTAGGTTTCAGTTTACTTTGGGATGACAAGAAAACAGTTGAACCAGGCTCAACAGTCATCCAGCAATGTGCTGCACTGGTCAGTCAAATACATGTAAGCATGTGTGGTGGGGTACTTTTTAAAGTAGATGCTGTATTTCCACTCTTAATCTCATGATTGTTGCGACGAAAGATGAAATAATAGCGACAATGGGATTTTTATTTTCCATTTTAAAACATCGTCTGGAAGGTTTTCCAGCAGTTTGGGAGAAAGTGACTGAAAGTAGCATCACCAAGTGTTTTTGTGCTGCTTTGTGGAGCTAAAAGAGAAAAACCAGAACATCTGAGAGGGAGTCTGGTGCAAGGCCAGGTTGTGCCTCATAAACTAATAAAAGAAACGGTTCAGAATCGGTGTAATGCTTTCTCTCTCTCTTTGGTCTTAGTCACCAGCCGGGCAGCAGAATTTTCAATGAATTGTCGCTGATTTATTGTGTTTCTCAGTAAACCACAGATGAGCATTACAACAGTCTAGCCTGCTAGTTATAAAAGCGTCAGCCTCTCTATGCGGCTCAGACAGAGGAATGGCCTCACTTTGGAGATGCACCAAGAACACAATGAATGCCTTCAAGCAGAGGCTGTCCAATGTGCAGCCTCATCCTAATTGTACCCATTATCATTCGAAGACTACCAAGATGCATAAAAAAACTTTTTGGAGAGAGATTAAGGATGTGTGCAGTGAGTGTGTGTGTGTGTGTGTGTGTGTGTGTTGATTGATCATTGATAACAGGTAAAAACACACTAACAGATAAGTCTCTACTGTTGTCTGTTCCTCTCAAAACCCTTTTAAAAGTACTCTTTGCATTAGCTTTTGAACAAAGCGTGCTTAAAGACTGTTGAGATTGATAAGCACATTTTTTTCAGGACGAGGGAAATAAAATTGGTGGGCCTAAAGCTAAATCTCAAAGTGTCCATAGAGCAGAAGTCCAGTCAAGGTTCAGATCTGGCATTAAGTATGTATTTATATTCCTCTGATATTAAGACATTGAAGGAACGCACAAAGAATCCTTTTCTTAAAAATACAATTACGGTTTGGTATGCTGTGCACAAACATATTGGAGATACACCTACACTGCCCCAATTCACCCCTGTTTGGGGTAATGAACAATTTACACCTGGGAAAAAGGACGGAGGGTTCAAGACATGGAAAGAAAAAGGCATCCAGAAAATTATGGATCTATACGAAGGCGGAGTCTTGCTTTCTTTTGTCAGAGATATCATATTCCTAAAAAAACACTTCTTTAAATATTTACAATTAAAAAATTTTATGTCATCAAAACATAAATGAACAATGTATATACCACCCTTGTCAACACTTGAGGAAGTAACAATTGGAAATTTGGAAGGGAAGGGCCTTGTGTCCAAATATTATAATATACTGGTCTCATGTAGCACCGAAACAACCTTAGATAAATTGGATGCATGGAAAATAGATTTAAAAGATGATATTGATGAGGCTGATTGGACTGATGCATGTCTGAAGGCACAAAACCAGACAATAAATACAATGTATAAACTACTTCAGTACAAGTGGTTTATGAGAATGTACATAACTCCTGTCAAACTGCATAATATGTCTGCCAGTATACCAGATGTTTGCTCGAAATGTTTAGATGAGAAAGGAACTTTACTTGGTTGTCTCTGGGAATGCCCAAAAATGCAAATGTTTTGGAAGAATGTTATTAAGTGTTTATCAGAGATGTTTAATGACAAGATCCCTTTGAATGTTAAACTATGTCTACTTGGAATATATCTGAAGGACTTTAAGCAGAATTCAAGACATACCAAACTTTTGGACTTTGGACTTCTTCAAGCTCGGAGGGCTATTGCATTATGTTGGAAAAGTATGGACGCTCCATCACTGGAAATGTGGATAAAAGAGCTCTCGAGCAGCATTGGACTGGAGAGACTGACATATATTGTCAAGGGCAAACAGAAGGACTTTGTTCAGCTCTGGGAACCATACATGGCTATCATCAGGGATATAAATATGGACCTTTTTCTAACTGGGGAAATCAACACCTTATTAATTTAATTTAATTTATTTTGTCTACTTGTCATCTAGTTTTGGTATGGTCATATGGTGTGGGTAAGTGTGTGTATGTGGGATGAAACTGACTGTTTAGGTTCATAAAAAATGACAATAAATATATTGTGAAAAAAAAATTCTCAAAGTGTCAAGGAAATCCTATTAAACAATGATGCATCACAGCTGAAATGATGGCCATCAATCTGAGCCGTACAGCAAACTGTTGATGATGAAACCAAAAGAGACTGCTCAGCTGACGCGTCCTTTGAACTCACAAGCTTGAAGTGATCGAGTCCCCTGATGTCATTTCTCGATTTCATATCGGGCTGACATAGCTGGAGAAGATCCACACCACTTTGCCCTTAAAGCGTTTTCAGACTAAACCAATTAAACGGATCATGCAAATTGTATGGAAATGTGCCCCACTTACAGTGTGAACTGCCACAGACAATCACACCATTGCTTTATGATCTCTAGCCACTTCGAGTCTCCTGCTGAAGCTCTGGTCATCTGTGCATCTGGGGGCTTTTTTTTGGAAGCAGATTGATATGATTCAGATTCAGATGGTGTTTGTTTTGGTTTTTCCAGGTACTCCTCCCAATAGAAAGCGGCTGCCTAGGTGCAAAAATGACTCATGCCTCTTTTTCTCTTGAGGTGATTAAAATCTCACAGGATTTTAGCGATACAGTATTTATTTAATCAAAATCTTTTTGCATTTGCTAACTCTAATAGGCATGCAAGTTTATGAGCAGGTGCTTTTTAGCTATGCCTTTAGTTTGAACATCTAGCAGAGGACTTCATATGTGACTCAGTCAAATATTGCTGAAAAATATTAGATGTGCTGCAGTTTAGAGGACAACTCTGCTGCTGCTGCTGCTGCTGCTGCTGCTGCTGCTGCTGCTGCTGCTGCTGCTGCTGCTGCTGCAAAAAGACTCTAAATACTGTGAGACTTGACCAAATCTCACTGTGAAACATGAACAGTCACCTTCTAATTTTGAGAAAACACTCACAGCAAGGAGCAGACTATTTTGGGCTTCAGTGCAAGTCCATCAAAATTAAGCAAGTCACACAGCTCCAATAAACCTTTATTCCCTGAAAGCTTTTTGTTTTCTTGCCTTCATCAGGAGATGCTCTGAATAAAGCCAGAAATGCTATTGCCAAAGAAAACAGGGTTGATAAACATACAAGACAGGGTCAAACAGTATATTCTGCTATTGTGAAAGTGTGTGCTTGCATAAGGGTTGCTTATAAGTGAGCTTTTGAAGGTATTCTTTTCATATTTAAAGTACAAATATTTAATATATGGTGCTAATATTCAATATTCCTACAACTGACTTCTTCCAGGCCAAATCATGGTAAGAAATTAATAAATCCTGGAAACTACAAATTGATCGACCTGTCAGTGAGGCCGGCACTGAGGGTTTTATTTCCAGCGTTATACAGCACAGGATAACTAGCTTTCAACACTGTGTGGCCTTCACATTCAGCCTACGTTTACACGAAGGGAAAATGCATATGTATTCATGCGGTTGGGCCTCTCGTTTACACTCAAACAGAGTTTTTTTCACTGAAAACGACCATTTTTAAAAACTCCGGCCAAAGTGGAGATTTCTGAATGTGTTGGCATGTAAACAGGGTTAAACGGCGTTTTAGGTTCCGCAACATCACAACATGCGACTGAAAATACTTCACGTCATGTGAGCAACCTATGTTTACACTCGCGCCCATTGGTTTGGCATAGTTATGATGCACTCAACAGCGTATTTATCCGGGTTAATGTAAATGACAACATTTTTGAAAACGATGTTGTGTGCATGATGTTATTTTTGAAAACGTAGGAGCTAAAATATCCGTTTTTCAAAATATCCTGCTACGTATAAATGTAGCCTCAGTGGCTCATTCATTGTCTGATTGGCACCCAGTCAGATTCATGCAGGTGTAGAGTGTGAACAGTGCGAGCTGAGACTTTCATGATTACTCTACTGAAACAGTCAATGCTAATTCAGCTTCCTCGTTAGGTTTTGCAGCTTTTGATAGTTGTCTTAACCATGATTTAATGTTTATGTGTGTTTGTTAAGGAGGGTTTGTTTTACTAGCAGGAGCTCAGTATTTTTCTGACAGGTATACTGAGTATTTGACTGAAATTTCTTCCTATATATTTATTTATACATACTATTTTACAACAGCAAGTATGTACTGCCAGACAGATCACAGTGCCATTAACAAAAGGAAGAAAAGTTGTTACCATATCAGATGCAAAAATGTTGACACTGAACATGACAGTGAAATGTTCACATTTTCAGTTTCATTTTCAATTTCTGCCAAAATAACATATATAATGGCAGCAGAAACTGAATTATTAAAATATTATATAATATTAATATTATGTTTAGGCACTGGCAGCACTTGGTTCAGGTTAGGGAAAGATCTCGGTTTTGGTTTAGTGACTAAACCAAACCACAGATGGGACTGAGGATGCAAATAATGGTGTCAAAGTCCTGCAGCTGGTACATCCTCCATCCACCCTGACCCCCTCCCTGTGACACCGGTGCCCTTAATTCACTCAAAAATAATGTAAAAAACACGTGCCTCTGAATATAATCCATATTTGCCACCACAGTTTAATTTTGAAAACTATTTAGTAATATATAAACATCATTTTTAGGAGACAGGGTTTCAAACTCCCAGTTCATTTCACTTTCTGTCCGCCCCTCTTTCTTATCATCATCAACACTGTCAACTGCCATAGCACCAGAACTAGGGCAGTCGTCTCAGGTGAATGATGAGATGTACCTGTTAGTGTTACCATGGCAACAAATCAAAGCCACACGCACTGAAAACCAGCTTCATACTATTTACCGATGTGTAAACTCGACGTCATGGTGGAAGAGGGCTGGTTAGGGTCAGAAGTGGGACTCTGAGTTGTAAACGTGGTCTGTCTGCTGGTTGTATGATGGTGTGACAGCAGGGAGGAAGGAGGTGAGAAGAGCAGCAGAGAAGCGCAGAAACTCGGCCAGATCAATCTCCATTAGTACAGCAACGCTGCAGCCTCTCCAGGGCAGCCGGGCCAAAGTGTCACCGGAGTGGCATTTCTGCTTTTATCACCCAAACACTGGAAAAGATTTCACATGTTCTGCCTCGTGCTCAGTCTGAACAATGAGGAGCTTCTCGTGGAACACTGAGATCCCATTTAAGCATTGAAGTCCTGACTGAAGCTGCTCTTCTTCCCACTTCTCGCTGCCATCCCATGATATAAAGCTGCTCAAATATCCTGTGATTACTTTCTCAGCATCTAAACTTTCTATATTGTTGTTTCGAGCTTTTGCCTTTTGGACATTCATCTTAGAAGTACTCGAGGAACAACAATGCCGAGCGTGGGAGCCCTTAAACAGGAAAGCTGTTGATTCCCTGAGAACTGCTTGCCCGGTCCATTGGTCTTGGACTGCTCCCCTGCATATTCGTTGGAGGGGCTTTAGACCCATTGACTTCTGCCCATATTAATCTGGCTAAATACAGGGGTATTACTGCGATGTCAGCGTAGCAGCTCCCCTTGTTCTCCTTTCACATCTCTCCACAGGGTGGATGAAAGCTCGGCTCCTTGGGAAACGGCCTCTCTCATTTCCTTTACAGATGAATCTCCAGGGTGACTTCATACATTCTCTGCCTGGTTTCATTAAGCACTTCTCAAATACAGTAAGCTAGCTGCTTGAAAATCCCTTCTCAATTCATCTAAGGGTCTCCATGAGAACAAGCCACGCAGCAGACAAACCATACAGATCAGCTGCACATCAGATCCAACTCTCTCTACCCAGAATAACATTTTGGAAATTATTTTTTTGCCTTCTCTTTGTTGAGACAAGCACAGACCTCGGTCTGAAATGAGAGTCCATTAATCTACTGAACTTCAGAGCTTTTGTCTTAGCAAAGAGGGCATTTTTCTCTTTCCTAAGCAGTAATCTATTAAGGCTTTCAGTGAGATGATGAGTCACTGCTCACCAGTATGAGCTCATCGCCGTTCAGCTCCCGGGTCCAGTAGGTTTTGGGGCCATCACCATCCACCAGAGTTTGCTGACAATGGATCTTGTTCTCTGACTCCCAGGTGGCGAGGCTCTGCGGGGGAAGGGACAAGGAGGTGGGAAGGTACAAAACAGGAACAAAACATTAGCAAGATGTACCTTTTAAAGGGTCACTTAATACCAAACGTAACACCTATCTGTGCAGTCAGAAATGCCTCATTCATAACCACACCCACCAGTTTCCATCTACACAGTAATACTTTTGGGAGGCCCGTTCCTGTTTTAGCAGCTGGCCTCACTACTGGAACAAATCCCTGCAGCCAGGATCTGAAATCTGCTGGAAAACCCCTCCAGATGACTGAAGACTGTTTGAGCAGCTCATTAACATTCATAGATGTGTGCAATGTCCACAGACTTTTGGCCATATATTTCAGAGGCTACTTAAAATCTGTCCAGTGCTTATTCATCCATGGTCAGACCTCAGTGAACAAAGCAGCATCATATTATAAATCAGTGGCATGAGCCCTTTGCGGACTGAGTCAAAAATAATCCACACTGGTGAGTCGGGCTAATTCACTTCAATAATATTTCAAATGACTTCAACGGGATTAGTCAGAGTCTGACTTCAGGGTGAATTTCTCATCCAGTAATTGGCCCAAAGTGCCTATCAGAGAGTTTAGAATTCATGAAAGATCAGGAGAAAGGTGACCCCGTCGTGCTAATTTGTGTTACTGGAGAGGATTTATCTCTTTGGTCAGCTGAAGGCTCCATTAGCTGCACTCGTATTTCATTTCCTCGACTGTCCACTGTCACAAAAGCTCTTCTTTTAGAGGTGCAGTTTGACATTTTTGGAAATTATTAACTTTCGTACTCAGGATGAGATGAGGAGTTTGATACTACTCTCATATTGATCTGATTTAAAAACAGGGTGAATTAGCTTTATCTCGTTTGTTAAATATATGCAAAAACCAAAGTGTTAAAATTAGTGCTGTCAAAAATATTGCGTTATTAACACGTTAACGCAAATCAATTTTAACGGCGTCATTTTTTTTAATCGCGAGATTAATGCTCTGTGTGGCCTAGTGAACTTGTAGTTTTTTATAAGCTGTGGCCACTGCTAGTAACGTTAGAAAAACTACAGGATCCGATTGTAAACCAGAAACAAAACAATAGGCATGCCCCACGCACGTTTTTGGTCTTGCCTGTTCGCTAGCTGTAAAGAGTAGGCTTTTTTAGGCTACTGGTTTGTGTGGTTGTCAAGCGCGAAACACCGAAATGGATGCGAACAAGATTCTGATTGGGAAATTTAGTTTCAAAAAGTTGCCAGATGGGTCGACTGACAAGACCAAAGTTATCTGTGTGTATTGTTGGTGTGAGCTGAGTTATCACCGTAGCACATCCAGTCTGAAATACCACTTGATGGCCAAACACACAGCTAATGTGAATTCTCCGCCGCCTCCTTGTCAAAACCAGGTGACAATGGATGGCTTTCCACAGAGGCATGTGGATACCGCAACTAAGAACAAGCTTACTGCAGCCATAGCCAAGTAATGTTCATTCTTTCTGGAGAGAAACAAGAGGCTGGGTTGATAAACCTCTGGTGAATAAATAGAGGAGCAGTATAGTCTGACTGCTTGTATGTTCAAAGGAAACTTAAGAAAGGAAAGTTGAAGCCTGGTTTAACTGCACTATAGGCTGAGTCCTAGTTTACAATGATGTGTAACTTTGTAACTTTATCTTGTATCACCCTGTTTTCATCCCTTAGAAATGGTTGTTGAAGGGGCTTTTTTGTAACCAAGTATTTATTTTTTGTCATCTGTTTATTGACAGTGTTAAATTGTGTGAGATTTTGCTTCAAATGTGAATGACTGTTCAAAGTGAGAATGTTAGTGTGAAATGTAACACTACACGTTGTTGTTTTCAATAAAAAACATTTGCACAAAGCAAGCCTATCCACTTTTCCATGTTGATAAGAGTATTAAAATGATAATTCAAGGGACATTTAGAATAGATAAAAATGTGCGATTAATTTGTGATTAATCACGAGTTAACTATGACATTCATGAGATTAATCGCGATTAAATATTTCAATCGATCGACAGCACTAGTTAAAACAAATTAATTGGGTGCTGGCAGCAGATTTTCTTAACTGAGGATAGCTGTTTCCTCCTGTTTCCAGTATAAGCTAGGTTAACCAGGTTAACCAGGCTGCACCATCATATTTAAAGGAAGAATGAGACATTTTGGGAGAAGCACCTATTTGCTTTCTTGCCAATGAGTAGACAAATAAATCATGTCTGTCCAAATATGAAGCTGGACCTAGGGGACAGAAGCTAACTGGACATGAGGAAATAGCTAGCTTGACTCTGCTAGCATTGGACGACTGTCTAAAGCTAATTCAATATCCACCAGCATCTCTAAAGATCACCATTTAACGTGTTATATTTTCTTACTTTAATCTGCGCAAAATGTAAAGTGTAGAAATGATTTAGTGAGCGTTAATGGTGTACAGGCTAGCTGTTTCCCCCTTTTTCTGATCGTTGTGCTAAGCTATCCTAACTCTACTGAATGTAGCTTTAGGCTAATGAACAAATGTGACAGTTCTGCCAATCTTCTCAGCTAAAACTGCAAGAAATTGAATGTGTTTCTCCCCAAATCTACATTATCATCCATAAATGGCTATTTTAGGGTTAAGTTTCTCAAGTCTGTAAAGATTATCTTATTATTCACATGTTCTCATAAGTGTTGGCTTCATGTTGCTATCTGACTCTGATTATATTTTCCCACACTGCTGAAATTTTTTTCCTCTCAATGAAGCCAGCTGCATTTTCCTTTTCAACGTGGCGTCTTAAGCTAATGATCCCACTCCAAAGCCTGGAACTGATCAAAGCAGCCAATGCTTCATCTAACTCCAACAAAATGAAAATCTGGACCGACCGGCACGAACGTCCATGTTTGTTCAATCATGGTAGCATAATTGCAGTGTTGCTCATAGACAATTTGTTTGACAATTTGTACGATTTAGTATTTTCCAAAGCACCGCTCCTCAGTGTTGGACAAGGCAGCAGCCTGGGTTTCTCAGAGGCAAATGTTAATCACCATATCAAAGGTAAGGAAAGCCATCATGGATCGCTGCGGGCTGCCATCCACCAACTTTGCCAAGCCGAACAACAGCAGGGCTTTTCTACAGCGACAGCTCTCCCTCTGGTTTTTCTCATCTAATAAAGCCAGAGCCCAGAGAGTCGATTAGCCACGGCTCCATTTTAACATTATCATCAGTCTTAGCCTCTGACTTGGATGGATTTTCTCTCTCCATTGCACATTAACTCCCAGACAAATTCTCACACAGTCTCTCTCCTCCAAACGGCAAAGCAGAGCTTCTGCTGACACATTTGAGACCAAGACAAACTCATCCAGCTTTTCCTCTCAGCGTCTTACTTATCACAACATCTGCTGCCTTTGGCTTTGGTTCAGCCTCTCACAGACTTCAGTGTATCCGTCGCTTATCAGACACAAACAGTGTGTCATGAAGTGGGAGAACATCTCATTTCCTGTTTGGTTTAAAGTTTTTTACGTTGGATTTTACAACATTTCTCTCAGAGCCTGACATAACACGTTCGCTCCCTTTATGACTCCTCTCTTCCCACAGTTTGACCACATTACCCCTCTTGTGTCAGTGTTTGCTCATCGCTTTTCCCACTCTCAATAGCTCATTCCTTACTCTTGGGACAAAAATGTGCAGCGCAGTTTCTCTTTATCAAATCAACTCATGGTTTACCAAGCGACAAAAGCAATGAAGACATGCAGAAGTGCCTTAAGCTGCATTTTCTCTCATAACCAAATGGGAAATTCTAGTATTTTCTTGTGTACTGTGGAGAGGTGTGGGGCTTTGGTTCCTGTGTGTCATTTTTTGGCAGAGGCTGGGCTTGGTTCTCCAGGTGGCTCTAACACATCTGGGACTCATCACAATCAAGCACAGCATTAGGACTGTGGACTGCAGGGACTCATTGTCTCATTGAGTGTTTCTGCTGATTAGTGCACACATCTCTAGCTCTAGCGTCTCTGCCACCACACTGCCTCCACCTGCCTCAAGCCTCTAGTCCACAACCATCACCACCTAGTTTCACCTGTTCCTCTACCACCACATGCCTTCAACACTCTGCTCACACCACCTGAGCTCTGTGTGCTCCAGCGTATCTCTGAGCTGCTCTCCACCTCTCCACTAGTTCCCTGTATACCTGGAGTCTGCCTTCATTATCCATTCAATAAATTCCTATTTTACTCTGTCTGCATGTCTGCTATTGGGTCCAAATCCTGCCACAACACAACACTGACTTCTTGAATTATGAGTTTCTAAGAAGCTATGGTCCTAATTGGTCATCAATTTCTTATATGTGTGTTAGTAAAAGTATTTTCATGTGATCATAGATTTTAATTTCTAATTATTCTGGTGATTTTGGTTTGTAGAGAGTCGAGACAATTTCAGTGAAAATGGGTGTAGTCTGTGTTGCTATACGCTCATTCATGAGTGTAATTATTGAAACTGTCACTTGGAGTTGCCAAAGTCATAAAGTCTCAAGTCTTACAGATGAGGATTTTTATTGTTAAGCTTTTCATATCAAACCCAATTTTTGATGCACACTTTTTTGGCAATAGCCATTCATTGTAATTGCATTCTGTTATTAAATCTAAACAATGTCACTGCAGGACTGCTTCACTGCAGGCCTGCTGCTGCCTCTCCATGCTAAATGCTATTGTCAGCCACACAGGGATCTACATAAGTGTCCTAGAAATACAATCCTACTTTTATCCATTTACCCCAAACCTGTATAAGGCTGCTGAGCTTCACAGATGGGAATCACCTGCATTATCACATCATAGGATCACCTGTCAGGAGTATGTAGTTTGGAAATACATATTTCATCTTGTCCTTCCTTTTATCGCTCTGGCAATCAGCTTTTGATCCTATCAGACAACATCTCAGCATCTCCATGTAGCCCCATGGCAGGTGACTGATGCTGAAAGTCTGTCTCTATAGCAACCAGCTGGGTTAAAAGACTCCATTTGTCCAAGCCTATTTGCCCAGAGGCGACATGCTTTGTTGCACAAAACAACATGAAGCTAATGTGTTCAGATGAAAATGTTGCTGCACCAAAGAGGCTGCTTTATTTCTCAAAACTAAACTTATGATTCTGCAAAAGTCAACCTCAGCAGCACAGGGCAGGAAAAACTCCTCATGTCATGTTTTCAACACCTCCATCCATCAGAGCAGGTACATCATCACCTCATTATGACCTCCACTCTGTACTAAGGCCCAGCTGGTGTCTCTGAGACTGACAGGAAGCGCCTTATCACTTTCTCCACCTGGAAGTGAGAAGAGGCAGTCTGATCCCACCGCACTCACGCAGATTAACTGGAGCTTTTTAACCTTGTGGCGGTGTTAATCAGCCCTCTGCTCTTCGCCAGCCACAGATCAGCGTGTAATCCGTTTAACCACAGGGGCAGACGGCCTCGGCCAAAACCCACTTAGGGCTCTGCTGCCAACCACCACCTGAGAGTCCGCCAACACCCGACGCTGCCCCCCTCGCCCCTCGGGCACATGTGCCAGAGTCAGTGGGCGCTGCCTCCCGCAGGTTTAGCTCCACTCTTGCATATGATTGCCACACAAAATCACAAAGTGTTTGTTGCTGAGCCACCTCCCTGATTTCTTTTTGGTACAACAATAGGCTAAATATATCAGTACAGTCAATCATTATCAGACCAGAGATCTTTTCTTTTTGTGTTGGTTTGAAATGAAATGATGACTGTGTGACGCTCAACTCTGAGCTGTGTAAGAAATGTAGCTTGTTCAATTAAGTCTCCAAATTGTAGGGGTCAAAACATAATTGGATGAATTAACATAAACTTAAAAATTGCACTAACCAACATTTGAGTATGTATCATGTGAACAGGGCAGCTATCAACAAAACCCACAAAAAATTACCACCCACCCGCAGTTTCTTTTAACGCTACGTAGCATTTTAGCTTCTTTTAGCTTCAGGTTTTAGCTTTCATTCTCACAACTTTTACTGTTTTGTTTAAAACCCACTAAAACTTTTGAAATCAACGTTGAAAAATCATTACCTTTTAAGTTGATATTGTGAACTTGTTAGCAAACAGTTGCTTCTTCACACATCCAGCAGTTAGGGAGTAGTGAACATTAGCGTTCATACGGACTCGTGTTTGTTGTCAACACCTGGAGAATTAAAGTCTGATCTTCACTTTCTTTAAGTTCTGAATTTGGTCTCCACCAAAATCCTGAGGAAAATATCTGACTTTTGTGCTCAGAAAACAGTACTATAAGAGCAGTGACAATGAATCATAACAGCAAATTTACAGAGTGGAGAGCTAAACAATGAGCTTAAAGTCACTATAAAGCCTGTAAAGCCAAGTGGAGCTGCAGATTCAAGTAATAATTCTCTGTACATCACTAAATTCAACTGCCTTTAAAGGTTCATCACTCCAACAAACTTGTTTGTTTGTTTGTTTTTCATTAATTTCAGCAACTTTGTACTGCATGGACAGTGTGTCTTCATCAGGCCTGTGCATTAATTAGGAGATGCAATCATAACATCTAATCAAAAGCTATGCTGTCCTTAAATTTCATATGAATAAAAATATCCACCTAATATGGATGGAGAGCAGCTAAAAACCACTTTAGCCTCATTCTCATTTTCCAAATGTAAATCCAGTGTGCTGCAGTGAAGAGACACAACAATGAAAATCACTTCCTTTTTTCAGGCTTTGACGCTGATGCTCAAACCCAAACAAGTGGATGTGGCAAATGGTTGATGACAACTCGACCTGTCAGCATCGTAGCAGAGAGGCGTCATGTGGCCAAAAGCCACACTGAGAGCCGTCTAGCCCTGCCCAGTACTCAGCATGCCCCAGGGCACAGACAGAAGGAGCCACGCTGTCTCCTGGGATCTGAAATAGGTCATGTCTGCTCTCCTGACTGCAACACATAGTTTTTACCATGAAATAAAAGTCAAATCCAAAAATCCATACTTCAGATTTCTGCTGTTAAAGCATCTATTTTACAAGCATTAATTGGATATACTGAAGTACTGAAAGTCGATGGCTGCGCAGAGCAAACCCTTAATGAATTCTGTACAGTGCATACCCAGAAGGACACTGTGGTTTCCAGAAAATACATATCTCCAATTTCTCAGGCTTTCAGCAAGCAATTATGCATTTTTCCCGTTCCATGTGCAATATTACCTCTCCACAAACATGAATATCACTGCTTTCTGTTGCCCAGAATTTTTGGTGGTGGCAGTGAATTTCTGTTTTACATTTGAGAACATAATCTAAAACTGTTCAGACCTTTTGGAGGAGAAGCCTTGGAAAAATATGAAGTTTATATATTTGAAGAGGAGCAGCCTTGCAACAGAGATAAAATGCTTTCCTCAGGTCATTTCTGACAGGTCAAATTCCTTTAATGATCAGAATTACACTCATCTCTGATTTCACCTGTGATTTAAACTCTGCCGTTACATATATACATACGCTCATGTATATCACATTTGCAGTATATAATCGATGTATTTGCATATACGGTTTTCAAATGTCAGACCATACTCAGCTGTAAAATAAGGCTTTTGTAAAAGGTTACTGAATGAGTAAAAATTGTATTGCAAAATTCAACATCCACATAAATATCTTTGTTCAATATTTTTGATGTATAAGATTTTTGAATAAAATCATATGACTG
This sequence comes from Chaetodon trifasciatus, assembly GCA_037975065.1. Taxonomy (NCBI): domain Eukaryota; kingdom Metazoa; phylum Chordata; class Actinopteri; order Chaetodontiformes; family Chaetodontidae; genus Chaetodon; species Chaetodon trifasciatus. The sequence continues at coordinate 17,303,284 of JBBMOE010000002.1, forward strand.
TAGAAAGTCGGTACCATCCCCCTTGTTAGCTGAATGACCAAACTGCATCCCCCTTGTTAACCTGCCATCCCACCTGTCCGTCCCCTCGTAGCAGAGTTGAGTCTGACTGAGGTTAGATTTAGACTCTATAGCCTCGACCGCGGCTCTGGAATATCAGTAGTCTAACTGCGCTGTGTATTGATGAATGCATGCTGCTGTCCGGAGTGCTGAAGTAGCAGATTGATTTGTAAGTTTGCCTTTTTCTCTCAGTCTCACCCTAGTTACTTTTGTCGTGGATCTACAATATTATATGTATTATATACTATAATACTTAATTCTATACTGTATTGTAGCTGGCTCTATAGAGTAGTGTCACCTTCATGATCAAAGCAGCAACATGTGGTCATGAAAGAGGATCATAGAGACACACTGCTGCCTGTAGTATTCCTATAATAGTCCTTTAATATTTCTGCAATCATTCAGTAGCATCTGTGCTAAATACACCTGTAGTTTATACAGTGGATTGGAGCAGGAAATGAGGAAATTAAGCTGCGCTGACCACACCATGTTACATAATTTGAGCTAAAGTTTATACTTACAAAACAGGGTTTCATGTTCAAAATAAACAAATCACTGACTTATTGTAGAGATCAGTAGTAATGCTGATATGAACATTTAATGCACATGGATTGCTTTCTTTTCCTTAAAGAGAAGTGGTTTCATAACCTTGACAGATAATAAAACCCCAAATTCATCCTGCGGTTGTTGAGACTTGACGAGCTGCACTGCTACAGCCAGTAGCCCGGTCTTTGTGGAAAGTGAGTGAAAGATGGAGAGCATATTGCAGCACCGCACTCACTTATTTCTTGTTACCTGCAGCTGTGAATGTTAGGATGACACGCTAAAGTGAGAGACTGTCCTGCTAATGTGCCCTTTAGCAAGACCCTCAATCCCTTCTAGCTCCAGGATTTTATGTTTACAAAATTACAGTAATTACAGTGTAATCACCCAATCATAATGTCCAATTTAATAGCCTCTGTTTCTTCAAACAGACCTACTGCCTTGAACTTTATTCAGTTTAAGCCGATGATCCATAGTTTGCATCACAAATTCTCTCTCAATATGCCACACAGTGAGCTTATTCTACGGTAATGAGAGAGCTGCGATTTAGCACAGTAATTTGTTAATATCGTCTCCTCATCTGAGAGGATAACGGGATTACACGTTAATGTTGTTTACAGACTGTGTCCTCTCAGGTTGCCAGGCAGCGGGTGATAAGCAGATGTCAGCCTCTGGATCATTAATGCCAGATTGTTCTTACGTAAAGCACCTTCCTGTTTTTGCCGTGTATCTGAATTCTTTAACTTCGGCCCTCTGACCGCTGTCATTGTGTGAGTACAATTCAGATGCTGGGTGAACTGACCGCTTGTTCCAATAAACAAAATCAGCAGCACAAACATCACATGGAAAAGCTCTCTGGGCAAGTTTTGTGATTTATATGTTAAAAGGAAATATAAAGCACCTGAGAGAAAAATGATTGATTGACACAGATGATGTAAACATCTCATTGTTGAGATCATGTCAGACGTCTCTAAGAAACCAATTTCTTCTTATTACATGTAACGGGACGCTGCCTTTACATCAAGGCTTTTTCTTTAGTTTAAAAGCAGAGTGTGTTGTGAGTTCCAGGAACTTAGAAGACCTTGATGTTCCTGAAAAATAAAAAATTTAAAGCATATATGTCTCTGGCTGCTTGCCAAACCTGTGTAGGAGCTCTGACAGTGGATAAGGATGTAAGAATCCCCCCTCAGGGACTGAAGAGGTTCAGAGAGAAACTCTCCCAACTCTAGATGCCCTTAATCCGGCTGCACAGACGTGAGGATGATACCAATGGATGGAACTGCGAGGAGGTATTAATTTTTCATACAACCCTCAACAACAATGGCATGCAGATAGCTTTGAAGACCTTGAATATACTCGTAGAGCCACAGAGAGAATACCCCGAAAATCCAAATGTGATAAAGCTTATCTGTTAGGATTAAAGTGCTGCTCCCTTTGTGAATACAGAAGCAGATTCAATCACAGACGTGTGGCTCCTGGAAAGAAAAGTCTTGAATGATATCACCGTGTTTATATTTCATGATGTCTCTGCTTGACAAAAACCTTTAAAATACAAAGGTTGAAGTGAATCTGAGACGTGTTCACACAGAAATTGGCATGTTTTTGTCTCTTGTGCAGACATTGTATTGATTTGCATCAGTTTCCCGGAAGTCTATCTTAACTTTAGCCATAATAACTGCATCTCATACTCTCAGCCCCAAACATAATCTTGATATTAATCAAAAACCAGTTTTTTGTCACCACATGTGGGTTGGGTGTAAATATATAATCACTATAATAAGTCATCTTACAGTAAACTATATTGCAATGCAGTAACTGAACAATAATTACTGCAGCTTTGATGTTCTCTGCAATTATTTACAGAGCCCAGACAGTGTATAATCCTGTTCATAGATTTTCATATTAAAAAAATACAAAGAAAATCTAAAACTGTCAAACTGTGTATTAAAAATTGCCGTTAAAATGTTCAGGAAACATGATTTGACGTCAAAGAGCTAAAACACAAAGATCCTTTAAACTGCGAGTTTTACTCCGTTACTACACTACACCATTACTACATTAACAACAACTTCATATATGAGTGGTTCATATTTCAAACATCTGATTTCTGCAGTCCTCCTTTACCTTGCACTTTCGTCCGTCCACCGTCTCCTCATTGAATTCTTCACCAATGTGGAAGTTGATCTCAGTGGTGCGCACGCTGGTAGATGTCTTGATGTAGAACTGCTCCCCTTCCTGACGGATCTCCACGTGGGGGTTGGAGGCTGCTGCCACGGCCACCTTCCTCAGCATGGTGTTCACTCCTGGACCGGGAAGAGCCCAGACCAGATCAACGAGAGGGAGAAACAGGGGTCAGCCTCACCATTTTAACAAGATTAATTTTGTTTTTAAAGGGGCAATTAGAGGGAAGTATAAAATATCCTTGTGGAGGTTTTACAGTTGTTGATCATTACCCATGACTCGATAATTACAACATGCTGACTTTTCTGGCACTTTGCTGATTTTTTTTTTAAACTGATTAAAAATGAACCAAGCAGACATAATCGTAATTACAGTAATGTGTATTATAATGTTTTCCCATTTTGTCAGAAATGCAGGCTCAAAGCTGTTCTAACTGGTTAGTTAATACACAATATATGTTTTTTTGTTCATTAGAGGCCACCATTAATTGAGTTTATTACCCATCAGACAGACAACGAGAGTCAATTCTCGCTAAACCCCATGAAATCAACTTTAATCCTGAGAGGCAGATGTAGAAGAAAGGAAGGTTGATCTCTGCAATGCACTGAAAAGCTGAGACAGGCAAGAGAAAATGACACAAATCCTCACAAAAAGGACAGAGAGATAGATGAGACTGCTGCCATTTGATGACTAAGAGCTAAAATTTGCACCCAAACATCTTCCAGTGTGATCTGTTGTCTTCCTCCTCTGCCTCACCCTTGACCCCACGCAGATTTTAGACCTCTCCAGGCCCTCATGCCAGCTTCTATCAGACTCTGGACCTTAAATACAGGAGCACACACTGGCTGCATGTCTCCTTGTATTTCAGTGTCTGCTGGACATCAGCATCTCCTTAAGCTTAAATTTTAACCGACGACGACCGAAATTTTGTTCTGAGTAAAAACACAATAGATGTTCTGACAGAAACCTCAACTATTTCTCAAAACTGAGAGAAATCTGTGGAATTTTGGCACCGAAGTTTGTGTGAGGGATTATTCAACATTTGATTCGATTCTGAAAGGAAAAAAGTCTTCAGATGTCAGAGACGGACGGCGCTGGCTGTCCTTTTGTCTGGTCTGTAAGAGTGATCCTGCATGTGGCACCGTCCAGGCTTGTGGCAACACTTTGGCACGCCTGGTTTGACACTGCAAGGCCATCTGGCTTCATGTGCTGCCAAAGTCCCGGATCTTTTATTTTATTGCCCTCTCCTAGAATAACACAATATATCGAAAGCTAATATCTTTGCAAATGAGATCAAGTCTTCAATTTTGCAGGTTTCCTAGATCTTCCAAAAAAATTCAGTCTTAATTAGTTTTGAGAGATCCTCCTCATCCCAAAACCACTGTGGTGTCGCCTGGTCAACACCCAGGCATAAAAACATATTAATTTGACAGCTTACACTCGACCCCACCCATGATCTGAGTGGATCACGCCATGTGTTTTTATAGCATCAAATATGTATGAGCATCAGCGACCAAAACAGTCTGTGCCTGTTTCTGAAAAAAAAAACACATGTCCAGAATTTAGTTTGCTTACATTTTAGATATTAGAGGCATTAATGCATCGTGTCCAGTCTGTCCAGAGCAGAGTTAAGAGGACACAAAGCTGCAGTTTCTGGACCACCATAATTACAAGGAGTCAGTAGGAAGAAGCACTTAGAGACCAAGGACACGGTGGAGAAAGGTCACTAAATGTCCTAATAATCGAGTGTTTTCCACTAATCCCAGTGATCAAATTTCATCAGGTTGTCAATGACTTCGCATTTTTTGACTTGAGTCCACATCAAGTCTTAAAAAATTGACATTTTGGCTCAACAGTAAAACTGCATTTTCACCGTCTTTGATCAAATGCAGACACACATGCCTGCTTTCAATTAGCAAACTGTGAGTCTGATCACTCCATACAGCTCTGTTCGCTCAGCGTGTTCCTCTGCTGTCTGCACCCTGCATTTAACAACCTCCTCCGGCTGAAGGGAAACCTCATACTCAACAGATAATTATGAAGATGTTGATGGTAAGTGGCGGCACTGGAATCCACAGTAGCTGCCCATCGCAGCTCTCCATTGACCGAAGCCTTCTGCGAGAGCAAATGAGTGATCTCCTCCAGCAGATGTGGTTAATGTGTTCATGAATGGATGAAGTGCTAAACGGAGAAAGTGACTGAATTCTCCCAGACTCACAGACTAGTTGGGGAGATTGTTGCCTTATGGATCATCAAAATAAAAGATGGGAAGGGCTTTTGAAAAGGTGTTTAATCAAAACTGAATTTAACAGCTTTGAGTTGACTCATTTTTTCTGACTTTCAGAGTAAATTTGTTTTAGGGTGGTTTTGGAGAAAACTACAGATTAAAGGATAAGGTTGATATAAATCTGTATTTTTCATATTGTCAACAAATCCAGTAGAAACACCAAAACAACACTACGTTGTCTCTGTTTCTCAATACTCTCCAACTTCTGCACTCTGTACTGCTCTGCACTCAAGCCCATTCATCCCTATAGAATAAATCTTTAATAACAGGTCACAAATATATCCTTGAATTAAAAAAAGTGTTCTGTCATTTTCAGTTTTTTTTTTTCAGTTTTGTACCTCAAACTGGAGTAAATAGTGTATTTGCTTGGGACTATTTTCAGTTGCGGATTAATACACATTTGGTATGTACAGCAGCAGGACGGTGTGTCTGGGATTTGACTCATCATAAAGCTCTTTGGCACAGAGGAATCATCTAAGCTATAACACATCAGGATACAAAGGCAATGCTTTGTATTTTTGTAAATTTGCGGCTGGTTTTGGTTCTTTCATTGGATTTATTGATTGATTTGTTGATCTAGAATATAGCCACTTAAAGTATGAAACAGTGCAATGCATTATAGCAGGCATACAAAGGGAGATTGCAGCCACAAAGAAGAAGCTTTCAGGGTGAAATAAGTGCTCAGACACTCTTTCATGTTCACCTTTTAAGTGCTGCAGTCATGCACAACCAACTAAACTGTTTCAGCTTTTCAAGGTACCAAACTGTTTCAACTCAACTTTCACACTAAAACAGGGCCATTTATGTCTAAAAAGTTGTAATTATAATTCAGTTTGGCGTAAGCAGCTCAAGGAGCGTCGTTGCAGCAGCTCGGTGGGACTTCTCCCTCAAGACTTCCAAATTATTCTAAAGACACTCAGCCTTTTGCTGTGTCCTGTCTGTTTCAGCGGCCCCGGCGTGACGAAAACACTGCAACACAATTGAATGACCCAGTTCAACTGCTCCAGATCTAAAGCGTCACAATCATCAGTTAAGACTAAGACGGGTGAAAAAGAATGAAAAAAGATAGGACACAAGAGAATAGCACCGGGCTCCACAGACCTCCCCTGGCATTGCTAATGCATGCCCTACTTAAATGCTTAACATGAATAATGTTGTGCCCCCCTCCTCTCTTCATGTAACAATACCACGTCTGTTTCGGCTGGAATTCAGCATCCAGTGTTTCATATCTCCTGTAAAGCTGAGGGATTTCCCTCCAGCAGCATCTCCCCGTAGATCTCTGCCTTCTTTTCCCAGGGAGCTCCTCCGAACAATACGATGTTGTTGGAAGTCAGGCATGCCATTCCCAAAGAACAAGAAAAGCCTTTTTCTATATGGACATGATGGATAGTCAACCTCATGCAGGGATGTGGTTCTGGCTAAGGAGGGGAGAGAGGAGAGAGTGTGTGTGTGTGTGTG
>JBBMOE010000002.1:17310194-17431385 GCA_037975065.1 Chaetodon trifasciatus
GGGGGGGGGGGGGGGGGGGGGCAGGAGAGGGCTTACCCAGGGCTTTGAGAAGTTCATCAAAATTCTCACTCCTCTTCATCTTCCAGGTGCCGGCAAAGTTAGGCATGTCTGCTGAGGCTGAGTGCTGCCGAAAGAACCTGTTCCACGCTCTGATGCCTTTCTCCCTCTCTGTCCTCCTCCCTCTGTCTCTCTTTGACTCTTTCTCACCCTCCTCCTCCTTCCCTGCACTCCTGCCTCCTCTGCTCTGGGCTCAGCCTTGCGTTCACACTGCTACGCCCGAGTGTTTCTCCGGGTTTCTTTCCTCTTCACGCACTCTGGCTTTGTCTCAGTGTGCTGGCTGCAATCTTGTCTTCAGCTCTTTTATAGCTACTGTCCTTAATGGGAATCAGAGGAGGTCCCTCCCCCTGGAAGCTCTGTCCCATTAAGACACTACAGCACAGAGTGACGTGTCTGCTTTCTGTGGGGAGAAAAACAAATAAATGTATTATTTTAAGAGCACATTTATAATGCTTCAGTTCGTCAAAAACTTGATTATCTCTTAAATGTGGAGGTCAGTTTTCATTATTGTTGATTGTCTTCTGAAAAAAAAATCAAACCATCTTGTTACTGTGTTCACAATTAGTAAATAAGGGAATAAAGTTTGTTATACTTTGGTAACTTCAAGAAAACATATATTTGTATCCTCCTTCAAGCTAACCAAACTGATATTAGAGGTATTAAATACCCAGCTTCTTAAACTGTTGCTCCTAAACAAGGGCGACAAATGAAAACTTTGAGTAAATTACCCCAAAACTAATCCTGAACCACAAGCATGGATCAAAGAGCTGCTTTATCGCACCAACAGTGAATCATCTCCATGTTTCCTTGTAGAATCCTTGTGGACGTTAACAGAGAATTGTGTATTTATTACATATGCCGCCGTTTTGTATTGTATTGCTCTGTATTAATTATGTATTGTTATGGAAAGTGTGATCCCCCTCTGACCTCGCAGCAAACATCCAACTATGGCGCTCACACTGTTTCTGTTATTGTTTTTGGTTCTCTGTGGATTTTCTGGTGTGACTCACTCTGATTTGTTCTACATTGTTGACTAAATAGCTGCGAGATATTACAGCAAAACTTTGAAGAAATTAGCCTCCAACCAATCCTGCACCACAAACATGGATCAAAGAGATGGTTCATCATTGATCCCACTCCAAGATTTAACCAGGAATTATGTATTTATTACGTATGCATTGTACTGTATTATATTAATTATGTATTAGTCTGTATTTTTATGTAAATTGACTCCAGTTTGATCATTTAAAATGTTTCCTTCTGCTGAGCTTTGGAATAACTTGCATCGTGCAGTTAGTAGTGCTAACCCGCAGTGTCGTGCTGAAAGAAAGTTGAGGTGTTGGGCAGTAATCTGACACAGTGTCTCTGCATAGATTCAAAATAATACTTCATGCTACTGGGACATGGACTTTAGAGTCAATAAAAATTCGCTTTTTGACTAATTTTGGCTCATTTAGGGGTTGTTTTTCACTGTTGATTGATGAAATGTGTCCAAATAAACTAATACAATAAGAATATTGTACATGTAAATGGGCAATTTAATGGATTATATTTGGTCAAGACAGTATTAGACTACCCAGAAGTTGCTATATTATCAGTGATAATATCAGATTTTAGATCAGACCTTAACAATTGCAAAGTATTTTGGGATACTGTAATTAATATTTTGCAGATTATGTACAAATACAGTAAATTTACTTGTTTTTCAGTGCAGACTTGTTGAAAAGCAGATCGCTAAATGAAGACACATATTCTGTCTCTGTGTTTGAATCCATTGTCTCTGCCCTCGATTCGTCTCTGCGTCTACATAGGAGCTAAAGATGACTTTGATAGGAGGCTACCCACATATTCTGAAGATCATCTCTCAAACACAGATGTTAATGGTCGGACGTTTCAAAGCACACTCGTCCAAATTCATGCATTTCACATTTAATCTTTAAGCAGGGTGTTGGATCAAAAATAGCTTCAAAAGGAGGGATTTAAATGTCTCCAAACCTCTTAGAAACGGACACCTCAGCTTAAAAGTTTCTCCTTTTTTTTGGATTAGTCATTTTTATTTCCATTGACACACAATCTGCCAAGACCAGATCCCATAATCAGGCTGGACTGATCATTTAAAAGCCCAAAAGAGGAAGATTGTGATTATATAAGCAGCTGACACTATTAAAGACCTCTTACTGTCATATTCCATGTTGGTGTCAAGCTGAGCTTAAATGACAGAGTCACAGCAGCTCTTCTGTGCAAGAATATTAGAAACATGAAACATCTCCCAAAGTTAGTTTGTGCAGGACAAAGCTTTGATCCTGACTCATTTGTCTAATTAGTGATTGAACTTTATGAGTATTTATTATCTTACTCCATGTTTTCAGTCAAAAAGAAGCATTTAAAGTTTTTTTCTTGAAGCAAAAATAGAAAAATCTGCGCCTCACCTACAAACAGAGTGATTACAAAATTAGATAGATAGATGTTTGGATGTTTTATATTGTTCTGCTCTCAAAGCACTTCATTTTGTCATATCAAAGATAATGACAACAGACGTCCTGCTCTCCTTTCAGCACGCTGCAGCTGATGCCATTGCATGAGGTTCATTACCCACCATTTTCATTGCCCTGGAAATACGAATAAATCACTTGGCTGAAAATAGCAGCACTGTGATCGTTACTGCCTGCAGGACCAACAAAAGGAAAAATACAAGAGCCTGAAGAGGAAAGTAAAGGTTCCAGTCCAGACTGGAAGAACGGATCCAGATTTCCGACGTCAAATTCTACATGAAAAGTCCTGACGGGAGAAGATAACTTGACATTTTCGGTGCTCATGCAGCTAAAAGGTTTTCATGCATGTCTGCAGATCTTCAGGTGGTTCATGTGTTTGCAAATAAGAAGAAGAAAAGACCTCAGTGCACTCATTATAATCAGGAAAATACTCACTCATGTATACACACATGCACAAGCAACAATATACAAATGGATCAAGCTTTTTTTTTTTTACCATATATATGGAAGTTCCTCATGCAACAATAGCTACTGGAAAAGCAGCATGTCCAATCAGCAGCTGTTTATTCACCAGTTACAGATGCTTCAGGGAAGAATCGTTAACGAAGACAGTAATAAACACTTTAAAAAATCTCCTTACATCTGTTTACAGTTACAACATAGTGTATTTTAGTGAGCCTTTTAACTACTTATTAATTATTAGAATCCTGCATGTAAATGATATGATAGCAATTCAATGTTTATTGGTGAGGAAGAGGAGGAATTTGTTAAACTGGAGGTTAAAATTTTCATAGTAGTAAGAGTCTCTCCAACAGTACATGAGATTAATTCATTCTTTTCATCTATTGCAACTTTGAGTTTGTTCAAGGAAAATCCTTTTTACTGAATTCAGTTTTTTAAAAGATTATGTATGCTTGACATTGATCAGAGGGGACAGGTCAAATGTAAATGTGGTACATTCTTATTTTCATGGGGTTCAATGGAGAATTTGGGCATCCTGTGATGCATTTACTGCTATTTTAAACAGTTTCTGACTTTTTTGTGTGTGGAAATTATTATATTGCGAGGTACTAATATCAGCAAAAAATACAGTATCTGAGTCAAGGTCTCTCTCTCCCTTCCTCTCTCTCTCTCTCTCTCTCCCTCACACACACACACACACACACACACACACACACACACACACACACACACACACACACACACACACACACACACACACAGTTCTAAATAGGACAGCTCTCATCTTCTTCACTCAGGCTGTCAGGAGATTCATACTCATGTCCCTTATAACCCAACTGCCCATTTCAGCTTACTTTAGTGATTTAAAACACACCGACTGTATCTGCAGCTTTATTTTAACTGCAGTGTTTTGAGTGTGTGGAGCTCAGACTGCTGCTGCAGCAGCTGTCAGAATATAACAGTATTTTTCTGCTCACTCTTCAGGTGCAGGTTTGTCTCAGAGCACCTTAAATGAGGCTACCAAAATGTGTTTTTCTAAAATCTCCTCTCTGCACACAAGCTGTAAGTGTGAACAAAATATATGCGTGTATATATAAAACATTAGTAAGTGAAAGTGAATGCAAACTTGGCTATCAATGAAACACTTCGAAAAACAATTTGTTTTTGTAGGCAAATTGACACCAATTCCAGTTTTCTGTCTTGCTGTGAGTACTTTTTAATCAAAATTCTTTCCATTCACAAATACTTTTTGACAGGATGTCATTAAGTTTTGTCACCATGCCCATGTCGATTCTACCTCACACCCATTTAACTGGCCTATTCTGTATATTTACCTGAATCATTGTTCATCTTTATCAGCTTTATTATTTCAAACGTCTAGTAAATGAATCGTTTTGCAAGTGTTTTTTAAAATTACATGAATCGTTTCAATTATATTTTCCCCATTAGTAATCGCTGTAGGAACGCTTTGCCCCCACAGTTCCGTTGGTGGCGATAGTGAGCTTCAGGCCCTATTCGCCACCTGTCATGTAACAAACGAAGAAGACAGAAGCGGAAGTTACGCCAATGTTGTCATGGCGTCTCACATGTAAATCACCGAGTTCCAGAAATTGAATAAAACATCTATTAACGAAATTTGAAGGTACGTAGGCGCATATTATGCCATATAATAACTTGTCTATCGTCTGTGTAGATATTCTAGTAAACAGGGCGACCACCGGACATTCTGGTAACCGTTAAAACAGCAAACCGCACTCTGTTGCCAACTGGACGCAGCGCTAACCTGCTCTGATAAACGCTGCAAGTCACTGCTAGCTTCTGTTAGCCATAGCATTTTACCAGTTTTTAATTTGTGCAGTTGCACAGATGTGTTGCTGCTAAACTTGAGTTTCATTTATTGGTCGTTTGTTAATTAACCGTGGGAAGTCTAGAAATGTAATCTATTGTCCATAAGGTGTGTGCCTGTGTGGAGGAAGTAAAGTTACTGATATCCTTTAAAAGCACAGTACTAATGCTAAACTGTAAAAAAAAAAATACTCTGTTACAAGTGAAAGTCCTGTACTGGGAATGCTGCTTAAGTATACTCAGGAAAATACTCAGGAATGCTTTTGATACTTGAAGTATCAAAAGCACTCAATGTAAATAAATGGCCCCTGTGGCTGTTATGATACTACATATGATATAATTGAGCTATTATTACTCATTAATGTAAAAGCAGGTTTTTACTCTTGTAGCTGAATGAATTGGAGCTAATTCTAACTAGTCTGTCAAAGGAATACAACTGTTTTCATTATGGATTAATCTGCTGGTTATTTTCTACATTAACCAGTTGATTAGTTTGTAAAAATCCAGTAAATGTTGTCACAGTTACCCAGATTCTAAAGTGACACTTTCACAAAGCTTATTTTGTCCAGCTAATAGTCCAATCCTCAAAATTCATTAAACAAAATTAGTAAAAGGAAAAGCAGAAATGATTATTAAAACCCCTCAAATCCATACTTAAATACAGCACTTGAGTAAATGTACTTAGTTACATTCCACCACTGTAAACAAGTAAGTGATAGTTACATTTTTTTTTTTTTTTTAATGAGCATGTCCTGCTTTGTCAAATCAAATACAGCTTAATATTGATTTCAGGTTAAAGTCATCTAACTGGCTCTTCGACTCCCAGTACTGAAAAATGAGCACACAAGTAAGCAACGAGTCCAAATAACTTAACATTTTCAACATTTCCTCACTTGGTTTTCTGTGTGGAAGATTAACCGTAAGCTTGTGCTTTGATTTCAGTACAGCATCCTATTCAAGCAAGAGCACGGTGAGTCACATGGTGGACAAACTGATCGCCTTTCTTTTTTAGTCAAATTGAAATTGAATTGACATTTATTTTAGTCTGCAATTGTGTATTCTGAAAGTGTGTATTCACTTACTCATATGCACAGTTGAAAACAATACAAAATAGAGATTTCTGTGCTGCACATTGAAGGTGAGAAAGTATTCAGACACATTATCATTGACAATAACAAAACCATAGAATAATATGAGATTTGATCTTTTAATTGCTTTTTCCATCAGCCCTGTACAACCGCTGCTTGTACTCACACTGAACCTGTGTTTGTTTCCTCTCAGCACATGATGATGCTATCTGGACGGCAGCGTGGGGGAAAAGTGAGGCGGATGGGACGGAAACTATTGTCACTGGTTCGTTAGATGATATGGTGAAAGTCTGGAAATGGTCAGTGTTTCGTTTTAACATTACTCCTCATTTCCACAGTTAATTAAAATCAACAGTGTGACTGACAAACCAAAAACAGTAAAACTGATTACAGTGAGACAGCGAGAGTGTTGATTAAGACCATATATGGAGACGGCAAGAGCATGCTTGTTTATGTCCTCTTTAGCACTTTTCTGGCTGTAGAGGACAGATGTTGTCTGGACAGACTGACCAACGCGACTTTAGACACTCGCCTTGAAGCACGTCTGTAACACTTGAGCTGTGCATCAGATCCAGAAAGTTTAATTCCATGTTGCAGACAGGAATGCAAATCTACGATAGCAATATCATTATTGTTTTTTTGTTTTCTTTCTTTTCTCTGACCCACTTTGTCATAAATCTTTGTCATGGATGTGCTATGTGAAAAGAACTTGACCAACAACGATTAACCAAATGTTACATTCAGTTCCTGTGCTGCACTTCGTTTCACAGTGACGCTCTCCTTTTGTCTTGTGTTACAAATCCAGCGCACCCTTTCCTTTTCAGCTGCTGATCTCAAACTGACCAAAATTATGATGATTATGATTTTTGCCACAATAACATGTTAGAGCTTTTGATGGCTTGATATTCACCAGCAGATGGACTTTGCCCTGTTGTCATGGGATGTTTGAATCTCTTTATTCTGAGAACTTCTCGCCCATGTTGGCTTAAAGGTTGACTTTATTGGACTCGACGTGACGGAATAATCTCTGTGCCACGCTCCTCCTGCAGGTCAGACGAGAAGCTGGAGCTGCAGTGGACTCTGGAGGGACACCAGCTGGGCGTGGTGTCAGTGGACATCAGTCACAACGGAGCGATCGCTGCCTCCAGCTCGCTCGATGCTCACATCCGCCTCTGGGACCTGGAGTCTGGAAAACAGATCAAGTCCATGGACGCCGGTCCAGGTGAGACGGGGCCTCGGACAAGCATTGACTTTATTTCATTGATTGGTTTGTACTGGGATGTTTTGTTGAATAGAGAGATCTCGCTTCTCTTTGTACTTTGACTTACATCCATTAACTTAGCACATGAATTATTGATCTCTCAAACTGATCAATGACTGTAACAGCCCCACTTACACACACCGTCTATTTCTTTCTACTGAACTTTCTGTCTGGAGTTGAAACAATTAGTTCATTAGCTGATGGACAGAATGATTCTAGATTAATAGTTTTCAAGCAAAGATACAGAATGATTTGATGGTTTCAGCTTCTCACTGTTGGTCAGGCAAAACAGATTATTTGATGACATTTTAAGACTATTTTCTGACTTTTTATGGAAACCTTTTTTCTGTTATTGAGAAAATAATCATCAGAATAGTTAAAAATGATCATTTCCTGCAGCCTTTGTACTTCTTTATCATTATTATTAATCATTTCTGAGACTCCAGTGCCTGTAAGCAAACTCCTTTTAAATAACCTGCCTCTTAAATTTCAAATAAAAATATGGTTTATTTGACCTTGTTCATGCGGTTCATTCAGGGTTTGTTTTTTTTTTTTACTGTCTGGCAGTGGAATGAGGTCACTACAAACAAAATGGTCACCCAGTTTAGGATTAAAACAGACCTACAGGGGGATGACAGCTTGTCTGCTCTGCCGTGTAGCACAGCGAGCTCGTTTTGTTTTTTCCACTCTCACCTTTCAGAAACCCCGCACCCAGAATGTGTGTTGAATCAGGCTGTACTTCATCTAAATGCCATGTCATCTTCCATTAGTGACACTCGCCTTCACTCAGTGGTTGGTCTGGGTCAGTGGATTAAACACCCTTTTTTTTCCCCTCTTTGGACATACTGTATTTTGGTGTGTTTGGGTTCTTCAGGGGTCCCATTTGTTTTCTTTTTGTGGATTTAGGCCAGAATATTAACTTATAAATAGAGCAGAAAGTAGATTTGATGTCGTGTTCTTGTTCTTGTTCAAATCAGCTCAATGTGGTCAACCTCTGTCTTTCTGCTCTCCTCTTTAGTCGATGCGTGGTCGGTCGCCTTCTCCCCGGACTCTAAGCACATCGCCACAGGCAGCCATCTCGGCAAGGTCAACATCTTTGGTGTGGAAAGCGGCAAGAAGGAATATTCTCTGGACACTCGAGGAAAATTCATTCTGAGTATAGCTTACGTAAGGGACCGTAAATCGTCCATCTGATTGGCTGGGTGGTGTCGTCTCTGAGGGCTGAGGCCTCGCCGTCATGGCTTTACAATCACTCAGGCTGTTTTTAAAGGCTTTTAGGACTCGCTATTGCTCACATTTGTCTTTATAATATATAGCTTGTTTTTTTTTATTCTCTTTTGCCCCTCAGAGCCCTGATGGGAAATACTTGGCCAGCGGAGCCATCGATGGAATCATCAACATCTTTGACATCGCCACTGGAAAGCTGCTCCACACGCTGGAAGGTGGGTTCAAATATTCATACTCATCAGGGAGGTAACAAATGAGTGTTTTCATTACAAGTATTCTTTAAGTTGTTTTTTTGATTCATGATTTCAACCAATAAATGTGAGGAAATACTGGAAGATGCTCACTCCATGGTCAAAGTGGCGTCTTCAGAGCACTTGTTTTGTTCAACTAACATCTAATTAAATTTAGGATGATGTAAAGCAGAGGAAGCATGTAACTGTAATGTAGCTTTTTGAATATGCCTCAGTTCAAATATACTTTCAGCATAATCTGGTGTTTCATCTCCACAATCACTCATGTAAACCAAAAATCTTTGGATATTTGAAATGAAACGATCCGATGAAACAACATATTTGTTTGTTGTCTCCTTGTGTTGAAATCAAATCGATTGCTGTGGATATAAAGGCTTTCTCAAATTTTTATTTTTCACAGTTGCATTTATAGTAACATCTTAGATATGATGATAAAGGCTTTTTGGTTTATGTTCCTTGAAAAATGCTTGAATTTTACTGTTAAAAAGCTTCACAAACCTTGTAAACTAATGTCTTCTTTCAGTCAACTCATCAATTCAAGTTTTTAGCACGGGGTTGATCTGACAGTTAAAGCTTTCAGGGAAGAAGTGACTCCACGTGAGATTAAGACTAAAGAAATGAGGCCAAACAGAATTGAAATTTGCCTCGAGCATGTGCTGGCATGTGAAGAAGTATATTTTTGTAGATTTTAGTCAGTAGAAGAAAATTTTGCACATTTTGAATCATTTCAGTAAATGCATACATCACACATGTAATTTAAACACATTCATGCACAAAGTGTTTTAGCAGTAGGGATGAGAAAGAGCCAGACTGTTTGAACCTTTGGCAGTGCTCACCGTCACCTCGGGCCTCAGTGAGGAAGCTAACTGAGCGACTGTGTCCTCTCTCCTCAGGTCACGCCATGCCCATCAGATCCCTCACGTTCTCCCCTGACTCCCAGCTCCTCGTCACAGCCTCCGACGACGGCTACATCAAAATCTATGACGTGTGAGTTTTGGCTCTTTTTGTGCCAAAGACACTCAAAACATAATGAAAATGAAAGTGCACAAAAAAAGGAGGGAATGGATGTTACTGCGTTACAGATGTTACAAATTACAAGCACAGAAATGAACAGAATAGAAGGAGAAAAGGAGCATTTGTTTGCTCTGATAGAGTTTGTTTTACAGGCAACACGCCAACCTGGCCGGCACTCTGAGTGGACATGGATCCTGGGTTCTTAACGTCGCCTTCTCCCCAGACGACACACATTTTGTCTCAAGGTAAAGTGAAACTTCAGAACAGCCTCAGGGATAAAGTCACTTGAAGCTGAAGAAGTGTTTTTCAGCTCACAGACAATGACGATTGTTTCTCAGAAGAGCTGTAAAACCTGTCAAATGTTCTCTGTCCTCTGTCCCTCACAGCTCATCTGACAAGAGTGTGAAGGTTTGGGACGCCGGCTCCAGAGCGTGTATCAACACTTTCTTCGACCATCAAGACCAGGTGACACAAATAACCCCGAATCTCCTCAGCCAGCGTCTTATAATCAAATTCAGAGTGAGCAAATACATCCGCTGTAGGTGCTGACGTGTTGGGAAGTCAATATGACCAACGTCACGGAGCGGACCCTCGCTTGACCCTTAACTGATGCTGCTGCTCAGGCAAAACCAATAATCCCAGCTGTCATTAGATCCCTGTTTGCAGACGCCTGTGGGGACGTCCATCTGTGCTCCAGCAAAGCCTCTAATTGAAAGAGCACAGCTCCTCAGAGAGGAGATCGGAGGCGGTCGACTCTGCCACGTTGTTTTGTTTGTGTCACTGTGAAATGACTGCAGAGCCAGTAAACCCACAGCGAAGAGCTCAGCTTTGCTCTGTTTTCTGTATTCAGAGCCTTCTTTGAGCCCTGGTCTGTCGAGGTCTCTGCTCTGCAAGGTTTCTCATCAGATTAACGACCACTTTGTCACTGTTGTCAGTGAACAGTTTGTTTTGTTAATAATAGATTGTTTTTAATATGTTTTACACAGTGTCCCAACTTCTTTGGCATCAGGGTTGTAATTAAAACAGGTAGTGAATCCTGTCTGTTGAAAGGGTCCATGGTCGTATGTCAGATAGCTCCACTGCTGTCCATCTGTTCATTCATCTGTCTTTTTTTTCTAAATTATGACAATGGCTTATTCATGTGTTACTCAAATCCCGCTCTGTCCTTTCTGTCCCTGGTGTCTCCAGGTGTGGAGTGTTAAGTACAACAGCACCGGCTCAAAGATCATCTCGGCCGGAGACGACCGAGCCATCCACATCTACGACTGCCCCATGTGATGGACGCCGTCCAGCAAGACCAGGGGATGTCCAAAGCTGTTTACTCAAAGCAGCTGAAGCTGATAACTGCGGGAGGGACGGGGGGGGACAAGCTGTAAATGTAATACTTTTTTTTTTTTTTTTTTGCACTGGCCCACTGCGGTCAAATTAAAGGGTTGCTTTTGTACTTTTGTTTCTGTTGTGTTTTTTGAAGCAGTTATTGATCATTTTCATGCCAACGATCTCATCTGAGAACAGTATTTGTTAACTAAACATCTTTAGGTTTCATCACTAGATAATACTGTTAGTTAAATCATTGAAATTGGGTGTAAAAACAGATATAAAGCTTTATACTTCTTCAATCTTCAGTTGGTTCAACAAGAACGTTTTACTCTTTCTTTATCTTTCATTCACTCATTTAATTTTTCTAGTACTTGGTTTTTACATCCTCACTCCACTGAATGCAGCTTCAGAGGGGTCTTTTCAGCAGCAGTGTGCAGATTAAATACGTAGTGCTCCATCCAGTGGCCGAGTGGGTGTAATGCAGCCTGATAACATCCTGATGTTAAAGAGCGTTCAAGTGCACAGATCATAAAACTTACTATTTACTGCAGTGATTCAGACTTCTTTATTACTTTCCATCAAAGATCCACAAGTTCTGCATGTTTAAAACACATCAAGCTGTACTTTTAACAAATCTTGGATTTTACACACACAGTGGGTAGTTGGCAAATATAACAGTACTTCCTCCATAAGGGAAACAGTCCATTAATTTTGCTCATGTACTTGTGTCATTCTGTTGTACAAATAGGAAGGTGCTGCTTTCCATCACACACGAAAAGGTGCGTCTGCTGGTTCTGCTGCTGCTGCTGCTGTCACAGCAGATTTGGCTTGCAGGTTTGATCCTGTGTCATCCCGAACAGTGTAAATAACACACAGCGCACTTCAGAATTAGTGGTCACTGTGGAAAATGCTGGATTTCCACCCTGTAATGTTACGTTAACATGTCTTCTGCTGCATCCCCGCTTTTCTGATCTCTGCAGTAAAGCTTCACTTTGTGTACACTCCGTTTACACGAATAGAAGAAACACCTGCCTGTTTGGCCCAATCAACTCATCTATACGTAGAATTCATCATGATACCTGCACCACTGACTTGACAGGAAAGTAAATTACAGGACACCGCGACAGAAAGGCTTTAGGTTGAACTACACAAACCTGGGCCAGATTTCAAAAAGACCTTGAGATAAAATATTTCTTGTCCTGTGAGTGAACAGAACATACAACAGGTTTTAAATACACGTCTGGAAGCTTAATCATCACACTGAACACATACTCATTTCTTCTGTACAGTTTCACAACACTGCTACAATATCAAATCTTAACTCTTCATTTAGACCAAAACACGCATTGTTAGCCAATGTTTCACACCTCTGCGTGAAGTTTTGGATTCACTGGAATGCACGCAGATGTCAAGCTGTTCTGCTCCTTATCTGCTCAGTGGGACAAACGGCGTTTGTGTCTCCAGACTTTGGCACATTGATTACTCATTACACTGGCCTCGTCACAAAGTCTCTTGAAATACACAGTTTGCTGCAGAGTAGGTCCTGCTTTTAAAAACTGAACCCAGCAAATGTGACTTCAGAAGGTGCGTCAAGTGTTCACAAGCTTAGGCTGCCTCTGTGGAGTTAGAGCATGACAGTAAAAAAACACAACAAAACAAAACCCCTGTACTGCTGCGTGTGCAGGCGTGGAAAACACACTGCTCCAGTCGTTCCACATTGTTAAAAAATACAGTACAGGCAGCCTTAATCAAAAAGGTACTCGAGTGACCTGATGTCCTTTGAGACTTCTCAGTCACTGGTCAAAATTTAAAGATCTGCCATGTTTTTTTTGTTTTTTTTTAAATGGGGGAACTGTAGAACATTATATTCACATATACCTTTAATGTTGTACAGTAACAGTTAAGCCAAAAAAAAGAAAGAAAAAACAGCAGAAATGGGTCTGAGAAACAGAAAAGGGCTAAGTCGTAACACCTGTAGCTCCCCAAGACAAACTTGCACTCTGTTGCATCATACCTGCATTAAAACAACACAGATCTAAAGGCATGTGGAGGCAGCTGAGCAGAGACTGGCCACAGGTTTGGGTCATTATCTCCTTTCCTGCCCGTCTGTGTTGAGGTGAAGTCTGGCCCCTATGGTCTTTCACCAGTGTCTGGACTCTATCAGATCAGCTCGCAGGCTCAGTCTCTTCAGAGTCTCGTATCCAACCACGATGAGCACCGACGTGGGCAGGGAGGAAATAATGCGGGCCGACAGCCCCTTGGTCAGCCCCCATACGCCCTCCTCTGCCAGCAGCTGCTTGAAGGTCTCGATAACAGATGATCGTCCCTCCACCTGTAACAGACAGGAGAGGGTTAAATCATCTGCAGAACAGCTGCTAAATTGACCTCATTGTGAGATTACTTTGTCAACTTCTGTTTCCAAAAGTCAAAAATGGATTTCTCATCTCAACTTTTACAGAAACGTGGACGAAAAGTCTTCATAGTGAACAACGGTGAACATCTGCTGAGGAAGAGCGCGCTATACGATCAAAAGCTCCAGAGCAGCAACTAAACTCTTACATCAACTAATTTTAAGAGATATAGTTTCAAGGCAAGATCTAATTTATGTCAAAGTTCAGCTCTGTGGTCAAGTGATGAAAGGAAGAAAGGGAAACTAATTAAACCTGCAGAGTCTACAAAAACATAAGAGGAACATGCGTGTCCAGCACAGGCGCACACACACACTTCCACCAGCCTGTCCAAGCAGCTTAATGCTGCACTGCAACCAAGAGCAAGTTGAGAAACAACCGAGTAATGTTTGGAAACAGGAAGTGTAGACTCAAGCTGTACTTGGTGTTGACAGATCTCTGCACCGAGGGTCTGATTCTGTGGAAAATCTGTTGTGAGGTGCCAATTCAATATTGAAAGAGAGGTGACATTTATTTAGTGTAATCTGTCAATTTACGGACTAATAGACTGATGCTCTCTACACAAACCAGTAGGTGTAGAGAGCATCTGACATTTATTCAATGTTATCTGCTGATTTATGGACTAACAGACTGACACTCTTTACACCAACCATTGTTGGCTTGTACATATGAAGGTTCACCCCAGCTGCTTGACAAGCTTCATTCAAGCTTTCTCCTCTCAATCACACGTTTGTGTGAGTTAAGTCAAATGCTCCTGGAAAGTAAATGATGAACATTTACTGGCTCTTTTTACTACCTTAACTCTAAATACAAATTAAATGCCACCTTCAGTGAGGTGTACAGAGGCGGCTTTCAGTGTTTACCTGTACTCTTGCTCGAACAACATCCATGGGGTTGGTGATGGTGGAGGCGGTTGCTGCTGCCATTGGTCCTGCCAGAGCCTGCAGAATCAGATGGGGGCACTCGCTTGGTGCCAACAAGGACAGCTGCTCTGTAAACGCAAAAAATATAAAAAAACAGTCAAAGGCCAATATGTTTAAATTAAAAACTTAATTATAATATTTAAATTTAAGAGCGCTTGCTGAAGAAGAGTAGTGACTAAACTGAACTACAACAGAAACATACTCTCACAGGCTCTCTACCATGCATGTGACAGCTAAGAACACCTACTATAAACCAGGTTTGTCTTACCTGCATAAAAATGATAAAAAGGCCACCAGAGTGCACTGTTTGGGATATACGTGAGTAGCGACGCCACGTAGCCTCTGTAAAATCCCCTGAAACCATCGGCTGCAAATATTTGCACCGTTATGTCACGAGTTTGCCCGAAAGTCAGTCTGCGTTTGGTTGCCGCGAGCATCATTTTGGGTTTGGTTTTGAAGCGAGTCAGGTGATCCCCCTGTCCTTGCATCATCAGCTGCTGAGACACCACGTCTATGGGCACAGTGATGGTCTGGGCCACCAGGGATGCTGCCCCTCCAGCCACCACTGACTTCACAGTGTTACTGGGTGAGTACTGGGACACATACTTTCTCATCAGTTCATAGGTAGTGATATAAGCTTGTCCTGAGATCAGGGTGAACGTATTGACCAAAAAGCCACGGTAGAGGCCTTGCACGCCCTCAGCTCGCAGGATCTTGCAGAAAGCATCGAAGGTGCCAGAGTAGAGGGCCTTCCCCTTCTGCACCTGGAGCCGAGTGCGAATGAGGCTGGCCGGGTAGACAGTCGCCCTGGTGGTCAAGGTCATGAACACACCCAGGGAGTAGAACTTCCTCTTGTCCAGGTCCTCCCATTCGATAATTTGTATCGCACCTTTCTGCTGCATGATGCTGGCGAGGGAAGCACTGCACCCCTAAAGCCACATATCTGCAGTCGTCAGCCCTCTGACTGCCATCACATCTGTAATCGAGAACATTCAGCTTTAGTAAATCTCTGTGACCAAATGAAAGAACCTGCTGGGTTCACCCAAATATTCAGTAATTCCAAATTTGGACGGTTTGATCCCTGGATGACTGCCAAGAGAATTACAGGCTAAATCAGAACTATATGTGTAATAATGAGGGGCTGCATCATACAGCATCAATACAAGGCACTCAAACAGTTAACATCTTGAGTAATAGTGCAACTAAAAATTATTTCCATTATCAATTAATCTGCCAGTTGTTATCAGCGACGATTCATCGTCTGGTCTATAAAATGTCAAATGCAAAATACAAAAGCTGATGTCTGAAAATTGCTTGTTTTGTCTGTGTAGCAGCACAAAATCCAATGACATGAAAAAACTGATTAATCAATTGTCAGTAAGTTTCAACACTGTTACATATTCAACCTTGAATTTCGTGAATCATTACAATAACCAGGGTAATTTCTCCTCTTTGCACTTCTTACCTAAGCAGGCGGATCTGCAACTGGGACAGAATGATCTTACGTTATGCAATTACTATTAATTATGGAAATACATAAAACATGGTATTTGAAAATCAGGAACTCGGTAGCTGAGCAGACCGAAGAGGCACTGCATGAATTTTTAGTCCATTATAGCACCCAATAAATATGTGGAGAATTAATGTAGTGACCCACTGATGTATCAAGGGACAAGTCACAACCTGGTTGACCTGACAGACTTGTCACAGCTGCTTGTTATCAGCGAAACAAATCTCATCCACAAAGAAGAATGCAGAGGCTGAACTAGCATGCTACAGTACAGAAGACATGTCTAACACGCTATTAGCATGCTAATGAAATGAACCGCACGGGGAAGGAAAACTTCAGTGCAGCTGTTGTCCAAAGCAGTGAATGTCAGCATGATCGACAGCGACACAAACACTTGATTTGTTCTTATCTCCATCTTTGACCACACATTAGCAGTTTTCAAACACCACCATGCTTAAATCTAATCGGCTAATCTCACATTCGTATTGCTGTCTAGCAGCGGCGGTGGAAGCACGTGCAATGTCACAGCGTGTAACTTGCTCGCGTTGTGTTCTGGCTAGCTAACAACAGGAGTGACACTTAAGATGCGTTAAGAAGTCCGAGATTTAATGTCGACGCACCGAGTAAACTCACCTGTTAGGGGGTCATGTTGCTTGGGTTCACCTCCCACCTCCACAGTCCCTTTTGCGAAACGGAGCTGCTTTGTTAAACTCATACGGCCTGCTCTGCTCCGAGGTGGGTCATGTCTTCCGTCCATTACTGCTGCGGGCAAACATTGTCAAAGGTGAAAGGTCAGAGGTTGTGTTTTAGTGCAGCGGGCTGTTTGTGTCATAACAAACTTTCCCGAGACAAACAAGGAGCTCTAAAAATGGTTTTCCCCTCCACATGACCGTTGTAACGGTAATGTTTACTCAGCTAGGGGTTTGTTTAACTAATTTGATGACGCTGGTGCGTTCAGGGGCCAATACAAATGTGAGACTTTCAAAAACTTGTATAACCAATAAACAAACAAAGCTTGTAAGAAGTTCTCAGATCATTTACTGAGGTAGAAGTAATAAAACCAAGATATAAAAATACTCCATTACTAGTAAAAGCCCTACTTAAGTAAAAGTACAACATACTATCAGCAAATGTGTATCAAAAGTATCAAAGTACTCATGCAGCAGAATGGTCCTCATCACTACCACATTACCACACAATATTACCACAGTATTATTTTGTTATTATTGCTGATGCATTAATATGTAATAAGCATTTTAATGTTTAAGCCGGTCTCAAGAAGACTCATTTGAAGTGTTCTATAACCATACATTATATTTTATAAACTGACAATAGGTTTTTATGTTTTAACCTGCATAGTATCCGCAACGGTCAAATAAAGTAGTTTAGTTGCAAATATTTCTCTCTAAAATGTTTGCCTCTTGGAAATCGGAGGTGCCCTGAAGGCAGCGCAAGAGTCTCGTCTGCGCTGTCACGTGAGACGTTTGGGACCGCACTTTTAAAGTCACAGTCGCACAGACATGTTCAGGCACGTTCACCAGTCAATTCATGTGCATGTTTACACACGATGGCAGACGTTTTGATTAATGAATAACTGGGCAGAATGACACCCATTGGTCATTTACAGTATGGCTTTCTTTGTTGACACCCCATCATTTTTTATTTCATAAGGGTGTCACATGTATTATTTTTACTATATTCTTTATTTTCTGGAGACTGTAAATTCTTATCCTTATAAAAGATGCTTTCAGTCATAATGGTACCAATGGATTGCATATATGCTGTATGTAAGGCAAGGCAAGGCAAATTTATTTGTATAGCACAATTCATGCACCAGACAATTCAAAGTGTGTTACAGAAGCATAAAAATATATTAAAATCATACATTTTAAAGAGAGAAAGAAAGAAAGATTAGAAGAGAATATAAAAATAAAAATAAAATACAATTAAAGGAAAATTAAAAACAGAAGCCAGTAAAAGACAATAATTTAGCATTTAGAATGATTAAAAAGTCATTGAGCAAATATATTTACTTTAAGTAAAAGCTGTAGCAAATAATAATGTTTTCAACCCTGATTTAAATGAGCTGACAGTTGGTGCAGACTTCAGGTGTGCAGGGAGAATGTTCCACAGGTGAGGAGCATAATAACTGAAAGCTGCTTCACTTTGTTTGGTTCTCATTCTGGGAACACACAATAGACCTGTCCCCGATGACCTGAGAGGTCTGGATACTTCATATGGAGTTAATAAATCTAGAATATATTTTGGTCCTAGGCCATTTAATGCTTTGTAGACCAGCAGTAAGATTTTGAAGTCTATTCTTTGACTCACAGGAGGCCAGTGTAGTGATCTGAGGACTCGTGTGATTCGGTCCATTTTTCTGGTGTTTGTAAGGTATTGTGCAGCAGCATTTTGAATCAACTGTAGTTGCCTAATTGTTTTTTTTTTTGTTTAGGCCAGTAAAGACTCCATTGCAATAGTCCAACCTACTGAAAATAAATGCATGAACAAGTTTTTCCATGTCTTCTTTGGACAGACATCCCTTAATTCTGGATATGTTTTTCAGGTGGTAGTAGGCTGATTTGGCAATGAGCTTTAAATTGTTGTTAAAATTCAGGTCAGAATCAATAATTACACCAAGATTTCTGGCTTTATCTGTTGTTGTCAGTGACATGGTGTTAAGGTGAGCAATGACCTTTGACCTTTCATTTTTGGGGCCAAATACAATCACTTCTGTCTTATATGCATTAAGCTGAAGAAAATTCTGGCACATCCATACATTGATTTGATGAATACACTCACTCAGTGAAAGTAAGGGACTGTAGTCATGTGATGACACAGAAATATAAAGTTGTGTATCATCTGCATAAGTATGCTAAGAAATGTTATGATGCTCCATAATCTGAGCTAGGGGCAACATGTAGATATTGAAAAGAAGTGGTCCGAGAATGGACCCTTGTGGCACCCCACACATCATCTTTTTTCGTTCAGACACATGCTCACCAATTGACACAAAGTAGTCTCTATCTTGTAAATAGGATTTGAACCAGTGTAGTACAGTGCCAGTAAGTCCCACCCGCTTTTCCAGTCTGTCAAGAAGTATGTCATGATCAACCGTATCAAAGGCAGCACTGAGATCTAATAATACTAAGACTGAGGTTTTGGAAGCATCATTATTCAGATGTATGTCATTTAAAACTTTGATAAGTACAGTCTCAGTGCTGTGGACGAAATCCAGACTGAAATGCATTAAAAAGATTGCTCTACATCATGAAAGCATGCGTTTGTTGAAAAACAACCCTTTCAATAATTTTACCTAGAAAGGGTAGATTTGATATTGGCCTGTAGTTACTTATTACTGAAGCGTCCAGATTAGTCTTTTTTAGGAGAGGTATTTACTTATTTTATTTATATTTATTACTGCTGTTTTCAAGGCCTGGGGAAACTGACCAGACTGAAGAGAATTATTTATTATCTGCAACACATCTGGAGCTAAGCAATTGAAAACATTTTTAAAAAAGTTTGTTGGCAGAGTATCAAGGCAGCATGTTGTGGATTTTAACTGTGACACAGTTTCTGTCAGCCTTGTGTGATCTAGAAGGTTAAAATGTGCTTGATTAACTGGAGAACAAGAGGGCACAGATGGACTTATCATTTTGCCTGAGCTGGAGCTGCACACTGTTTGTCTTATCCTTGAAATTTTATCTGTGAAAAAGGCTGCAAAATCATTGCATGACTTGTTGGATAGCAGCTCAGGAGGGACTGATGCTGTGGGGTTTGTCAGTCTATCCACTACAGAAAACATAGTGCGTGCATTATTACAGTTTCTGTTGATAATGTCTGAGAAGAATGCTTGCCTTGCCTTCTTTAGTTCATGGTTATAGGTGTGGAGACTGTTTTTGTAAATCTCATAATGAACCTGGAGTTTGGTTTTTCGCCACCTAAGCTCTGCCTGTCTGCAGACTCTTTTCTGGACTTTGATCAGTGTGGTGTTTCTCCAAGGTGTCTTTTTCCTTCCTGACAAAACGTTTGTCTTAATTGGGGCCATGGAGTCAATAATAGTCATAACTTTGGAACTGAAACTATTTACAGGGTCATCAGTTGAAGCTGAGGGCAGTGTTGGTGATGGTGTAAAAGACTGAGTGAGGACTGCACAGGCATTATCATTAATATAACGCTTTTTGATTACCTGTAGTACTGTGCTCTCTATAAATAGAGGGAAAAAAATTTCTTAGGTACTCAGCCATCCAATATCCAATAAAGAGTCCAACAGCTGTGTAACTATAACCTTTATGCAGAGCAAAACGATCATCAAAGATTAATGAATATCCTTGATTAATTTTGCGTTGTATTTACTCTTTAAAGTTTCGATTTCATAAAATACCAGCATCTTTGTTTCAGTGATAAATGCGTCCGTATTCGTAATCTTAACACCGACCCAATAAACCAGTGAACCCGTTATGAATGTCAAACTACTGTTTCCAGCGTTAGGAATGAACTCTCAGGCACCTGTAGCTCGCAGTAGTGATAGTGGTATGAACTAAACAAAATTCTTGCTCAGCAACGCATGAGTTCAATGTTGTAGAACGACTCTGATTTCCTTTAAGATAAGCGCGTTACAAAACGCTCGTTCAGGATTTTAAAGGGACTTCAGCTTAAAGATTTACTGTTTTTAGTCTTATTTGTGAGTGGGCGTGGCCGCAGGACTCTGTGTTCGGATTGGTCGGCTCAGTGCTGCCAGAGCAGTCGTGAGAAGGGGTCGTGTTGATTTCAGAAGTCATCATGGCGCTCACTTCCCCAGTCAAAGGTAAAGCGGTGTCTTCTGCTAACCTTACTAGCAAGCCGACATCCGATCAGCCTTTCACCCTTAAAGACAGGAATCGATTAAGAAATAGTCCATTCTCCTGAAAATGACCGTTGTTAGCCTTAATTTAACGTTACATAAAAGTGTACCGGCGTCAAACTGGGGGGAGATATAAGAGCTAACATTAGCTAGCTTACCAGTGTTCGCTCTACAACTAAGCAAGACCAGTTAAATTAGCTAATGCCGCAACCTAAATGTGGCTTCGCTCTGCACAAAATATCACAATTTTTGCCCAGTTTCTAGCTAACTTATATAGTCGGCTCATTGCTTTGTCTTATCTCCTCAAGACGTTCAGCAGTCGCACGATAAGTAGTTAGTTAGCCAGAGTGTGCTCCCCGATAAGGACCAGTGTTAGCAAGTTGAACCTTAGCTAGCTTTGTAGCTGTCTTTCATACCTTGTCATCGGGACACATGCAGAGATGGTTTGATTTAAGAGGATGTGAACGGACAGCAATGTAGTCACCACTTTAACAATGTTTGAACCACGTCAGCTTGTCATTACAATGTGTGATTTTTGCAGTTATATTAGTCGCAAGGGTCGTGCTCAACAAGACATGGATTGCTCTTTCTTTGAACATCTAATGGGTCTGGTCAAAGTCGGATTATAGGCCACCGTGGAAATGACACTGTCTGACAAAGCAGACACCCGAATGATAGTGTAGCATAGAGTCAGTTCTGTAACATTTTTCTTTTAAACTGCAAGCCTGCCATATAATTACAGACAGGTTCCCATAAGGAGTTATCTTCATAGGATCTCACTAGTGAGCAGCCAGTGTTACGTTTCAAGTAGTATGTTGCTGCATGTTTTCCATTCTGCCTGCTTTGCATTAAGTCAGATGATGGCTTTTAGTTTTGCATGTAGTTCTTTAAAAGCACGGTAGCTGACAGAAGTCATTTCAGTGCAACGGGAAAATTTAAGCTTGAGCAAAACCTGGGAGCGATCTGCAAGGAGCTGTTTTTGAATTATCTGACCATAATGATTTTGAGTCCACATACAATGTTAAATGTATCATTTGACATGGTTGGATGCATGAGTGGATACAGTATATGTTTTTAAGATGAACTCATGCAGTCATTTTGCTGCTAAATGTGTTGTGGTGGAGTCAAGAGCACAAACACTGTTCTTATGTCAGTATTCAGCGATGATAAAAGCTTTGTTTCAAAGCTTGTTTATGCCTGCTTAGTTAAATTGAGCTAAATTACAGCGCTTTGTTTATGTGTCGTCTTCAGCAGCAGTGATCACGCTCTTGCTGCGGTGCCCCACTGCTAGTGAAACACTGTTTAGAGGAAATACTGCAGATGAAGAAGATACAAATCCCCCAATGTGTCGTTCACATGGTTTATTTTAAGATTGTAGGAATTAGACCAAACCAGTTCTGTGACATGTGTGCTTATATCTTCTCAAAGTGTGCGGGTCTTGACTCACCTCTGCAGGATTGTATGCTTGTCCTTCCTTTTTGTTTTTATTCAATGAATACATATTTGGGGTTTTGCAAGTCAAAACTACAGTGCATGCATTAAAAACAGCAGCACGTAATGATTTCAAAAGCAGTATTTAATAGCTGGGCAAGTCTAGCGTGCTCTTTGCAGTTTGGATTATAACAGTCACAGAAATGTTGCTTTCAAAGGAACCTGAGAGCCAGCGTTACAGCACGATGTCCTGTTGTGAGACCAGTGAGTTGTGCTGTGCCAAGAATCAAAAGAGTACTCTGTGTCCACAGGGGCTCAGCACTTGTTTAGCTTCATTTTACACCAAGGAGAATATCCCCAACATTAAACAGCTACAGCTTAAATTGACCAGCATTTGTCTTTTGGCCCAAACCTGAGTCTGTCTCAACCTGAAACTCCATGACAGTACAGAGTTTCATTATCCTCAAAGCAAAAGACTGGACAGTTTTTAAGCCAAAGATATTTTGCAGGGCTGCAGCAGTCTTAATTTTATAACGTTTTGGTTAAGCTAACCACATCCTGCATGAACTCACATTTCTACACTTAAAAGCGACAGAGGCAGGAGTAAGAGCAGAAAGATCATTTTCATTTCTCCTTTATCTGCTTTTTTATTCTGCTCATCCTTACATCATCATAGAAACTTATTTACAGTTCAGTCTAACTGAAAATTCAACTTTTCAACTGCTCAGTGGCCAATAACCACAAAAAGGAACATGGTATGGAATAAGTCATTGTATTGATGGTCTTTGTGCAGAAACAAAAAAATGGAGGCCTCCTGCCAGTTTCTTAGACATGTCCCTCCTTTTGAGGAAATCCCCACTAAATAAATGTTAGAAAGGTTTGGCTGGTAAAATCAAGACTGCTTGTTTGATCCGCTCTCACAGAGTAAACCTTGTGAACCTGAGGCAAAAAAAAAAAAAAAAAAGGATTTGAGGAGACTTCATTTTTCATGGAAATTTTCTGTACTTGTAACACACTGGCTAAAATGAGGATAAATGTTTGTTTTCCCTCTGCAGAGCACCCATATAGCCATCTAATCGACACACTGAAAGATGGAAGGATCAAGTTTTTCAACCCACAGAAATTAGATGATCCAAGATATGGTGAGTTCAGCCTTAAAGAAAAGGCACAGTGATTTTAAACTCAGATGTTCTGTTTGCAGGTCGCATTTATTTAACTCAGATCTGCACAATGTGGCAGTAGTAGCACGTTGTACAGCAGAAATCTATCAGCACATTGTGCAGTTCAGGTTACATAGTAAGGTTGTGTTTACCAATGGCGTTTCCTAGGATCGCAGCGTAAACGTATGCTCGTGAAAGGTCTTAAAGAGCATGTAGATAGCCGTCTTAAAAACATTTAAACGAAGGTCATTTTTGAATTCACATTTTAGAGCCTGCATTCATTTGCATCTTTATGGTCCTAACAAGTTCTCAGAGCTCTCTCCAGTTGATAATTGTGTATCAGGGACAGTGAATGGTCAATAAATGATTACATTTAATGACACATTGTTTGCCATGGGAAATTAAGCCAACATTTTTTGTTTGCTCTGTGTAGACAAGCTGCCTCTGTCCATCCGTGTCTTACTGGAAGCAGCACTTCGTAACTGCGATGGCTTTTACACAAAAGAGGAGGACGTCCAGAACATTCTGGACTGGCAGCAGCAGCAGAATCAAGCCGAGGTGCCATTCTCTCCAGCGCGAGTCCTTCTCCAGGACTTCACGTGAGTAGAACAGATGATCCAGCGGGAGTTTGCATGTGAGACCTCTTGTCATCTTGATCTCTCTCTGTGCTGTGTGACACCAACAAGCAAAAGAAAATCAACTGTGACTTATACAAGCTGAGTATTCCTGCACATCCCTGAAGGAAGGTTAGGTTTGATTGTCTCTCCTCTCCTGGTTTCGTTTTACAGTGGTATTCCTGCCATGGTGGACCTGGCAGCCATGAGGGACGCTGTAGCCAAACATGGCATGGACCCCGGCTTGGTCAACCCTAAATGCCCCACAGACCTCATCGTAGATTACTCCTTACAGATTGATTATAGCAAATGGTGTGTTTACATTTATATTTTCCCTTAACGTGTTGACATTGAGCTAAAGTAAGTTTGAACATAGAGCTAAAAGATGGATGCAGAACTGACTTCTGATCAGGGGATCATTTTGTTCCATAGAAAGCTGGTTTATTAGAAGTCACTTGTTTTGTTGCTGCTCTACTTGATATGTTTTCTTATTTAATACTTAGAGCTTTTCTTTTTCTGTCCACAGTGCCATACAGAATACTCCAAACCCAGGTGGAGGGGACGGCCCAAACCAGAGCCAGGGTCCTTCCCGATCCACACCCTCCAGGCCTCTGTCCAGAGGAGGCTCACACTGTGGGGGCCAGCGGGGCTCCTGTAGTAAAGCTGCCTGCAGTGACCCTCCAGCCTCACCAGGTCGACCTCCGTCGTCTGTCCAGCAGATCGAGAACACTCCTCTCCTCTGCCCTTTCCACCTGAAGCCTGTGTCTGAGTGAGTTTGACAACGTACAACATTTCTCATGTCACTAGATTCTATCAAATGATTCAAATGTGAGATGAAAGGATGGAAATTACACTGCTGTTTGTCCAAGTGTCACTTTTTATATCTCCAAGCTCTCAATAGAACTTGAAGAATCACATGGAATCAGTGAAACGTTGCTACTTTGTGTCAGCCCTTTTAAAAGGTTGAATGTGTGGACGTGTTTTCACTGACTGAGTTCCTCTTTAGCATGTTTATTGTTCTTTTTCTGCAGAACTGAAACAGCTCTGAAGAATCAGGAAATGGAACTGGTCAGAAACAAAGAAAGACTTCAGTTCTTTAAGGTACAGCAAAGAGCAAATATATGTTTTATCGCCCCATATCAGACAATCAGAGGGAGAGACGTATTAAAAGAAAACTTTGACATTCAGGGAAAGATTGATGTAACTCCCATGTCTGTACCCTAGAGCTAGAGCTACTGCCAGCAGCCAGTTCACTTAGCTTAGCATAAAGACTGGAAACAAGGGGAAACAGTTAGCCTGACTCTGTCCAAGGTAGCAAAACCTGCCTACCAGCACTTCTGAAGGCCACTAATTAATATATTGTATCTGGTTTGTCTGGTCCTAACAAAAAGCAAAGCTAGCTGGCTGCTGGCTGCTGGCTGCTGGCTTTAGCTTCATGTTTACCGTACAGGCCTGAGAGTGGCATCAACCTTCAGATGTAACTCTCAGAAAGAAAGAGAATCAGCATATTTCACAGTGTATCAGAAGAAATACTTCATACAGAATGTATTGTTTTACACTTTTCTAGCAGGTTTGTAGCTTTTATTTGTCAAAAAAAAGTAAAAGTCTACATTTTGGCTTTTTCCCCTTTAGAGACCAGAACAAAACCAAGTTTGTACCTGAGACACAAAGTTAAATCTTTTCTCACTGTTGCTCTGTTCCTGTCTGCCCACTACACAGTGGTGTTCTAAAGCATTTAAGAACGTGAACGTGGTTCCTCCAGACGTTGGTGCGGTCCACCAGGTCAACCTGGAGTATCTGTCCAGAGTGGTCCAGGTCAGCGACGGTCTCATCTACCCTGACAGTGTGGTGGGAACCGATTCACACACCACCATGGTCAATGGCCTGGGCATCCTGGGCTGGGGTAAAGCATTTAAAAACTTTCCTCACCACTTGTTTGTGTATTTGTTGTAAACTTGGTCAAGTAAGCTCAAGTTGCTCAAGAACTATACTTTGTAAACATGGACTCTGCAATCTTTGTTCTTTAAAGATGTCTCTAAGATTTGGTCTGCAATGCTTCCCTCCACCAGGTGTTGGGGGGATCGAGTCAGAAGCCGTGATGCTGGGCCAGCCGGTGTCTCTGACCCTTCCTCAGGTGGTGGGCTGTAAACTGGTGGGCTCCATCAACCCCCTGACCACCTCCATAGACATCGTCCTCGGCATCACAAAGGTAACACTGCTCTGCTGTACTTCATGTGCTATCAGGACTTTATTTCTGCAGTGAGACACACAAAACACACATCACCAGTGGAGGACAGTAGAATTTAAAAACAGTCCTTTACATCGGAATACAGTCAGGTATAATCTCACAGTTGTGAAGAATCAAAACTGAAACTGTTTCATCCATAAATGTGCTGCAAAAATCGACATTTCCTACATTCACTGTTCCGGGAAGCGGTATGTGGCGCTGTTTACGGGAAACCACTTAACCTGGCCTTTCAGCGTGTGCTGATGTATTATGTCCATTGATTTTCAAGCACTTACGACAAGCTGGGATCGCTGGGAAGTTTGTAGAGTTTTTTGGACCTGGTGTCTCCCAGCTGTCAGCTCCGGACCGGACCACCATCGCCAACATGTGCCCAGAGTACAGCGCTACTGTCAGCTTCTTCCCCGTCGACCAGGTCACACTCAAGCACTTTAAAAAGACAAGTGAGTCACCCGAGTGAGACTGATTATTAACAGCCGCAAAGCAGTTCAGTGGTTTATCCAGTCCGTTGAGTTATTCTTGGATTTATTCCTACGTTTCTAATCTGAATTCACAGGGAATTCACTGCTATGCTATGTGTCCACATTTAGAGCTTTAGAACGCTAACACGTCATAATTGTCCTTCCAGATTTTACCCAGGAAAAACTTGAACTGCTGGAGTCTTACATGAAAGCTGTAAAACTTTTCCGAACCTATGAAGACCCCTCAGAAGACCCCCATTATTCTGAGGTAATGTGTCAAACCTTGCCGTGAATCATCAGAGGATTAATAATGAATAGATGAATGTTTTCAGGTGCCTCACAGTAGCCCTATTTGCAAAAAAATGAGCCAAGGGTGCAGCAGAAGAGGAAATGGTTCTCGTAATAAAGTGAAATTCATCTTTGTGCAGGTGATTGAGATCAACCTGAGCTCCATGGTGCCCTATGTGAGCGGGCCGAAGAGGCCTCAGGACAGAGTGGCAGTCAGCAGCATGAAAGAAGACTTCCAGAGTTGTCTTGATGAGAAGGTAACGTACAAATAAAGCTCGTAAAAATTTTCATGTTAATGTCTGCATCTTTACTCTGCCAGTCCTCAGGCTAATAAATGTGATTCAGTCAGATATTTGGGTTATAGACCAGTTGTTTATTGTCACTGGTTTCCCTTCAGGTTGGCTTCAAAGGCTTCCACATCTCTAAGGAGAAGCAGGACATGCGGGTTCCTTTCCTGCACTGCGGTCAGGAGTATCAGCTGGTCCACGGCTCCGTGGTCATCGCTGCTGTCATCAGCTGCACCAACAACTGCAACCCGGCTGTCATGCTGACTGCAGGTGAAGCACTGAGTCAAAAGATGAACCTGGGATCAGATTTTGGCTGAGAATATTCCCAGCCGTCATCTGTGTATGAGCCCGCAGATTTGTTGAAAGCAGAGTCTTTTTGTATTAGCATGTCTGTTTTCTTCTCATATTTTAAACTGCAGGTTGAAAAATCATGCTTCACTTTCTCTGTTAATATTTTCCTTTGTGGTGCTTCCTTTCTCTGTGGCTGCTTACCACAGACAAGTTTTCATAACGCAGCTGCTCTTTGTTATTCACAGGTCTACTGGCCAAGAAGGCTGTGGAGGCCGGGCTCGTTGTCAAGCCCTATATTCGGACCAGCCTGGCTCCTGGAAGTGGCATGGTCACTCACTACCTCAATACCAGTGGAGTCCTGCCTTATTTTAGTCAGCTGGGGTAAACGAACGCACAGCGACACCACACACATGCACAGACACACAGATTGACCTTGGATAATCCTGCATGTGCAGTTCAAAGACAACCTGAACTTGACTGAGGGTTACCACAGCTCGAAACAAAGAAGTTTCTCATTTTTTCTAATCTGTAAATCTCCACTTGTGAAACACATTTTAAATTTGGCCCCTGAGTCTCAGAAATATCTGAACAGCATTTTTATTTCAGTGATCAAGGAGTAACCTGTAACAGCACTGTGATCTGATGAAGTGTGACTGAGTGTGTGTTAATCATCTTCTGTCATAATTCGGGTTTTGGTGTGACAGCTGTGTCAGAATCAGGTTTATTTGCATTGGTCTTTTGGTGCATAATGATCATAATAAACATAGTGAGAGAAGAGAAAAAGAAACAAATACCTGACACAAAGGAGTTCTGAATGATTACATTTCTTTCTGTCTTCACGTCACAGCTTTGAGGTGATTGGTTACGGCTGTGCCACCTGTGTAGGGAACACGGCTCCTTTACCAGAAGCCGTCGTGGATGCCATCAAACAGGTAAGACCTCCACATCAAGCTGTTTCTGCAGATCTTTAAGAAGCACTGCAGTCAGATCTTGATGACCTGCTGTGTTTTAGGGGGACCTGGTGGCCTGCGGCGTTTTATCTGGAAACAGGCACTTTGAAGGCCGCCTGTGCGACTGCGTGCGTGCCAACTACCTGGCCTCCCCTCCCCTGGTGGTGGCTTACGCTCTGGCGGGCACTGTGGGAATCGACTTTGAGAAAGAACCTCTGGGTAAGGAAAGCGCATGTCAGCTGCTCCTCTAAAACCTGAGGTTCATGAGGGGATTGTAGGAATTTAGCTGATTACAGTGAATGTTTCATGGCTCGGTGTCTTGTGCAGACATGCATCAGCCGCAGAGCAGGTGACAGAGGAGCAGTGTGAGCAGTTTAAGGTCTAAACCACTGTGTTGTCTGATTGTAATATAAAATCAGTTCAGTTTGTAGGTTTACTAAGCTGGTTTCCGTTTGTTAAAGAGCAAAATGAAAACATTCTTCACACTCAGCTGACTTTATGTTGCTGACGTCAATCCTGTCGGTGCAGGTGTGACTTCAGAGGGGAAGGAGGTTTACCTCTGTGACATCTGGCCGTCCAGGGAGGAGGTCCGACAGACTGAAGAGGACACAGTCATCTCCTCCATTTTTAAGGATCTCAGGGGAAGGATGGAGGTGAGGACAGCTTTCTTTCCTTCCTGTTTGTCTAATGTCTTTTCATTGAACTCCAGTGAATTGATAATATAAATAAAAATGTCGTTCCCTCTGTGCTCTCTCTCCAGCAAGGGAACGCATTTTGGAAGAACATTGACTGTCCAGACTCGGTGGTTTTCCCCTGGGATCACAAGTCCACATATATCCGTTCACCATCTTTCTTCAGCAAGTTGGTAAGTCGTCCCGCGCTGTGCTAATCATTATTTTGCTGTGTCTCCTGACTTCATGTGTTGAAGTAAGTACAGCCGCAGTTAAGACAATAAGTGCCTCCTCTGCCTCTGCTTGCCCTTTGTCTCAGAGTAAAGAGGTTCCACCGCCTCAGTCGATAGAGAACGCTCATGTCTTACTGTTCCTCGGAGACAGAGTGACCACGGACCACATCTCTCCAGCCGGCAGCATCGCCAGGGTCAGCGCGGCTGCCAAGTACCTGCTGAGCAAACGGTCAGTTTCAGATCGGACGTCAGGAAGAGCAGATTTACTGACCACAGTAATGTCACCGTAAGGATCTTCTCTGAAAGATCACAGCACAGTGATTTGGTGGTGAGAGTCATGATGAACTATGAG
The DNA here is from genome assembly GCA_037975065.1 of Chaetodon trifasciatus. Lineage (NCBI taxonomy): Eukaryota > Metazoa > Chordata > Actinopteri > Chaetodontiformes > Chaetodontidae > Chaetodon > Chaetodon trifasciatus. Next base: position 17,339,879 of record JBBMOE010000002.1, read on the forward strand.
AAGCCCAGACAGGAGAATATCAGACTGTGATGGACCAGAGCATCCACGTTGTTTTCAGATTACTGCATGGTGTGAGCACAGTGTCCTCATCACCGTCCTAAATCAAACAAGATTGCATATTTGGCTGTTGCCAGGCTACAGACTGTCCTACAAGCTGTAATAGTAAAGTTTATTATTTATTTAAACATTGTGATGAAGCTCTCTGCCAGTCCGCTGTAAGTGAAGACCTTCAGAGTCGTCACTACATATATGAGTTAGCACAGACGTGGATGTGAACTGTAATTTGACTTGTTGTTGGAGGCGCACTACCACAAGACAGTATTTCTGTTTTGTCGCTGCACAAATTCAAATTTATTGACCTCTCACTTTGAATGTTTCCCTCAGCCTGACACCGCGGGAGTTTAACTCGTATGGCGCTCGCAGAGGGAACGACGCAGTGATGACCAGAGGCACGTTCGCCAGCATCAAGCTCCAGAATCGATTCATCGGCAAACCAGGCCCCAAGACTTTGCACATTCCCTCAGGCCAGATGGTGAGTGTAAACTTTAGACCAGCAACTCAGAGGAGGATTCATCAGGGAACTCAAATGCAGTTTTTTCCACCTTTTGACAGATTCTGTGTAGTTCTTTACCTGTCGGCTAACACTAACACCAAGCCTGCTTAAGTTAGCTGTTACAGTGTTCAGACTTGTGACCTTCCTGTGTGTCTGATCAGCTGGATGTCTTCGAGGCAGCTGAGCGCTATCAGAGAGACGGCTTTCCCCTCATCATCCTGGCAGGGAAAGACTACGGCTCTGGAAACTCCCGGGACTGGGTAGCCAAAGGACCATACCTGCTGGTAAACTACAGCACACACGAACCACACTTTCCTCTGACCAGGCCACATGACAGGAAACAAGTTACAGTCTCCACTTTCCCTTCATTCAACATGGTGCACTCACATCACATTAGCCGCGCTCATTTTGTCCATTCACCTGCTTCTCTGCGGTCGACAGGGGGTACGTGTGGTCATCGCTGAGAGCTTTGAGAAGCTGCACAAGAACCAGCTGGTGGGAATGGGCATCATGCCGCTGCAGTTCCTGCCCGGCCAGAGCGCAGACTCACTGGAGCTCAGCGGGAAAGAGAGGTTCACCATCGCTCTGCCAGACAGCCTGAGTCCGAGGCAGCAGCTCACCGTCAAGGTAGGAAACAGGCAGCCGGCCGTGAGGTGCAGGAACTGTCAGTCAAACAGTCAGAAAGTTGATTCTTTCATGTTTTATTGTTTGTTTTGTACCCAGGACTCTCTGGAAAGCAGGGTTGATACTGAGTGGATTATCCTGGGAAAGTAAAATTTATCAAACTGACAGTTAAATGAATATATCAGTCAAATCAGTTCAAGTCAATGAAGTCAAATTTAAAGCTACTTTTTTTGCCACTAAGGGGCAGAAAAAGCACAGCCTTTACATATTATGGCCATGATAAAGCTCTTATGAGTAATGTGTCCTAAATCCTAAATAAATGTGTCCTAATCCTAAATCCAGTGCAGCTGCATGTTAATAAAAGCACTTTTTAAATGAACTCTTTAGTCAAAGTCGTCTCTGTTCTTTTGCAGACGAGCCAAGGAAAGTCCTTCTTCGTCACCGCGCTGTTTGACACAGAGATGGACATTATCTTTTTCCGACATGGAGGGCTCCTTCGATACGTTGCTCGGACTTTTCTCTGAAAGGGCCGGCGGCCCGGTCCCCAGCCGGCCAAAGGCGCCTGAGGTTCATGAACAGCAGCCCTCATTTCACCAGTTTGTCTTCAGCATGGACAAAAGCCAGCGACATGAAGGCTGATGATTTGTCCGTCTGAGCTGGACGAACGTCTCCAGACCTTTGGGAGTCATGAGACGTCAGTTTTCAGATCTGAACTGCGTCCCCATCCCAACATGTGGACAGAGGCGGCGAATTTCACTCAATAAGGGACGACCTTCGGACATCTTTTCGTGTTTCATTGTTGCCACAAACAGACGAACTTACAGAGTGCTGAGGGGACATTTCTTTCATCAGGACTTGAGCCGAGACGAAATGAATCCTGTCTGCTTCTGTTGTCATTTAACTAATAAATACAAAACAATCCTGCCTTTAAAGGCTGACATGGTGCTAGGTACTACAGCATGAATACATACATTATCTGGGTGCAGTATAACCTGTTTCTCCCAACATCGAAGTAAATGGTCTAATTTTGTGAATTGCAGAAATTTGCAGAATTGATGTCAGTTGCCCACATTTCTCTGTGGGGCCAAACGATCTTGTAAATCAAAGTTCCGTTAATATTTGTTTCATCAAAATGCCTTTTGCAGAAAGTACAGTTGCCTCCTCACACTTAACTTTTATTATGTGGAAAATGTGAAATCCCTCTTTTTGCTGTTGCTTGTATCACGAAGCGCTCTACATAAACATGTCACCAACAACAACTGACAGTCCTCCGTATCACATTAAAGCTAAATTATCAAAGTCTTTCAGTCTCAGGAATCTGTTAATATCGATCCACGAAGCAGCTGCTGCTTCAAACAGTCTGATGAATCTTGAGCAAAGAGTCCATTTGTCATTTTGATGTAGTTTATTTTAGGTCTGATTGAAACCTGCAGATTTCGTGAGATCACACGTCTGAATGTCCAGTCCAGTTAAATCTCCCTCTGCAGGCTGAGACCTCGACGACCCCCTGCAGGGTTCAACATTATTACTATGTTGCACATAATCGTATTGCACAGATTGTACATGCTGAAGTCTGTTTACAGGCCTTCAGGAGTTTTACTGCATATGTTAAAAAAAAGTTTAAAAAGCCTTTTGTGGCTCCAGACACAGTTCTATGAAATCGGATAAATTACCTCAGGTGATGTCACTTGAGTCAGCGTCATTTGGGGCTGAAGATGACGAGTTTGAAGATGAAAGAAAAACCCGATAGAGTTAAGACAGAAGTGAGCTGACCAGTCCTCTGCTCCAGCCCACGTTAGCCACTACGAGCATAACACACCTGGCTGAATTGCTGGCCCTCGCGTTGCATTGTGGGAAATGTAGGCGCCAGGTTGACAAGAGAGACAAATGCTGCAGTGGAGAAGAAAATGGTTCTGCTAAATTGATTTTGACCCTTTTTTTTAAACTGTCCAGTCAAAGCTATTTAGCTTTTCATTCTTAACAGGAAGAATGTGTTATTTCTCCATTTAAAGTAATACTTCAACCTCTCTGACAGTCAAATGAGAAGATCAATACCACTGTCAACACCTTAAAGCTCACTAATTAACATGTAATTACTTGTTTGTTTAATTAGTGAGCTTTAGAGGTGCTGACTACGTCTTTACATCATCCCTCTTTAACAACCGGACCAGTTTTTGATACCTGGTCCTGTTTCCTGAAATCAATTTGGCACCATGTGATGTAAAAAATAAAAGTACATGGAGTGTAACCGTATCATCATGAAGGTGTACGACGATGGACGAAGTCCGACAGGTGACAGTGACGTTAGGAAAGTGAGCTGATCCATGCACGAGGAGCCTGTTAAATCCATCCTGGTGAAAAATGACTGATAATCAAAGTGTTTGTAATTTGCCAGCTGATCCTGCAGCTTGAACTGAGTGAAGTGAATTTTCAAGGAGCAGACACAGCCTCACCTTTAGCACAGGTGTTCCTCACAGATGACATGCTTCAAGGTGCTGGACCCGCTCTTTTTGGGTCTGCTCTGTATGATTTAATGTTTGTGTGTGTTCAGAACATTTTATATGGAGAGCCTGATGTCGCGCTGGCTGTGTTTAAGAGATGTTATTTATTGATAACAGCTGCCTGGAGCTGTGTCGTTTTTGGTCATTTTCAGGGCAGCAGACATTGTTTTGCTGTGTCCAACTGCCAAAAACAAGCTGAAGCAAGCAGCAGGCTGTCATGTGATGAGAAGATCTCCCACAGTTTCGACACTGCTTCATGTTACAGGACATGGAGGGACCTGGAGCTCCTCGGTCAGGCCAGTCACAGCTTGCCTTTAGTGTTTGGGCGGTTTGTCAGCAGTGAAGTGAAGCCTACAGCTGAGTGAAAGCTTTGTGGTGTCACCATGTGCAGCAGCCTGGTCCACTGCTGCTGCTGCTGCTCCTTCCCATCATCTTAGGGAAGCAGAGCATGCAAACCAAGTGCATGGCTGCGCCTGGAAAAGGTGTCTGTAATCATACTGTACATAGTTTTTAATAAATGTTAAAGCAGAGCTCATGCTGTGGATGTCTGTGAAGTGTCAGGGTGCTGATCATGGGGAGCACCACTCAGCCTGTGAAAATAGGTGGTGTACTGTCTCCTGGTGGAGTTTGGTCAAGTCTGATAAAATAATCCTACTGGGTTGATGGGAAGGAGTTTGAAAGATTAGGCATTTTCAAAACAGGAAGGGTCTAACCAAAGAAGTTGCATTATGGAAACAGTAGGATCTGGTGTTTTTAAGACTTAACTTGTAGGAGCAGCTGAAAATTGGAGTATCTATTCATGCTCATCAAACAAACCAGAAAGTTTTCTTAATCCAGTGGAAGAGGAATCAAACTGTCCTGATGTAATAACCTGACAGATTCTGGACTTTTTAAAGCAAACACCAGCAAATATTAATGTCATTTGCATCAACAATTATTTTTATAATAATATCTTAAATGTGGTTATTGAAGAATTTGGCCTTGATAGGTACTGAACTGATTTATCTGACATTCTTGTACTTCAATTTCTTAGCAACATACCTATTATAAGTTAGTAAAATTCAGGCTTTTGGTGTAATTTGACTGCAATCTGGACTAAATGAGGTTCATGTGAAACCTTAAATAATGTCTCAGAGGTCAGCCTGAGATGCAAAACTGCAACAGCAGCGTAATCCTACAAGTCTGCTTACATAGAGCAGAGTGTGTTTCAGCTAGATGGATCAGCAGTGTGTGTGTGTGTGTGTGTGTGTGTGTGTGTGTGTGTGTGTGTGTGTGTGTGTGTGTGTGTGTGTTTGACAGTGTTTGGTCTCATTCACACTAATCAGGCTGCAGATTCCAGCTGACCTGCTAACCTGCACCACATGCAAATAGAAAAGAGAAGTAAGAGCAGCAGATGGTGTGTTTGCTTCTCAATGGCAACATTTACTAGTTTTTTTGACCTCATTCAGGAGCTTGCTCCTGCTTTTAGCCCAAACAGACTGCAGCTCTACAGAGGGCGTTAACAGACGCACCCAATGTGAAGCCAAGAAAACAACTCAAGTGGACAAATAAGACGCTGAAGTCTGAAGTTCTTAATGAAATTTCCAGGTGTAAACAGTGCAACTTTTATTGATTTGTTTAAAAGAAATTTCTTTTACACAGTGCACGTCGCTGACATTGCTCTGCACATTGACTAGTGATGAAAGACAGTATGGGGTTGCGCTAATAACCAGTCTGAGTGCTGTCTAACAACAGTAGAGAGTAAGCATGCCTGTCAAAAAAAGACAAAAAACAACGGCGCAAAGAAATATCTGCAAGTTACATGATGACAACAAATGATTCAGAGCAGCTCAACGCAGCACTGCTTCAATGTAAGTGTGTCCGAATGTGAAATTAAAGCTGTAATCAAAGATGGCTGCCCTGCCACAAACAGCTCTGACACAGGTCTGTTACCGTTTGATGATAAAACTCAACTTGTCAAACTGCAGACTGAGGCTTCAGGGAAGCGTCAGGCTCACTGTGACATCAGTACGTTTAGTATTAATCTCATGTGTGTGAGTCTGCACCAACAGCCCAGACCTGCTGCTGTGAGGAGCCTTTTGTTTTAAAGGACCATTCCAGTGTTTCTGCACGTTGTTGCCCATTTAATTTAGTGTTGAAATTTGCCGATTAAGAGACAATTAATCAAAAACTGTGATAATGAATTTCATTCCTCATGCAAACACAGCCCAACATTCCCACTTTCTTTCTTTGCTGTTTTATATTATAGCACTGTAAATTAAAGGCACCCTGTGGATTGTTTTTATGTAAACAATGTTTACATTTGCTTTTCTCACCAAAGTGCATCATGTATCTTACAGGCCTAACAAATGTGATGAATGCATTCACATGCTCATCAAACAATTGCAGAGCTGTTTTTTTTTTTTTGTTTGAAGAAGCGGAGTCCATGTTTACTATAGCGGTCTTCTTCTTCTTCCTTACTTTTGTTGGCACATTGCGGCCTTTCTTGGCATGCACCAGCAGGACTGTGTATCATGTCAGCCGTGTGAGATATTAACAAACTTTAAAACACGACTCCATAGTGCTGTAACTGTCAAAAACTCCACTGGGTGCCTTTAATCCTCACAGGATGTCACCTCAGGCTCTGGGAAACACTTTAGAGAATAAACAATTTATTGAAAAAAATCACAAAAATGAACAGATAATGGGAATAGCTGTTGGTTGCAGGACTCAGAATACTAACATCCAGGCAGCCTTTGGTTTCCAGGTTTCAATTCATTCCACTGCAGCATGAACATCTACCTGCAGAAACTTGAAACTTTACTGCATTTTGCTCAGTCACTGTTGCTTAAAAAGCATCAGCTGACACTTATTGTCCTGCATCATCACACACCAATGATGCAAACAGACAGGATGTTCGTCTGCTTCTGGACTCTGCAGGTTGATTTTCATACAGTGGTGAATCCAAAGACAGTCTGAAACGTAAAAAAACTCTGCAGCAGGAATATAGATGAAAAAACGTAAACTTGTAGTAAATGGGCTCAAACATGAACACACCGGTATTGTTCTTTAACCTCGGCACTGACACTCGTTCTATATTTGTGGCGTCTGTCGAAGTAACGTGAACGAGCCACAACTGTCTCCCCAACTGGATTACACCAAAAACACCATCCTGACTGAAAAGGCACAGACACGTGTAGTTTTAAGAGTAAAGTTTGCACTATGATTGGAATCTAAAACATTAAACTCACGAGTTTGACCTACAATGCAACCCTTGACCACAGCTGTAGACCCTGCTAATCTAATGCCTCTCAACACCCTGCGCCCCCCCCACCCCCCCTCAGCATCAATACTACTTTAAATCTGAAAGAAAAGAAAAAAAACATGGCTGGTACTTCAGTACTTTCTCCACCTGGTGGAAGTACTCAGAATTGGTATTCACTGAACTGTTAATTCATCCCTTTGTCATTAAAAAGAAGAAACAGCGTGAGACTCTTGGCCACTTTCTTCATCTGGGTCCCCGGAAAGATTTGATGAGAGCAGCCGCACTGTAAACAAGTAACCGGCGCTGATACGAAGGCGCTCCTGATCACACGAGGGAGGAAACCCTGAGAACAACCGACTCGGTTCATTTCCCTTCTCTTGTGGAAATTAATGGAATCATTCATTCTCTCGTTTTCGTGTGTCCATATCTTTGTATATGCAAACTCTTTTCATCTAATAAGAAAATATTTGTGGAAGGTTAAATGAAAATATACAATTATTAATACAATAGAATACAGAGCTATTTGTTAAAGGTGATTAAAAAAAAACTGGTTGATTGTATCTCCCTTTACAACGCACGCATTTTCCTTGGTTTAAAGGCAAGAGGTAAAGTGTATAAGAAAAAGGCAGCCTGTCCTGTCCGCTCGTCCAAAGGCTGGTGCTCGACCATTAGGCGATTGCTTTTGCTTCCGGTAAGAATGCCTCCCAGTATTTTATCAGCTGGAGAAAAAAAGAGACAACAGTGTCATTTCATCCACAGCTGACAGACGAGGAGAGGTCAAGATTCAGGATTTACAGCAGATGAATGCAATAATAAGCGTGCCACACAGCTGGAAAAGTCTCTCAACGTCACATGTATTTCTAAATGTTCACTGATGTGACAAGAAGAATATTTCCATGTCTGACGGAGAGACACTCACCTGTTGCTGAGACTGAAGCAGACATTCCAAGTACTTAATAATCTGTCTTTTGAAATTCTTGGCCTTTTCTTTCTGTACAATTAAAGAGAAACATTTCATCCGTCAGTACATTTCCAGCTGTCCGCTGACTCCTGTGGACACGTGGAGGAGAAACATGCGTACCTCAAAGCGGATCACCTCCTTGCGCACGGTGGCAGAAACTCGTTCAAAGTCTCTCTCGTACTGCGTCACTTTGGCCTCCCACTGTTAACGAGAGGAGGGGAAGAGTATGAAGACCTGCAGCATGGGAGCCCATTCAGGCCAGGACATCATAAAGAGAAGGAAATGTAAAGAATAATAACAATAAAAACAGTTGAGTTAAAAGTGAGTCTGCGAGTGAGAATCAGAATAGAAAGTTAAAGCTGTGTGTTTTGTGTCTCAGTCTTCTGACGAGGAAAGTCAACTTTGAATCACTGGAGATTAAAAAGCTAAACATTTCATATATGAGCACTTTCTTGCCAGGGCAGCTTACGGTAGTTTGCAGTGACTTTTCATTAGAACTGGACTCTTTACTGAGTCCCGAGAATAACCAAGCTAACAGAAATAAACTGATGATTAAAATGAAAATGAGCTCCACTGTGCTCTTCATTTCTGATGTGAGGGACAAAATAAATGCTTTTTAAGTGCCTCATTCATTACTCAAACATTGTTCTCTATCTAAAAAACAAAACATATCAAACTGCAGCACTTCCAGGCATCCTGGCCTCGTCTGAGTTCTTTCACGGTGTTGATTTTGGCCAACGTCGTACCTCAGCGATCTCCTCTTTGGCCAGCTGCAGTTTGTCTGGCTTGTTGGCCCACAGAAGTTTGGCCTCAGTCTCCCTCTTCTTCTGCAGCACGGCCTGAGCATCCTGCCAGCGCTGCCACGCCTTCATCCGGTGATCAAACGACCCCTGCAGGTCGCACACACACACAGGATCATTTCATGTTTATGTCTGGTTGTTTACTTTAGCCTTGAAGACGGCAGCTGAGGCTCCTGTTCAGAACAGCTGTCTGAATGAGTAAGAGCAGATTCATTGAATACAGAGCTGCAGCGCTCTGGTACTGCCTCCCTCTGTGTCCTATATACAGTTAATCATAACATCATTCTGCGCCTTAGACCTTGACTTAAATGTATAATTTCAATTTATCTTGTCCCAGGAAGAAGAAGTCTCGCGTGTTTTTATTAAACTATCTCAGAAATGAATATTCAGTATTGTCTTTGACGTCCAGAAATGAGATTTTCTCAGTACCCTCACGGCTCCGAGCAGGCGGATGTAATCAGCGATGACTTCGGCAAAGCTGAAGGTGTCATTCGCAGCCTGTTCCTGGTGCAACTGCTCCATCTTGTCCTCCACCTCTGCCAGCTGAGAGAGCGCTCGGGACAGAGCGGTGTTGTCCTCCGCGCTGCCCAGCATGGCCGTGCTTTTTGCAAAGCTGGCTGTGTTTATCGACAGCTCTGAGGGGAAGAGAGAACCAAGTTAATGCAAACAGAGACTGGTTTCTGACTGCAGCTCATGTCAAGGTGAAGGAAATGATGGAGACGCCTGATCTCGTTAATGAATGTCATCGTGAGAATCTTCATCCCTTTCTCAAAATCTGACTGAGAAATAACCAGAATAAGACATTAATTAAGGGCATATCCTTAGCTGGTTGGAGGGATATTACTTTATCTGTTCATTTGGTAACATGTAGGCATGTAGAGCTTTGAATAGATGTTTATGTTGAAATAATATAAAGTTAGTATGCTTCTCTTATTGGTTTTCCCTCTTATGGACATAATGCACAATAATAGATACTTGAATGGATCGAACTTTTCTTTGTTTTTTTTTTTTTTGTAATGACTTTCTTTATTGGAAGCAATTTCACAGGTAGCAACATGGCGGTACAATGTGACAGAGAAGACTTCCATTCAATCATTTTTTCCCAGTCTTTTTATCCCTCCCACAATCCCACCCCACCAAGAGGAGAACAGTTCTGTAAATCCAGCATCGAATGTAAACGGTACAGAATACATACAACAAATACAGAAATAAAGGAACATAATAAAATAAGAACAGTTTGCATAACTTTAAAGGCAAAGGGCTGCAGGGGAGCACCAAACAAAGCTAAGAGAGGATCAGGGGAGATAGTAGTGTGATATGCTGTGCTAAGAGTTTCAAAGATTTCAGACCAGAATGTGGCAAGCTTGGGACAGAACCAAAATATACTGGAATGGTCGGCTGGGGATTGTTTGCACCTATTACATGCATCAGTTACATTGGGATAGATCTGAGATAGCCTCAAATTGGTGTAATGAACTTTGTGTACAACTTTACACTGTAGGAGGCCGTGCCTCGCACAGATTGAAGAGGAGTGAACCAACTGTAAAACTTGTTGCCAATAATCATCAGGCAGTGTGGCTCCAAGCTCTTGCTTCCAGAAGTCCTTTGGACCGGGCGCTGGGGTGTTGATAGTAGAATTGACAAGGTTATAGATGCTAGAAATTAGCCGCTTTTGTTGAGTCAACCAAGGTTTCCGGGGGGTGGGGGGTGGGGGGACTAGGGAATTTGGGGTTCTGTTTCTGAATAAAATGCCTTGTCTGAAAAAAATGAAATAGGTGGGATTTAGGCAGGTCAAATTTCATTGAAAGCTCAGAAAAGGACATAAAAGTCCCTTGGTTATAAAGGTCCTTAAATTTAGTTATCCCTTTGTCAAACCAAGTCCGAAAGGTCAAATCTGTGCAAGAGGGCAGAAATAGGTGGTTGTTCACAATGGGGGAGAGGTCAGAGGCTCTATGGAGGCCTAGGCTTTTCCTTATTTGAATCCAGATTCTAATAGAGTTAGTTACCACTGGGTTTGAGGTAAAGTTGGAGGCAGTTAAAGGAAGTTGGGAGCAAACCAGGGAGTACAGAGAGAGTTTAGAGGATGCTAGTTCCATATCCACCCATGCAGGGCACTATTCGTCTGCTATGTTAGTGATCCAATACAAAAGTTTATGAACAGGAACAGTAATAGTGTAAGAAATTGAGCAATTCTAAGCCACCAAGAGCCTTTGGGAGCTATAGGACTGATCTTTTGATGCGTGGATTTTAATTGCCCCAGAGGAAAGAGCTTATTAATTGATCGAGCAATCTAAAAAAAGACTTTCTAATAAGGACAGGGATACGTGAAAAGAGATATAGAAACTTGGATAAAACAACCATTTTAACTAAACTTACACAACCTACTAGGGATAGTGGGAGACCAGACCATCTGTCAAAGTCTAATTTACACCTCTCAAGGAGAAGAGAGAAATTTTTGGTGAAAAGTTGATGAATTTGTAATATGCACCCCCAAATATTTAAATCCATCTGTAGCATATTTTAAAGGGAAAAAAAGATGGGGGTATATTTCTGGCCAGAGAGTTGATTGGAAGAAGTTCACTCTTGTGGAGGTTAAGTTTATAGCCTGAATAGGACCCACATTTGTCAAAGATATTTAGAACCACGGGGAGAGAGGCAGCTGGATTAGACATGTATAAAAGGAGGTCATCAGCATATAACGATAATTTATGAACTTTGATGAGCTCTGGTGATGCCCTCAAACCCACCATCCTGACGCAGCCAGATGGCTAGTTCAATAGCTATGGCAAATAAGAGGGGGCAAAGAAGGCAGCCCTGTCTGGTTCAAAGGGGAAAAGGGGCAGACTGAAGTCCATTTGTGTGGACTGAAGCGACTGGGCTGGTGTAAAGCAATTTGATCCAAGATATAAATGCTGGATTGAAACCGAATTCTGTAAAACAAAAAAAAAGAAAGCTCCGCTCCACCCTGTCGCAGGCCTTCTCTGCATCTAGTGAAATGATGACTTCTGGAATATTTGAACTAGGAGCACTAATGATATTTAAGAGTCTCTTTGTGTTATGAAATGAGTGCCTTCCGAGCATGAAACCTGTTTGATCAGTTGATATTATACTTAATAGGAGCTGCTGTAGGCACTGGGCCATGTTTTTTGACAGGATCGTTAGGTCAACATTTAACAGGGAAATGGGCCTATAGCTACCACACATAAGAGGGTCCTTATCACTCTTAAGCAGGAGAGAAATACAGGCCTCGTACAGGGTGGGTGGCAGACGGTCCTCAGCAAAGGATTCATTATACATTCTCTGGAGGGCTGGAGCAATGATGGCATAGGACAGCTTAAAAAACTCAACAGTGAACCCATCAGGGCCTGGAGTTTTACCATTCTGAAGTGACAATTGCCTCCTGTACTTCCTTGGTAGAGATTGGATTTCCCAGCTCTCTACACAAATCCTCATTTATTTTAGGAAAAACTATCTTATCTAGAGGATTGTCTCCATCCCAAACATCTGAAGGGCATTGTGAGGAGTAGAGATTAGAGTAAAAAGAACAAAATATCTTATTAATCTCGATAGGACCTGAGGTAACTTCACCTGACGCGGATTTGATCTTGGGGATCAATCTGGATAGTGTGGCTGCATGCGCCTGATGTGCTAATAATCTTCCCGCTTTGTCTCCGGTCTCAAAGAAATGTTGTTTGGCAAGGAATAATTGTTTTTGTGATTTACTCGTGGATAATAAATCAAATTTGGACTGAAGCTGAAGGCATTCTTTAGGATTGAACTTTTCTTCAAAAGGACAATTCGAACATCATTTTTTTGCCCACTTTTGACACCCCAGTGGGAAGAGAGACGACTTACCTTTCCTGTGGACGACCAGAGATTCGACCAGTGCGTGGAGCTTCCTGAACTGCTGGTCTGCGGACTCCACCTCCTGCAGCTTCTCCTCAAACCACTGCAGCAAAACACACAGTCAGTGCAAGTCCAACACCGAGACCCCAACCATTGCTCCACAGATTTATGTCTGAGCTAGGTTTCATTGTTGTTGTTGTTGTTGATGAACATCAGTGTGTGTTAAGTTATAAAGTTAAGCTCTGTATGAGCCACACTGAGCCACTTTGGGTCAACTAATAGATAAAATGCTGAATGAATTATGTTTGTATGATCATCTTCAATATAAGCATTTACTTGAATAAGTTGAGTGTATGCATGGATGTGGTACTGAGCTCAGAGAAGTTAGTTTCTTTATACACCAACTTCTGACAAACACGGTCTTTGATCAGCATAACTGAACTCTGGTGCTATCTACTAAATGTCCAGTTTGCCAAATGTGAGCTTGCTATAGCAAACAAAAAAAGCACTGGGGACAAAAATGTCTGATCAATACCACCAGATCAATTTACAATAGAAAGTGTGAGCTGGAAATGTTCTGCTTTTTACTGGAAAATGCAGATTTCCTCATTATATTATAAAAAAAAAAAAGGTCTGCTACATCAGAGCTTCTTGGAAATGAAAACCATTGTGAAGCAGGAGAGTCTGTTTACAGCTGAACTCACCACGTCTGACTCATTCATCTTGATGGTCATTTTACTGACAGCATCTGTTGCTTTGTTGATCATTTTCAGGAAGCCGGCGCCGCTCAGAGCCTGGGTGCTCACTGCTCTGGGCAACTGAAGACACACATGCACGTTATGATACAGCTAGCACTTCAGAAACGTAGTAAAATTTCAGGTACACAGAGGGACCATGTGAGAGTGAATGACACAGGATTATGCAGTGTTGCCTAAATTTGAACGTAGATTTCTAGATGCAATAAAGATCATTTAATCGGCAAATTATCAAGTGCACACAGCCCCAAGACTCATCAAACTCAGTGTCAGCTTACTTCTTCTCTCTCCAGGAACTCTCTGACATCAGGATCTTGGAGAAGTGATGGGTGATTAACCACCCGCTGCAGATACCTGTTGAACAAGACAGCACAAAAGAGCCTGACTTAGCTGCTTTCTGAGTGCGTTGTTACAACAGCTCAGTGTTAGGCAGAGATTTGAGTATTGCTGACAACACTATGATGCAGCTTTACTTTCACTCCTTCTCTCTTACCTCTCCAGAGCACCTCTTCTTCTCTCCACAAAGTCTGCAGATGAGGGATCTTCCTTTCCCACCTTCACCTTTGTCATACCTGTAAAACACAACATCCCATCTTACAGCTGATGGACATTAGAGTTATAGAAAACAGTAAAGGCCACTCAGCCTACCCAAGATGCTCTTCTCCGGTGGCGGAGGCACGATGAATCCATTTGGTCCGTGTTTTTCAGAGAGCTTCTCGTAGAGGCCGAGGAAGTCGCTGAAGCGTCGCCTCACTGTAAAGGTCTTGTTGCGGAACATGGGCAGCGTGGTCTGAAACAGGGTTCACACACAGTTCATTATCTTCAAGTCGATGCATCTAACAGGCTTAGACGGTGAATTACTGCTATAAAAATCTGACATAATTTATATATGCCTTTTAAGACCAGCGCATGGGCGTTTTTCCTACAATGCAATGACCAGTATTTCCTGTCTTGACACACATCTGATGAGTAAGTGGATTGACTTCCTCTGCATAAAAGATGAAGAACTGCACTGAACACTGATCTAGTTTTTACCTGTGTGGATACTTTGTAGGCCATGTAGGCGTTCATCCCGTCCCCTGAAGAAAGAAAGAGAAAAGAAATACTGATTAAATACTTAACATTAACTTAATATTACTCCCTCCTCAGTTCCTTCCTGTCAGGTTTGAAATGATAAAATCATTGATTGAAGCTTTGCTTGTTTGACATCTGCAGTGCTCAAATCAATCTGCAGTCTTCCTGCAATGAACTACATAAACCAAAGGTAAATTATTTATTCAAAACAGTAAAAACAACAAGCCTCACCGATTTTTTCAGGGTCTTTGACAGAGACAAAAATGTCAAATTTGTCTTCCAGCTCTTCTTCCTCTTCTTCCAGCTGAAACAAATATTGAACAGGAAATGAAAAATTGCCCCTCACATTGATCTGCTGTCACTGAGCTCTTCACTGAACAGTCAACACAAATCTGGCTGTCAGACAGTTCAACTCCAGCATCACTGACTTTAATGTAGTACGGAGACAAGATGTTTAACTTAAAAAATGCAACCGACTCTTCAAAAACTTAGGAATACATGCAACAGCCTGAACCTGAACAGTTTTCAGACAGAACTTTATTTCAGTCACGCTGTGAATTTCACTCTGGGATCAGACATGCGTGTACCTCCTCCAGGGCAGAAGACTGTGGCTTGGTCAGGCTGGCAGCAGCTGCCATCGAGGGGGTGGACGCAGACGGTTTGGCTGTCACATCCTTCTTCCTCTGGTCCCGTGGACTGTCGAGAGAGAGCTCCACTGTGGCTTCTGTGAGAGGGGAAAAGAAAGAAAAAAAGACCAAAGTGGGTTCATTACATGCTGAATGGAAACGTGTAGAGACGTTTACGTTTACTTTACATCCTGTCCTTGTTATAAGTCTGTGTTTGAGTCTAATGTCCTAAAATTAGCTGTCCATGTGGCAGAATACAATGAATCACAAATATAATTCAATACAGAGGCAGGAGATTTTTGTACATGCTTCAGTCATTCAACAGTAATTCATTTTTTACCTTTATATTAAATTATGTTACACATTTTTCCTCAGGGCTAGTTTGGGATTCAGAGTTTTGCCCAAGGACACAAGTGGACACGAGGAGCTGGGGTTCAAACCACCAACACAATGATTAATGGCCAAGCTGGTCCACCCTCTGAGCCGCAGGCTTTTTTGTGGAACGTGTCGGACTCCTGCACTCTGTGTTTCTTTAATAAATAAATGTGCAGAATATCATCAGCTGTCTTAGAAGTACATATCAGATGATGAACTTTACTGGATCTAACTTTTCTCAGTACGGTATTCTGAAAGAACAACAAAATGAGGATTTCATCGTCAAGGGCAACTTGTTTATATCTGGATGTGATAATAAAGCTTTTGGCCTAGACCTAACAGATAAATACGTAAGCTCACACACAGACATGCAGTCTGAGAATTTGTCTTTTTTGCTCTCTGCCTCTAATTTAATACAGCTGAACTACACGTGGACCAGCGCTCAGAAACTGAAGTCACAAGTGCCTCATTTCCTGGACAGTGTAGTGACCTCTCCTTCAGGAAACACGGACAAATCTCTGCAGCAAGGGAAAACAGAATAAAAAAAAAAAATCCAGTCCAGCATGAGAAATCTATGAATGTGACCTTTATTTCAGCGGTATATTATCTGCGGCTTTGCTGCTTAGATTTTAACACGTCTTTTTAAACGGCTCATCATTAATGCCCCAATGTTGTAGAATGGCGATGCTAAAGTTGGTGGAGTGTTTAAGAACACAAATAAATAGGACATCGTGGGTTTAAGATGTTGGCTATGAAATGAATCCCTTGCAAGAGTCTGGTTGTGAACCTTTGCTGTATTTTATCCTCTGTCTGTCATTTCCTGGTAACCTTCTATTATCCACTACATAATAACAGCAAACATATATCCAAAAAATAAACACTGGAGAATAAAGAACACACTGAAATGCTCTGATATGGCCATCTGGTGCTTTTAAATTGTAGTTGTTTCAAGTTGTTTTTACTCTGAATAAATCGTAATTATTAAAACTAAATAGAAACTGACATTTTGAGCCCAGAGTGCCCCAACTCACAGTGCATCACCCTGCAGCCAGAGCTTTCAGTGGTCCACAGCGTTCAGACGCGTCCTTCCCAGATTCTGTGTGTTTGTACAATAAGAATAATAGTGGACCTACCAGCAAATATATCTGTCTCTTCTTCAGAGTGGACTCCATTTGTCTTGGAGTTGGCAGTGCTGGTGTTTCTGACGCTGGGCACGGTGGTGATGGCTTCCTCAGTGAATATATCACCAGGTTCTGCAGGATTACTGTCTTGCAGAGGCCCACCGATGTTGCTACCATCCCCAACAACTTTGGTTGTGACAGATTTGTCCTTCTGCTCTTTGCTGAAGGTTTTCTTTGAGGTGGCACCCAGCGGCTCGCCGAACAGATCTTCATCAGGTTCATCGAAGAGGCTTTTCTGTGGCTGCTTGGCAGATTTTGTCTGGCGTGGTTCTGTGAACAAGTCACTTCCCTCATCTTCGAACAGATCGACTGCTGCCTGGCTGGATTTCTTGGCATCAGCAGCAGGTGGAGCAGCACTAAGGAGGTTGACCAAAGGGTCAACAATTTTGTTGCTGCCAAGTGGCTCTTCTGTGTTACTGAGGTCGATAACTGGAGCAGGTGAAGTTTCTTTTGCTTCCTGTTTGGCAGAACTTCCCGTTTTCCCATCACCAGGTGGATCTGTGGCACCACTGGTCACTTCACTTTTATCTGCTGCTGCTTCAACAGTAACATCTGCTATCACAACTTCCTCTCCCGGCGCTTCAGTTTCACTTCCAAATATGTCAACAAAATCATCTGTGGGTTCATCTAAAGGGATTTCAGTTGTGTCTTTTGCTGCGTCTGCAACGGCACTTTCAGCAGCCACTGAGTCATCAGGAGAGTCGGTTATGTTGTTCGTTAGGTCGACAAAATCATCTGAGGGTTCGCTGACAACTTCATTCGCTGGTTTGCTTTCTGTTTGGCTGCTGACAGGCTCGATTAAGGGATCATTCATGATGTCAGTGGGAGGTGTCATTAAAACATCACTGGCTTGGCTGGCAGGTGGCAGTGAGGGGTCCATTTCGGTCAGTGGAGGGTTGCTCTGGAGGTGAGGGGAAAAGGAAGAAAGACTGAATGTTTTTGAGTATTTTGAATAGGGAATGCAACTATGTGCCAGTTATTTTTTGGATTAATCATCAGGACAATTCATTTCCATGAGCTAAAATTGACGCCTCAGAAAATTCTTGTTTAGTCTCACAAAACAGTTCAAAAAACAAAGATTTACGTATTTATGTATCATACAGAGAAAAGCTGCAAATCCTCACATTTTAGAAATGGGAACCACTGAATATCTGGAATTTTGCTTGGTAAATGATTCATTATCAAAACAGCTGACAATCAGTTCTATGGAAATTGACTAATGGATTAAACAGACAATCCTATTTCCTCTCTGTATAGTACTGTCATCATTATAGCCTGGAGGTAAGACTTCAAGCCAAACGTCTTTTTAATTATTAATCACTTACCAAAGACTAACAAACTTGTCCTATCACAAAGAACAGAGCTTCCAAAATTAATAAGACACTTTCTCATTCCATGAACGGTGAAAAAAAACAAACTTTAAACTGATCCTGTAGCATAATCCAAGTCTCTGGTGTCCAGCTGTATGTATCTTTACATCCCAAATACAAGGATTTTCACTATGATATTGCTAAAAAACAACAACCATAATAAGTCAACCACATTCTGATTTGAACTGGGGTTTAATGGGTTTTGCCAGATCTTACCAGCTCATGTTGCTCAACTTGACTCTGGGTTGAACTATCAGATGACGCTAATGAAAGCACGACTTTCTGTGCAGACCACAAAAACAAAACCTTCTTATGTTAATCCAGGCTACTGGGTGTGTAACTGACTACAGAAACATTCCTTTAAATGCAAAACCAAGTGCCTTGAACCAGAAGAAAAGCAATGTCACGCTGAAACATTTTATCATGTTTCAGAAATAGCCTTATCAAATGCATGCTCACAAAGGAGATAATGCATAGCTGCCAGTTTAATGGGCACGCCTGGCTAAAACTAATGCAGTATGAGACAACAATCCTGCAATAAACCTTACTTTCCTAAAGGTTGCAATGTGCAGTTTCTGTGCAAACTTTTTAAAGAGGTGTAAATTCAACTTAACAATCGTTTTGGAGGCTGCAGTCTGTGGTGCTGTGTTATACAAAGAGGTGCAATGTCCACCGTCGCTGAAGAAAACACCTCAGCATGGTACACCTAATAAACTGGCAACTGAGTGTAAATGCCTTACCTTAGGTCTTGGGTGTACTTGCTAATTATCACGTTGAGTAATGCTATGCAAACAGTTTCTCAACTTCTTAATGCATGAGGAAACTCTGAATCTACAAATGACCACTGCCTGGTCCACCTCCAAGCATGACTTCAGCTACAAGCCCTGTTAAATGTCAAATCCACAACTGCTGAGTAATGTTTTCCATGCAGCAAAGAGTCCAACTCTCAAAACTCAAAAGACAGCATTTTCCAATCTGTCCTCTGAACTTTGACTGTGAGAAAACATCCGGGTTCTGACCACGTGACGGCTGCTTACTCACATGACAGGGGGCTGCTCCAGCCAGCTTTTTAACCCCCATTCAAAAAGAGACTGTACATTTCAAACCAGTGATTCATATAATTAACAGATTCACGTCCCGATTCGAGGTCAGCTTTGACAGACAAACACACACTCAATTTATCAGCAGTTTGCTGAGAATACTCAGGTGCTCGCTTTACCTGTATGGCCGAAAGGTCTGCACACCCAAATAGGTAAAGAGGATGCCTTCAGATTTCAGTGCCAATGAACCAGGAAGAATGGAAGTTTTGGAAATGTCACAGATAATGTGTGCAGAAAACATCCACATGGTATTAACCACATATCAACTGTATTAGATGAGACTGTGCTTTGTGTTTTTTATTAAATCACAGCTAGATCTCCACGTCGAAACTTTTCCGGAAGAAATCAATAACAACAGGGCAATCAGCGACAATGTCAAAGATCGCCACAAGCTTTAAAAAGCCAGCAACGGTGATAGTAGGTGGGAGAGATTTCCTGCATAAAAACCAAAAAATACAGCTTTTAAATTTAAATTACTGAACATGCTATTAGTCTAACATTATCTGACTTGACAGTTGCATATGTCAACAGTATTTTCTGACTGTTTCCTCTACGCTAAAACAAGCTAATTGTCTGTTAACACCCTCGCAAAACTTTTGCTAAAAGCGCCTCATTAGCTTTCTTCGCTGACGTTAGCTTCTTTGACAGTTAACGCCAGTTAGCCGAAGCAGGGGCGGCTTAGCTAGCGGGAAATTAACGTTAACTTCACCGAGACATACCGCGCTCACGAAGAGATCCTCCCCGTCGTCTTCATCACTGTCTCGGCCTCCGACTTCTTCAGAGTCCAGCACATCTTGGTCCTCAGAGTCGGGGAACGGAGGAGGACTGCGCTCCGAGCTGGTCGCCATCTTCAATTCTTTTTTTAAAACACACGGGGAGGCAACGTCAACTGCACCCCACTGCTCGCACCGCGCACACGGACAGACCTTTCCCCTTTAGCCGCTAACGTTACCTCCGCTCATGTAAGGCTAAAGCACCGCGACACACTGTGGTGGTTCACCCCAAACAACTCAACCCAAACGGACTGACTGACTGTGGGAGACGCTCAGGACGTGAAAACCGCTGCTGACTTTTTACTTCCTGGTCCTCCTTGTCAGGTTAGCTTCAGCGTTAGCTAGCCGTCATGAGACAGATGCAGTGGATGAAGCAGTGATGTGGACCCGGACAGAGGTACAGTGGAGTAGCTAGTCTTGCCCACAGCTCAGCGCCCATATTAGAGACGTCCGATTTTGGGGGATGTCTCGTCACGTGCGTACCGGAGACACGGAGGCGCGAGAGCCCCTTCTCACCGGTGATTGCCTCGAGCCGGACGAACTGGACTCAGATGAAGGTAAGAGCCGTGCAGCTCATCACTTCATCAGTAACTGCTGTTACTGTTGTCGTGTTTAGTTTGCTAAACACACACACACACACACACACACACACACACACACACACACACACACACACAGCTACAAAATACACGCCAGGTGTTCTCACCTGTATTTACCTGTACGATGTAGTTTATTTTATTCGCTTAAAGGCCTGAAAAAGCAGATTTATTCCTGATATGAGATACAGGAAACCACATCTCAAGGCTACCAGGACATGATTTGTAATTCATGACAACACATTCCTCCATGCATCAGTTCCAGGCACTGGTGGGAAGTAATGAAGTACATTTACTCAACTACTGTGCTTATGCACAGTTTTGAGGTACTTGTACTTGAGTATTTGCACTTTATGGTACTTCTGCATGACTGCATTTCAGAGGGAAATGTTTAGGATGCATTTACCTGACAGCTCAGTGTCAGTGTTTCCATAAACACATAATAAGCTTTGAAAATCAATACATTGCTGAAGATTAAAACAGTATTTTTTTAACATAAATAAAGTACTTCAAACTAGCTCCACTCTTCAGTCATATATAATAATTTCTCAGTCACAGGGGATTATTTACTACACAATGAGTACTTGTACCTGTGATACTTTACGCACATTTTGCAGGTAATACTTGTGTTCTGTTACTTAGAAAGTTTTTGAGTGCAGGGCTGCACTTGTAATGAAGTATTTTACATTGTTGAATCTGTATGTTTACTTAAGAAATGAACTGAATACTTGCTCCGAGCTTGTCAGGGGGCCCCTGGGCCAAAAGTGGCTGTTGGTTCCTTGTTCCCTTTTAGCTCCCATTTTAAGCTGTGAATCAAGTTGTACATTGACAGAAGATAACCAGCCACTATTCTGATAATCAATCAATCAATCAATCGGCTAAAGCACTGATAAAGCTTGATGGCCTGATTGGCTTGATATGTAACAGCCAAATTAAAGTCTGAAGCTTTTAGACCTTAAAACCCTCTGAACCTCAGTTTCTCTTGACTCGTTTGTGCATTTTTTGTTGTGCTTAAGCTGAAATAATTTTCGACCGGAGGGCATCTAACGTCACACGAGATTCTGGTGTGGGGCCACAGAGAAGACTGACATACGAGGAGGCGGTAGAGCAAGCAGGTACGTTTGAAGGTTTTGCTGCTTTCGGGTGTAATTTTTATTTATTGGGAAAACAAACTGGTAAATTGTCCACTTTAAAGCCACGTAGAATACTCTACTCATGGTCTTGTAAAACCTCAAATAGTTGGTTCAGATGAAAAACGCTTCATCCACAAGCAAAGAATGTTAAAACTAAGCTTTGTAGATACACATCATTTTGACCTACAGACACATAGAAGACATAAAATATTCAAAATAAAATTTGAGAACGTCATTGTGAAAGAATTCTGCTCAGTTTCCGCCATGTTGGATTTTACAGTATCTTTAAACCTTCTCCATCCTGGCTGTGTGTTGACCACAGCGGGCAGAGCAGCTGGGCTCTATTACATTTGAGTATATCCAAAACAGACCAGCAAAGACGTGACTTGATTCTTTAATAGATGACTTGTGTTTCTGTATGTTCTACTTCTGCTCTCAGGTTTTGGTTTGTTCCACTGGCTGCTGTTGGTGGTGTGCGGTTGGGCCAATGCCAGCGACGCCGTGGAGATTCTCTGCGTGTCGTTTCTCCTGCCGACAGCACGCTGCGATCTGCGGCTGAGCTCCTCGGACATGGGCCTGCTGACTGCCAGCATTTTCCTCGGTGAATCACCATCGTTTGACAAATCAGTTATCATAGCTAAGCTCTGGTCTGCGGCCTTGAACTGTGAACTTAACACAGAACATGATGGTGCAGTGTAGACGGGCTAAAACTAGAATCTGAATGAAGCTTTAAATGAGTCTGAACTGTCCAGTCCAACATTAACGCAAAAGGAAAATAAAATGACTGAGAGTCTACAGCCATGCTGGTGGCTCTGTGAGGGCTAAATGCTAATGTTGCTACGCTAACATGCTGAAGTGAAGCTCTTATAGTGTGTACCATGAAAGGACAGAGCGTCAGTGTGTTTTTAAAAAATAAATGAGGGTGTTATTGTCTTGTTACCGTCATGTCCCTGTTTTCCAGGAATGATGGTGGGCGGCTACTTGTGGGGCTACATGGCCGACCAGAAGGGCCGACGCAGGGTCTTGGTTGTGTCCCTCACAGTCAATGGGGTGTTTGGAGGCCTGGCCAGTGTGGCTCCGTGGTTCTGGCTCTTCCTGCTGCTGAGGTTCATCAGCGGCATCGGGTGTGCACATGATTTGCATATTTTTACATTTTTTATTCCGTGTAGTCATTTAGCCGCATAATGAATTAAGTGTGTTTATTCCCACATCACCCAGATGTTGCTTCATAAAGGTCATTTTTGCAAATTCAATCACAGAAATGGTTTAAATCACTTTAGTTATATGCAAAATACCAGTCGGATTTCTTCTTCTGAGTAAAGAGTCGCGGCAGCTCAAGAATTGAAGCTGTTTCCTTCCTCTTCTGCAGGGTCGGCGGGTCGATTCCTGTTATTTTCTCCTACTTCTCGGAGTTCATGCCCCGTCTGAGGAGAGGGGCAATGATCAGTGCTCTGGCCACCTTCTGGATGGCAGGAAACATCCTGGCTGCAGGTGGGAAGATGCATGACTCCCATAAATACAACAATATCAGTGATGCAGGCTAAAAACACAAGCGCTGCCACTGCTGGTGTGTGAAAGACTCAATCACATGCTAACATTCAGTGTGTGTTACTGTGCATGTTAGAGCTAGCTAGCATAAATTTGGCCTGCTAACATGTAGCTTGGTGGTGTAATCAATCGAACTTATAATAACCTTCTATTTAATTTGCATTCTGTCTTAATTGATGGTGATAGTGGAGACACAGGCAGGAAGTACAGGCTGTGGTGTACAGATAAACCACTACGCCAGTTAAATTTGCATTTTTCTCCTCACAGTCATATCTAGTGATTGGCATTCAGTGTTTGTCACTGAAAAATGGTAATCATCTGTTGGAAAATCCCTGAGCTGCAAAGATGTAGGTTTACAACCTCTGAGGTGAAGGCATGAACTTCCTTTGCAGGCCCTATCAAAATAAGACCGAGAGCACAGAAATCTGGAACAGAAGATGCAGCCTCATGAGTTCACTTTTGAGGATGGTCTGTGTGTTCCTGTCTGCAGGTCTGGCCTGGTTGGTGATTCCTCGAACGTGGGCACGTTTTTCTCTGGGATGGCTGGACTTTCAGACCTGGAGACTGTTTGTGGTGCTCTGCTCTGTTCCCAGCCTCACGTCAGCCCTCCTCTTCAGGCTGCTCATGCCCGAAAGCCCCAAGTTCCTCATGGAGGTATTTAAAGGCTGGACGAGTGCTTGTGTTTGCAGGCTGCGTTTTCCTTCTGAGCTGGCTTTGAGACTTTTGTCCCATGTTTCCCAGGCTGCCCAGGAGAAAGAGGCCATCCACGTCTTCCGAGTGATGTTCGAGCTGAACACATGGGGAAAAGGAAAGGATTTCCCGGTATGAACTAACACTGAATAGTTCAAAGCTTCACTCATAACATTCACATTAGAAATCTTAATCAGCATTCGATAGATCAGAAGATTCAGCTTCTTCTTCTTTACCACCAAACACACACACACCTTATATGACAGACATTTGAAGCTTCATTCAGAAACCACAATAGAAGCTTTGAATAAAAAACAAAACTAAAAATAAGACATTTGGAACAGCCTCAGTACAGATTTAACATGTTTGATTAGACAGTGATGTGGCACAGGAGTGCAGTGGTGAAAACGATGAAGTCCACAGATGTGGCGTACAATAAATATTCAATTCAATTCAATTCAATTCAATTTTATTTGTATAGCGCCAAATCACAACAAAAGTTGTCTCAGGACACTTTACATATAGAGCTGGTACAGGCCGTGCTCTTATATAATATTATATTTATATAAATATATAAATACAACAACAAATAAACAGTTATTGAACTCAGGAAACACAAAAGAGCCAATCAGTTGCAAAGACACACCTGACATGATAAAGGCCATGAAGAAGACCGGGAGTGCGGCAGGTGAAATAAAAAGGGAAGTGATATTTGTAATGAACGTGTATTTTATTTTCATGTGGTTTCAAGTTCTCTAAACACTTCCTTCCTTCACTCTGCTGTATAATAATCTGACAGTGTAACAACGCTCATCTTTAACTCTTTTGAAGGAATTTAGGTTGTGTGTCAGCTCCCAGCAAAGAGACGATCTGCAGGAGACCAGAACTCGGGGATCTGGCAGAGGGAGACTTGTCCATATCCTGAAAAAGGTGAAAGTCACACACCTTGATTGCACGTCAACGGGGAAGAGTCAGACACATTTTTCAGATTCTGCTGTGTATATTGAAGCTGCCTGACTTCACCTCCATAGACTCAAAGGGTCCTTCACTGGTCAGTATGTGTCCTTGGGTTCACAAAAGCTTTCTGCTGGGCTTCTGTTAAACCTGTTTCTCAGTGCTGTAATGCCACCTGGACCTGGCTTAGGGCTTCAGCTGATTTATTTACATAAATTAATAGCTTTTCATTCTGTAAAATGTCAGTAAATGGTAGAATATGTTCATTATAATGTTGCATCAAAGTCTTCAAATGTGTTCTAAGAACTAATGGAAAGTCAAAGATAATCAGATTAATATCATTTAAAACAGAGAAAAGAAGCAAATTGTCACATCTGAGAATTCTAACTCATGTCTGTGGTTTGACTTGCAGGCCGTGGTGCCCATTAAACAGATGTTTAAAAGTCCGCTCAGGTCCAGGAGCTTCATCCTGCTCATCATCTTCTACTGCATCTCCTTCGGGTGAGAGATCCCATCACACACACACTTAATGCTTCTGTCGTCGGGATCGTGTACGAGCTCAGGGCTCGTGTTTGATGTGACTCGTCTGGTCTGTAGCTTTTATTTTAATCCACTGAAATCTGTGTGCAGGTATTACGGCCTGTGGATGTGGTTCCCGGAGCTGTTTAAGAGAATGGAGGAAGGCGGCTCGCCCTGTGCCAACGTGTCCCGCCCGTCTCCGCTCCACAGCCAGAGCTGCTACCCCGTCAAGACAGCAGGTACGTATCCGGGTCGACAAAGATCTTATGCCGCCGTCACCCTCTTCTTCCTCCCATCAGCGAACGCAAAACTAGACCTGAGCCACGAAGTTCAAGCTCGTCCACAGACGAAAATATGTTTGCAGTTATGTTCCCTCATCGTCTTCTATGTTAAACAGTGTCAGAGGAGGTATCATCACATTTAGAGATGTTTTTAAACCACAAACTTCTTTGTAAAAGACAGTGAAAGCATGAAGCTCAGGGTGTTTTAGACTTGTGGGTCATGGACGCTTGATTTGTTTATGTCAGTAAATAGTGACAGACTGCTCAAGTACCCTACATTTGGAATCCAGGCATCTCCCAGAGAACATGACACTTTTATCTTGCCTCAGAAACATGATGCTCAGGTGAACTGGAGGCTGCTGGGATACACTCCAGCCCCCCTCTGACCCAGCACAGGATACAGAAAACGGCTGAGTGGATGTTTTCTCATACTGTCCTCACTTAAGCTTCCTGTGTCTGTCTCTCACCTCACAGTCTATATGGAGGGCTTCATCATCGCTGCATCAAACCTACCAGGAAACATCTTAACCATCCTGGTGATGGACAGCACCGGAGGGAAAGCTCTGCTCTGTGAGTCTGACCTCTAGAAAGCTGTTTTACTTCAGTTTAGGAGACGTGTTGTCTGAAGTCTTCCCCGTCAAGCTCAATATAAACCTGCCTCCCTCTGTTAATATCTTTGTTCTTAAGTCCAGGAAGTTCTGAACTCCTTTATTTCCAGGCTGAATTTCTCCGCACATGTAATTAAAATAATATTAAGAAATTGTGACTGTAGAAAATAAGAATTATCCTTTTTAGTTTATGCTGTTTCTATCTTACACCTTCAGTCCCGCAGTGATGTCTCACCTCTTTGTTGTGTCTCCAGCCTTCAGCCTGCTGGTGTCCAGTCTGAGCATCTTCCTCATCTACGTGGTCCAGACCAAAGTCCAGAGCCTGATCCTGTCGTGTGTCTTCAGCGCCGTGTCAGTGATCACCTGGAACGCCCTGGACGTGGTGGGGACGGAGCTCTACCCGACACAGCTGCGGTAATGTTTCTGAAAGCTCAGCTAAAGTTCAGCAAAGTTTAAAACATGGCGGCTTAGAGTTCTGTCAATCTGGTTTTTTAACAGGAGACATGACCTAACAGTAAGTAGGCAGGCACATGTAGAAGGTTTATGTGATTCATTTTTATCAGTGGACAGATGCTGTTTTCATCCCTCAGCTGCTCACTTGTCTGGTGTTTCTCTTCTTCTTTCAGGTCCTCTGCCCTCGGCTTCTTCACCGGCGTGGGCCGAGTGGCAGCAATCATGGCAAACGTCGTCTTTGGGAAGTTGGTGGACACAAACTGCGCCGTGCCGGTCCTGCTGGTCTCGGCTCTGCTGCTGACCGGAGGACTGGTGGCTCCTCTGCTTCCACAAACCAGGCAGACTGAGCTCACCTGAACGCTCAGATGCTGTTTTAAAGCAGACATCCTCCCGACGTCCTCCTGGAGGCAGACTGAAGGATCGCTGCCTTCACATCTCCTGTTTTCAATTCGGTGCCTTCAGTCGTCTCTCCGAGCCTTTTCATGGTGCCTCATTTAAATGCCAACAATAAGAAAACTTGTCAAAACGCAGAGGGCTTTCTGCACCTTCCAGTAATTATTATTCAGGAAAGTGAGCAAGAAGAAAAAGAAATGTCTTTGTACCAAACCTTCAAGGACACCTTTAAAAAGTTTGTCAGTCTCTAAACACTCCAAAAATCTTATCTTCCAAGTCAAAAAACGTGTTACATGATAAGTGAGTGTCTGGAATACGATCAGCTGCTTTGGGCATCATTTATGAAAATGTGCCTGTTTATGTCACCTTGAACACAAAAGGCTCTTGAAGGATGTTTCAGACCTTTTCCATCTGATTGTCTGGTTCAGAGTTTTGGGTCCTATCAGTCAAAGACACACTCCACGTCGTTCCCTCAGCATGTTTACTGTCATTTCACTCTGCTTTTCAGACTCACTGACCTGCACTGCTTTGAATATACTCATGAATGTCTGCTCTCCAAAAAGTGGCCTTTTTTTAAACTCTAAGTGTACATTTATGCAACTCGGGATGATTTTCACTGTGAAAGTGTGTCAATCTGTACCCAAATTGTTATTTCCTTCACTAACTGGACCACAGCAGCTCATTTCATTCCTGTGGAAGACCAAAGATTGTTCATTTCAGATGACAATCATTGTGAAAGGACCAGATCAGGTACTGATCAACTTTGAAAACTTTCTGTGACTACATTGTTTTTTTAATAAACACTGCTTTTGTTAGCTCTCAGCTGTGTGTTTTGGTGTGATATCACCTGCGATAGCTGAGTTCCTTTAGTACAAGTACCAATACAACAGTACAGAAATACTTCACCACGAGTAAAAGTCCCGCATTCAAAAATGTACTTAAATGGAAGCAAATTAAGCAAAACAATCAGCAAAATGAAACTAAAAGTCAAGTAAAAGTACTTGTTTATAAACTTAAAACTATTTATGACATTATTAGACTGTGTAAACAGCTGAACTATTTTATTTGAGTTACAAAACACTGGTTTAATGTATTTTATGAGCTTCTTATATGTTTTTTGTAAAATCTGTATCTGAGAACAATCACAGCTGTCAAATGTAGTAAAAAGTACAATATTTCCCTCTGAAATGTAGTTAAGTTGAAGAATAAAAAATGGAAGTACTGTGAAGTTCCTCAGAAGTGCTTGAGTAAATGTACTTTATTTTCCGCCACATACAGAAAATGAGGATGTCCCTGAAATGTTGTGACATTTTCAAGGAAGTGTTCAGGAAAATCTTCCATATTTTACAAGTTTTCTACAGAGAGGCCACATCGTGGTGGAACAGACGGGTTTTATGATTTGAGGAAATCTAGCAGGCTGTTTCTAACTTCCTCTTTTCTCCTTCATTATTCAAACAGTCTTTTGAGCTTTGCTCAGTTTGAGTTTGACAGTTTGAGACTGAACAGCAGCTCTTTTACTGTTTGTCAAGCCACAACAGATGACACAACAATGTATTTGTAGTTTTTATTTGTATAATAAATAAACTTGTAATACTTCAGGATCACATTTCACAACCACACACAGAGTTCGATAAACCTTACTTTGGATATTTGAAAGCAGATGCAGATAAAACAAATTGCCAGACATGAATTATGATTTGGAGCAACTGCTTCTGTGAAAGAAACTTTTTTTTTTATGTTAAATGTAGAATTTCTCACTCTTTACATTCTTCATCATGACTGCTGCAGCGACCGGAAATTTTAGGTGTGAGTGGTTCAACAGTAAACAACGCAACAGGTACAAAAAGGCCAAAATGAAACCGTCCACTGCTGCTCGGTTTTCTACGACGAGGAAGAAAAAGAAGTCTGACTGTACTCCTTTGGTAAAACACAGCAAAGAAAACATAAATAAATTAATACATTGATAAAGTGTTTAAGATAAGAAATGTGCAGCTGCAGAGAGGCCACATGACCTCTGACCTGAAATCAAAATAAAAGGCATGAAAGCAGCGTCGCCTGACAAAAAAGATGAAGGTAACACTGACCTGTTTGACATGATCAGAAGCACTATTTCAATTCTAATCTACACGTATTATTCTCATAAACTAGAGTAAATGTTTGTTTAGCAGTGAATGTTAGTGGTGAGCATGTCTACGGTGGGTGTTTTAGCATTGAAAGCTGCGTTTTAATCCTAAATGAAGAGTTAAGACTTTCTGGGGTAATATACGTCTTTGCTGTCTTGCCATATGTTAACAGAGAAGATCGATACCACTCATGAATTAGTGTTAGCAAGTTAGCTAAAGCTAGCATGCCGTTAGCTTAACACAAAGACTGGAAACAGGGACACAGCTTGCCAGTCCTGTCCAAAAGTAACTAAATCTCCCTACTAGCACTAAAGCTAGCGCTACAGCTCACCAGTTAACACATGATGTCTTGTTTGTTTAATTCATTCATTCATTCATCTTCTATACCCCTTGTATCCCTTTCGGGGTTGGGGGGGCTGGAGCCTATCCCGGCTGTCAACGGGCGAGAGGCAGGGTACACCCTGAGCTGGTCGCCAGCCGACTGCAGGGCAACACACACACAAGCATTCACTCTCACATTCACACCTACGGGCAATTTTAGAGTCACCAATTAACCTAATGAGCATGTTTTTGGTCTGTGGGAGGAAGCCGGAGTGCCCGGAGAGAACCCACGCATGCACGGGAAGAACATGCAAACTTCACACAGAAAGGCCCCCGCCTGACCCCGGGATCGAACCGGGAACCTTCTTGCTGTGAGGCACGCGCACTACCTGCTGCGCCACCGTGCCGCCCTTGTTTGTTTAATCTGTACAATAAATAAAGTGTAAAAACAACAAATTGTGTTCTCTTGTTACCATGGACAGAACCAGGCTAGCTAAGCTAAGCTAACCCTCTCATGATGGTAGCTTACATACAAACATGAGTGGTATCAGTCTTCTCACATAGCTAACACCCGACAACAAAGCTAATATGCTAATAAACTAGCCAGAATGTTGACTTATTTATTTAAAATCCATTAAAGGTTGTTGTTAGGGCAAAGTTTCCATCATGAATTTGGTAAAACGATTCGTCCGTCAATGGAAAATTAATCAGCACTTATTATGATAAACAGCTTTTCACACAAAAAATAGTTGCTGGTTTTCTTAATTTTCTATGTTCTTAAATAAAGAAATCTCTGGGTTTTAAAGAAGAAACTGATGAAAACTAATATTTTCTGCCATTTTATGGACCAACACTAATGATTTCTTACTCATTGATCATAATGTGCTTCATGATGATTTCAAGTTGGGCGTCATTTTGAAAACAGCTGATGTTTGCCAGATCAATATTCACAGTCCTCACACACACACACACTCAAACACACCATACCTTACATACACTGTATTACATGTTGCAATACGTACAATAACATTTATACAGCTTCAGTTTTTTTTAGAAATGCCCCACTTACTGTAATGAACATGTGCACTGACAGCTAGGCAAACGCTAAAATTGCAGAATTTGAGATGAAAATCCTTCTTTATTCCCGAGAGAGCTGAGTTATTGACTGATTATTGTGCCAAAATGAATGATTCAGTTGTAGGTAGTTGCTGTCTCAGTCGAGCCTTCGTGCTACATTCAAGTCATGAACAATGTCTAAATAACTGGGCGAGAGTTGATTTGACTGATTTGTTTTTAGTGGTGACAGGTTTTGGGGGAGTTCATACCTACAGTATATTATCTATAACTTATATTATCTACATCTTAAAATAGTCTAAGAGCTAATAACTAACAAGCAAATAATTAAAAGATTTGTGCGTCCACTAATCAAAGAATATGGAATACCTAATTGGACACCTTAGTCTAGCAGAAAAATACTACATTTTCTGAGTGAAACAGGATCGTTTTAGATTTATTTTCTCGCGACAGTGTTAGAGAAAGACTTCATTTTGTTTTGATGAAAAACTTCCCAACATCAGCTTCACTGACTGTGCTTCGGAATTGTTCAACCATCACGGCTGATTCTCTGTTTCCCACGATCATCTCTGGAAACTAAACAGCCTTCAGTTTTTATGCGCCACACATCTCAAGCAAAACTCTCAGCTCTTCATTTATATCTTATGACTGCGGCTGCACTGTTAATTCCCCTGTTTTGTCTTATTTGGCTATTTTTATCTTTTCAATCCTAGTTATGTGTCTTTTTATATTTTCTTATGTTTCTGTCATATCTTGTCTTTTGCCTTTTTATATCTTATGTAAAGCACTTTGTCGTTTTGCCTCAATGAAAGGCCACTAGATTTAGTTGAAAGCCTTGAAAACAGTAAGTGGAAGAAAATTTAAGGTTTTGAGATGCACAAATCTGTTTTTTTAGTTGACTCAGCAATTGACGTCTTATGAATCCAATTGGCTCCTCAAGGAAGGAAATGATGTTACAAAATAAGTAAAGATGTAGGAAACTTTAAAAGAGGGGGAGGGATTTCATATCAGGTTCAACATCAGTCAGGTCTGATTGTCAAAAATATCACAAACAGCTGTGACATTTGGGGGATTTGGGAGTCATTTCTAAAAGTAGAGGGCTCTTGAACCACACAACAAACTGGAATTTAACATTCTGGAAACTTCCTCACTGCTTGCAGGAGAACAGAGGAGATGCTACACGTGTGATGTGTCTTGGACAATATGTGCGAGGCGTGTCGGTGTGAGGGGGCAAGAAGGCCGAGCGCCGGCACACATCACTGCGTCAGCGCCAGGAGGATGTCCTTCACCAGCATGGTGCCAATCACCATCTTCTCACAGTTGACTGTCAGCTGGGCGGCTCCTTCCTCTTTGGTCGAAACGGTGACCAAAACCAAGCTGCCGCTGGTCACCGTCCTGCTAGCAAACCTGTGGACAGGGTGATCAGGAGGAGGGACAGGAGGACTGAGGTCAAAGCAGCAAAGATCGGAAGTAAAGATGAAGCCGCAGAAATAAAAGAGGGATAAACAGACGTCAGTCAGCAGGTTTGATGACCTGACCGGGGGTCCTTTGAACCCCCCCCACACAATGCTGGAGAGAAATCAGCATCAGCGTTCACACTTAAATACTGCAGCACATGCACTGCAGTATACACAGAGTATATATTCACTTATTCTGCTACTGTCAGCAAGCTTTTAAACCATCACAGTATACCTGTGTACCCTGTAAGATCTCCCCCCTTATCCTCTTATCCCTCCTTCCCTTCACCCCTCATCCCTACATCCAGCCATCTCTCCGTCCGTCGACCCTCATCCCTCTATTACTTCAGTCCTCGTCCTTGTGTTTAGAACATTTGTTATTTGATGTTAATTGGTCGCTTTAATGACATTTCAAAATGATACCACTGGTGAACTTTTAGCAAATCAATTTTGCCTTTGTGTGTTTTGCATTGTCTGAAGCCATTGCAGAGATTAGCCAGATGGGGGCACTATAATTACAGGTCAAGTGAGTTAAAAGTGGTAGTATTAAAATACATTACACATACCAGCTTCACTGACTGAAGCTTTTACCTGATGGCGTGACTACAAACAGGGTTAAATTTGGACAAAACTTGAAGGGACGAAGCATCTTTTTCCTCACCAACAGCATTCAGGATACTTTCATCATTAAGTTAAGATGTGAGTGCTGATATCTACTCTCATCCCCTCACCTGCACTCTTTATCTGAACCACAGGGGACTCTGCTGAGGTTGGCGGCGGCGGTCACCCTCTGGACGATGGCGTGTTCGTTCCGGCACTTCACGTCCAGGGTTAGCTTCTCTGTGATCTCGTTCATGCCCATCAACTGACCTGTGGAGGAGTGAGCGGAGCACTGGTCAGACTGGGAAGCTCTACAGTTAGCTGTTCCTCTCTCCCAGTAGCATCCAATGAAAAGCAGTTAATAATAACTCATGAATACATACCAGGCTGCTGCTTGCACAGTATCAGTGTGCTGTTTTATGTATGAAGTAGAAATCTATTATTTTTCAGGATATCTACCAGCTACAGACACATACAGTATTATATACAGATACTGTATACACGGCTAACACTACAGAGACTGATGCCACTGAAACCTAAACTGGAATGCACTGATGCTTCCCACTGAACACAGCAGAGGAGTCAGATGTTTGGCTCAATTCAACTTCATTGAAATTTTACACCAGAGCAGTTTTTCTCTTTAATAATTCACTCATTTGAAATGCTGCTAAGAATTCATTTTGGAGATTTGCAGGTGAACAGACGTTGAGACGTTTTCACACGTCTCCTGTTGCTTCAGAGCCGCTCCCAC
Organism: Chaetodon trifasciatus; assembly: GCA_037975065.1. Classification (NCBI taxonomy): domain Eukaryota; kingdom Metazoa; phylum Chordata; class Actinopteri; order Chaetodontiformes; family Chaetodontidae; genus Chaetodon; species Chaetodon trifasciatus. The sequence goes on from JBBMOE010000002.1 coordinate 17,373,163, forward strand.
CTGCCCTGCAGTAACACTGTTTTCTTGCCTTTCTCCACCCACCTGCTCACCTGTTCCCACTCCCCCTCATCAGCCCTGCAGTATATATGTTTAGTGTATATTTCCACTCATTCCTTACCAGATTGTTTGTTGTGCGTATTTTAACTTTCCAACCTTTTGTTTGACCCGTCTAACCATTGGACTTCTCCGTTCTACATTTGCCTGCTTTAATCAGCGTGTTTGTGAACTTTTACCTAATCTGTCGTGCATCTGGGTTCAAACCTGGTTATTTACTGAGCCTTTACTGAATGACTATATTTTGTGAAGCAAGCAGGGCGAAAAAACAATTAGTCACTTGACAGAAACTTCATCAACAGTAATTTGATTCACTGACTAGTCATTTAAGTCCTACATAAAGCAAAAATGTCAAACATTTACTGGTTCCAGAGAATTTGATGCTTTATATCATGAAATGATCACAATGTTTTCACGTCTCATAGAATAAACCAGTGGTTTCTAGCTTAGGGGGGTCTGGATCCTTCACATGATGAATCTGAGGGGTCAGGAAATGATTGATTCTGTGACTTAACAGTGAATGTGGGTTTTTTGCAAGTGAATTACTGTATACATGTACACATACAGGCTCAAAGAAAGTTTATTTCAAGACATTTACCTCAACTGTCTTTATTTGGACTTGATCTGTAGAAGGAAAAGCTCTCAATAAACCCTTTAAAGGGACAGGAAAGCATGCAACCTGTGACAACTGGCTACAATCAGGCGGAGCAACAAAGGCTGGACTAAATGAAAAATCAGTGAATCAAAAAATAGTCAGCAGTGGAATTGCTGATGAAAATAATTGTTAGTTTCACACTGAAATATAGTCATTGGAAAAAGCTCTTACTCATCCACACATCTCTTGACCTGCAAATCACAAAAACAATTAGCTTATCAGGTTCGAATGTGCGACAAACCATTCAGAAAACAAATACAGTGTGAAGCAGCAACACCTCAGATTCCCAACATGGTCAGTGGTTATCAGCAGTGTGAAAGCTGTGCTAACAGAAACATGAGCGATGGTGCACGTGATCGAGGGCGGCTCCGAGCCGGATGTTCAAACGCTCTGCTCACACGGTGCTCCGAGAGTGAATCGGGATCAGTGGATGAGCATTTCCAGTCATTCCTGGCGTAGCAGAGTGTGAGCGGCCTTTATAAGATGCAGGTTAGTACAGGTGAGTCTGTCTGCAGCTACAGACCCCGGAGGTGCAGTTAAGTGTTGATTACCAAGGCGGGGGGGTGGGTGGGGGGTGTCAGCAGGAGGCATAGGAGGGGGGCAGTGGAGGGGTTTGTGTGAGGCTGGCTGAAAGGCAGGTGGGCACACAGATGGCCGGGAGAAACAAATCTATCAAAGCCAACTTACCTAGATTCTGTAATAGCTTCTCTACGGGGGACAGTATGAAGAGGGAGGAACCGTGGATATGACACATGTTGAAAGAGTCACTCTGGGTTTGTTAGAGTTCAAAACTCTCTCAGTGTTAGTCAGGATGGGAAATGAACACCAAACAACACAAACATGCTGCTAACTGCCGTCTGTAGCTGCTCTACCAAACTCTGGCTGGTGTATGTTGGTATATTTAAAATGGCCACGGAGGATCCATCCCAATACCCGCACCTGCAGCCTCGAGCACGTCAGTCCACGTTCACGCATCACCAGGTATTAGACAAGTCCCAAAATACACCAACACGGTTCCCTTAAGCTACACACTGAGGATGGACTCGGGTTTTTATGTCCAAACCGTTCAAACAGACCCTCCACAGATGTTATCACCTCATTTAAAACATGTGTTGATAGTAGTGATGAGGCTTACATTGTATGTCTCACATCATTATTGTCAACGGAAACTTGAGATATGAGCAACTTATGATCCTTACTTGTTTATACTGTTGGCACTGTGTATATTATGGATATTTGTGATTGATATTTTCATACTTGCACCTTATTGATATTTTATATTTGCACCCTTTACTCTTTGTGCTGCAACTGCTGCAACATTTTCCCTCGAGATGAATTAAGTTCCATCTTATCTTGCTGTCAAAGACTTTGAAAAACGTGTCATCAGATATAAAACTGTTCACTCTTCTTTCACATACCGTGGAGCTACATGCTTTTGGATAACTCGATTATATCACATTACTCCTCTGAGCTCAATGTGCCTTTTTCTGTACCCATAATACTGCATATTTTTATGTAATTGTTCATTATGTGGAAATTAAATGAAGATCTAAGCTCCACTGAACCACAAGGAGGGCCTGAATATCACTGATGAAGCGTGTTCCATACTTAAAACACCTGAGGTCTTGACAGGCGGTCCAGCACTGCGCTGACCACGGGAAATATCTCACATAAGTCACCAGTGGACGACCCGTGAATACTGGAAGCGTTGGTATTGAGACGGACCCTTAGTTCCTGCACTGATGAAACGATTGTGCAGCAAACAGTTTGAAAGGTGATCAAAGCTTCCCATTGAGAGAAACATCATGCAACACTGTGATTACTCATGTGACTCCGTACTGTAACTTTCTACAAGTGGACACTGATGACAGAACACAAATCAAACAATACTTCAAAAATGAACTGAGTGATGTCACTGTCTAATTACAGGAGTTGCATTTATTTCAAGGTAACATAAAATGGACATAAAATGTGTCCACAGCTTTAATCATACAGACAAAATCTTAAAATAAATGCTGATGCAGAGAAAAGATGAAAGTGGTGCTGACTGTTCTCTCCTGCTGTGAATGAAATGTACATTTTTGAGCACAGTTTTGAAGACTGCAATCATTTAATCAGTGGGCCTGATTTATATTCAGTCACTGAATGTGCACATCAGAATGTCTTTGATCAGTAAAGGTGCAGCAGGTTTTTTCTCTTTCTGGAATGACTGTTCAAAGCTGACAAAAGTCTGATTTACTGGAACAAACCATGACACAAGAACTTGTATTTACAGGATCCAACACTGATGCTATTAGTTGATGTGAAAACATCCAGAGAGACAGCACATGGCAGCAGATGTACACCTGCAATACGATCTCAGAATAATCATGTGTGAAGAGATTTCTAAAGGAATAATGAAAATGTTGCTCTTTTACAAAATAGTGAGAAAGGAAATATGAGAAATGACTTGCGTATCCGCCTCCACACAGTGCACACACAGTCGTAGCTAAGTCCCCTTTTCCTAGTTTTATAGACTTGTTTTAAGGTTATGGCATTTTTATATTCTATATTCCATCACAGAATTATTGAATTTCCTTGTGGCACGTACCTTGCTCCTTTTTAAACTCGTTCTCTGTCAGGAAGACCGGCCTCATCAGCTCGCCAACCGGCGGCTGAATTGACACGAAGAATTTCCTGGTGTGAGTGCTGAAAATGGAGAGACATTAAAAAACTGTTAAGAAGTTATTATCACTTTTCTAAAATGACTTTCTGGATTTATGTGATCTAAACCTCGTAGTTAAATATTGCTTCATGAAATATCACGATTGTGAGTTTAAAACAATGTTTGACTCAGCCTGCAGACACATACAGAAAAAAGTGAGCGTAATTCCAAAACTCAGCACATTTATGGTTCATTACAGCATCGGCTCTGTTTCTGTTTCCACACAGTCATTCTATGAAGAGACTGCAGGGTGTGAAACACAGAATCCAACTCACCACAGCTGGAAGTTCGCCGCCTGTGTCGAGTCGCAGAAGTCGATGCCCATCACAGCTGTGGCCGTCTCACCTGCAGGCAGCAGCTCTGTCAACACACCAGAACAAAAAGACCTGGACAGTCAGCAACTCTTTGATCTGAGTTTGCTTCGTGTGTGATGCCTTTCATCTGATTTGCTGAAAAATCTACACACATACTCACTCTGAGATGGTTCTGAATATGTGCTGTGAGAGAAAATCCACTCTAAAAAATGAGTACGGACTCTAAAAACTTCACATTAACGTTAAGTCTGCACACCTGAATCAACACCTCGAGGACTCTATCTTGCACATTGCAAATATTCTTTAAACTTAACACTGTGAACTTTTGCACATTCCCGGGTCGAAAGTTTTGCACAAAACTAAACTTTGCCTTTTAAGGTTACTGTCAGTTTTCTACCTATTATCTTTGCCTCTTCACTTGTATACTTGCTTATCTTCATGTTGTGTTCACATTTATTGTTATGCACCAAGATACCAAAGAAGTCTGAGCTGCAAAAAGCTAAAATCAGTCGTGAATGTTTGGGAAGCAACAGCCATCATTCACAAGCGTGACAAAAAATAACTACATCAGAAAGACATTTTTCTTTCTGCTTTTTTATTCTAAAGCTGCATGTTTGACACTGATACACCTTTTGCATTATTTCCTATTACTACAAATTGTAAACACACACAAACATTAGTTATACTACAGGGATTGATGGACTGCACAAACTGCAGACATTAGCATGCAGTTGGGAACTGGGACACAACATTAGCCAGTCCCCATCAGTTCTCAGCAGCCTGTCACTCACCAATCTCAGGAAACTCTCTGACCCTCATCCCAGACTGGAGCTTCACGTCCTCCATGTGCAGGTTTTTGGTGTCGGCGGTGGCGTTGTTGGTGAACTGCATCTGCACCGCCACCATGTTGGCATCGGGGCTGAACGGCTGCCGGCTGAAGCAGTACTCCACCGACAGACCCTCCCCTGTGATCCGGTGCAGCAGCTCGTAGCTCTTCAGAGCGCTGGAGGGAGCGATGGTCTGCAGGCAGAGGACCAGATGCATTAACCAGCCTGTTTCTGTCACTTACTCCCAGAAAGAGTCTGAGTGAGTGGAGTTATTCACCACTTTTCACCACTACAGGGACATGGAAAACAGGGGTGAGGGTTAAGGGGTTTAATTTGGACAACGCCAGTCTTATTTCATGTGTAAAAACTGACGATTCCCTGATGAATACTGGAATACATTCTTTTCTTTTCATCCTTTGAACTATCTGGTCGATCCAGATGAGACGAGGATCTCATCCCACTGAGTTTTGACATTTTGACTTTAATAACTGCCACCTTTAATATTTCTTTAATCTGTCTGCTCACATCTCACATCAAAGTTTCAACCATTTATTGCAGCAATTTTTACTTTCACTTTATTTGGATAGTGGGACTCTGCTCTGGAACAAATCTGAGATCACACACGGAGAAACATTTAACCTACATTAAAGCATTCAAAATAAAATTAAATGTTAATACAGGAGGAGGCCTGTGGAGGTGGGGGGAGGCAGTGCAGCAGCGAGGATGCAGAACTCAGCACTGCTGTATGCTGCAAACCTTTTCTGTGAATTTGACTAATTGGGTGACGATATGAGGCAGGCAGACGAGAGATGTGAAGTACTTACAGCCGGAGAGAGAACAGCGTCAGACAAAGACAGTCCCTCGAGGTCGGTCACGAGGCTGTTGGACAGGAAGGTGTTGACGGGTGTGACTTGAGGAGAAGGAGCAGGTTCAACTGGGGGAAACAGGCGAGAGTGTGAGAAGCATTCGTCAGAGATTCAGGTTTGTTTTACAGCTCTCTGATCAGCAGGAGAGCTGGTGACTGTGATTTTTAGCAATAATCACACAGTTTGCAAACGTCCTTGTCCACTGACTGCTTGACTGAGGTGAACGTCATTACTTTCATGTTCTCTCTCAAAGCAGAAAGCTCACAGAGACGAAAATACTCACAGTCGTCGAGGTCGAGCAGAGACATTTCTTTCTTCTCTTTCTTGTTCTCTTTCTTGACAGGCTTAGAAGGAGGTTTAGATTCAGCTGCCTGAAGGGAGATGACGGAAAACCGACATGATCAGATGCAGATTCTTCTGTTACTGTGTGCAGGTGGGACAGTCTGAATACAGGCATGTTTGGTCCATTGGCCAATGATAAGAATAGAGGTTAAGATCTAGCTTTAATGCCTTTTTATGGTCCAGAGAGGGTCTTCACCTGTATTTAATTCACTGCAGAAACTCAGCTCTCAAAAACAAGAAAAAAAAAGTAAAATGGGGGAAATATTACATAAAATAAGCAAAATTATCTACCAAGAGTACAACTTGCAAGCCAAGCTTTTTAAAACAAGTAAAAAATATGAAGAACCCACAGTGATGTTAAAAGTCATGCATCCAGAAAAGTATGTTTATCCGGATACAAAGCAATTCTGTCTTTGACAGAGCAGTTGTGTTGCGTTTATCAAGCAGTTTTATATTTCTGGAAATTCATTAGCATTCACAAGCATTAAGTTACTCAGATACAGTAATAAAATTTCTGTATGAAGTTATAATATCTTAATACAAAAACTGCCTGGATAGAAGGTAAAAACAAGCATATATTGGCTTAATTGAAGAAATTTCAGCTGACTCAGATGTCACTTTTTGCAGTGTATTTTAGGGTGTTTTAAGTCATTACCTTCTTTTTCTTTTTGACCTCTGCCTCCGACTCGGACTCCTCTTCAGACTCTGACTGGCTGCTTTCAGACTCGCTCTCCTCCTCCTCGTCAGATTCAGACTCTGAGTCACTCTTACGTTGTTTACTCTTCCTCTCATGCTTCCTCTCTTCTTCTTCTTCACTGCTCTGCTCGCTGGAAAGGAAAGTTCAGGTGTCCCATCAGGATCCAGGAGTTATTATGATGAGAGATGAGACAAACTGCTGCTTAACAGGAAAACAGAGCAAACTATACTGGATCTGTGAAATTGGCTGCATGAGGGCACCCAGAGGAGAGTAAAGTGACCACAGTATGAAATGAAAGCCTGTTAAAAAGTAAAGATATTTTGCACCAAATGGAACATCATAAATTTATTAACAGATATTAAGGAGTTAAAAAAAGAACAGGAGCATGTGTTACCTTTCGCTTTCTTGCACCGGCTTCTTTAATTCTTTCTTTTTCTTCTTCTTGTCCTTTTCCTCCTCATCCTCCTCTTCTTCCTCGGACTCAGAGCCTTCCTCGCTTTCCTCGCTCTCGGATGCCGACCCGCTCTCCTCGCTGCCGCTGACACTTTCTGAACGGCTGGCAGAGTCCGACTCTGAAGGGGGGAAGGTTCAGAGGGTGAGCGGACGACACATATCCAGTGACATGTAGTACATATGTACTGTACACGTGTACTCACAAACATAAGAGCTGGGACCAAGTCAATTCTATACAAACCGTGAGACAATTAAGCTTTACATAGAATACAAGTATCAGACTTAAAGTACTTTTCAACAGTCATCAATGAAGAAGATCAGATTTGTATTATCGCTTTTTCAGGGGCACGTTAGAATAAAAAAGATGAATCAGCATCGCTGCTATTCCCAGATTCCTGTCTCTCAGGTTGCGCCTGAGGCCCAAAAAAAAAAAAAGACTAAAAACAGATTAGACAGACAAGTTTGTGCTACAGCTGCACTGACGGTGGTGCACTTTTCTACAATATTTGGATTTTGTTATTGACATCGAAAGTCAGGAAAGAAGGTTTGAATATGCAAACTTTTGGTCTCTTATAGTATTTGTTGGCAATAAAAGCAACACTGAATAATGGCGGCCTCATCCTTAAATGTGTCTTGGTTGTGTCTCATCAGACATGGCCAGTAGCCCCCTGAAGTTACCGCTGTCGGCCGACTCCGTCGGCCCAGACTCGCCCTCCGAGTCAGAGTAGAATGGCTTCTCCACCTTCTTCTCCTTCCTCTTCTCCCGGCTGCTGCACTTGGTCCATTCGGGCACCTGGCAGAGGAGGCAGAGTTCAAACAGCGAGCCATCAGCTGTGCTTCAGCGACAGACCCCTCAGACAGAAGCAGAGACGTGGGCAGATTAGAGTAGCATGGCCATGAATGCCTCTGCCCGGGCGCGATGCAGCCACATGAAGCCAGCCATCAGATCTGCTTTTAGATCTGACAGTCAGAGGAGATAAATCAGTACAGACACTACCGCTCATATGAAGGTTTTCTTTGTTTTTTTGCACAGATAGATAATAGCACCAGGTGATGCCTTCATGACCAGTTGCAGAAATGGTTTTCTTTTAATACAGGGAGCAGTTCCATTAAGAGAAGTGATGTCTTTGAGGAGTGGTGTCTATCCTCCCACACTTTCATTTGTCTCGCTCCTTCTGTGACCAAACTCATTAACTAGAGGCATCAGCTAATGAGTGCGGACATCTCCGAACCCCTTTTAAAACCCACAAGGCTGCTAATGCATCTCGACGTGTCAGAGGACAGCACGTCCCGCTAAAAGAATCACTTCTTTAATGGCAGAGACCAAGGAAGAGGGTGCCGTGTTTCAGGTAGCTTTGGCTGAGCTAAGCACAGGACAGCAACTACGTTAGCCGGGGGTGTCAGAAAGCATTTGGGTTTTGCTGCTATATGGGTTTGAGGCTCAAGGAGGTGGGCTCTTTGCCGCTAACTGACTCACACTCGTTAATGTTGTGACTCTTTCAAGCAGCGTAAAAACCTGGCAAATGTAGAAAAGAAAAAAACATCGGGATGGAGGTGAGATAAGGAAGGAAAAGGTTTTAGAAAAAAGTCAGGAAAGCAAGAGAAACAGGCACAGGAAGGTTTCTGGGTCTAACAAGAAGACGTGTGAGAACAGTTTCTCATATCACAGAGACAAAAATTTACCTGAAATTTCATCACAGTGTACTTATTTACCACAATATCTGGAAATTAGCTGGCCACTAAAAAAATCAAGGGAATCAAAACACTCCAATATAACTTAGAACTTAACTTAAATTATACCAAATATACTTAAAATACACTTAATAAAAAGTCAACATTAACATTCACTACTTACTGACACGTCAAGCAAATACATGACAATGCATTCAGTAGAAATGTCTTCATCAGTGACGAAGCAGGATGTTGAACGAGCATGAGTCACAATGAGGAGAGGGAAATCACGTCACTCACACAGCAACATTTGTGACACACTCACAAACTGTGTCACAAATTTCACGAGAGACCAGTGAGGTGCGGAAGAGGAGACGGCGGCCCACTAACAACGTCCACTCAAGGTCCTCTTACTCGCTGGTTCTGGGGCTTTCAACCATGTCGCATTTATACCACAGTCTGCCTCTCTTTCAACCGTTCGTATGCTGATGGCGGAAAGCTGCCATCCATGCTGACTTGCCAATGATTCGTGGATGCCCCCCAGATGCTCTTCATCTTCTTCATCAACAGATAAAATCTCTTAAAGATGTTAAATTTTGTCCTTGTTGACTTAAACGCGAGAATAAGACGAGAAGTCCTAAAAAGTGCTCCGAATAACAGCGTAATTATAGAACATAATGCAAAGTTGGAACATGTTCCTTGACAGCTGAATAAATTTCATGTGATGATGAAGAGCATGGGATATGTCAAAAGCTCTGAGACAGGCAAGTAAGTGGACCTTGAGTTGAGACTTTAAATGCTGCTTCTAAGGTGAAGAACAAGCTCACTTTTCTAACCCTCCTGACTCGAATCAGCTTTGTCTTTACGATGTTGCATCAACTCTTCTCCTACATCTTCAATTGTACATCATTTTTGAAAGAGGATAAAAAATTATCTTTCCACTTCTGACAAAGATGGCTGCCACATTTATCCGTTAATCTGCACTGATTCTGGGATTCAGCACCGAGGAGGAAAATCTCATTTATCTTATCTCGTCAACTTGACCGTCATCAGTTACTGGCAACCAGAGAGAGATTACAGGAGGAAAGAGAGAGCAGTCATCAAAACAAACACCACCGCACTCCCAAACTGGGGGGAGGCACCTCTCGCCAGTCTCCCAGCAAGCCGAGCCGCCCCTCGCTGGTGGTTATGACTTCCTCTATCTGTGGAGATGCAGAATGTGCAGAGAGGTCAGGCTTCAGAGGATCCAGACCCTGACACCCCCAACATGGGCGGGACACTCAGATTTCTGAGGCGCTGAGCTGTGACTTCAAGGTGTTTCTTGCTTATTTTTGCTCTTTAACTACAAATCATGTGTATTATATATGACTGCAGAGCATTTTTCAAAGCATACTGTAGATCTGCAGACTGATTTCCTCCAAGCTCTCCACTGTTTCTCATTCAGTTTAATACACATTGAATGACATCTGTTTTTTCAAACTGCCTCTCCCAACACCCAAATCCAGCATCTATTTAAACTAAATGCTATCATGTTAAAATGCAACATGATTTTGCAGTTGCATGGCCCAAGATTTTTTCATTTGGGAGGATTGTTTAGAGGATATGCTTCTTCCAGTTGTAAGAACTATAAGCAAAGACAAAAACACAGCGAAGTCGTCTGGTCACGTCTAGAAAGGGTTCATGTTGATGTCAATTATCAGCTGCATGACCCTAAAATGACATCATAAGCTAATGTAATTTGATCCCTGCCAGACCCTAATAAGAGGAGTAAAATTGGGGTATGGCATTGCAAACCTAGTTGCAGTAATGAGCTACAATAAGTTGTCAGGAAATCGATCAGATGTCGGGGCTTCTGTGAATGCAGCTGCAGGGAACAAACAGTGCCTGCTCAGATGACAAAATAAACTGTGGTGCATCAGCTCTCTGTCAATGCTTTGTAAAAGAAACAAACCTCTGGCTGGAGGGCAGAAATTAGAAGTGAATTAAATGCTATGGGAAACGGCTGACAGTTCAGTGACTTATTACTTATTTAACAGGCTAAAACGTACTACAGTCCTGGTTTGGTCTCTTACTAGTCTGTGCAGCACCAGTCACATCAAAATAAAACTCAATGCACCTGTGGCCTCATCTTGAAATCCGCATCACAAGTAAATGACAAGTTAACCGTGGGTATGGAACATCGAGCTGTGAGTAAAAAACACAACATTAACAATATTTAACGAATATGATGACAAAATCAAGCCTTGAGGTCACTCCTGAAATTTAAAATCAAGTGCTTTTATGAGTTAAGACTTGATTTTGACGGAGAAGTGACGCACTCAAGTTTTGATTTCATGTCTGTTTAGATCACATTGTTGGCTACGAACCGATGGCACATGGAGTGATGGGATGGAGAAGAAGAGGAGGGAATCTGGTGAGGGGGGACAGAAGGACAGTCAGTGTGCTCTTAAAACACTCATAGTGAATGGAAGCTTGTTCAGCTATAGTCCACTAGAGTTTAACTTGTATGTCACATTGAAAATTTGAGTAATAATTAAGTTAAAATCACAAGCAATGCATGATAAAATGCATAATATCAACTTGTGGCTGTATCTGTACCCCCTTAGGTCAAGCCCTTGCAGAGTCTACTTGTGGTTTACTGCTACTGATTTGTAGAGAAAATTTAGGCTGTAGCTGCCAAATCTGTTCCCTTCTGTATCACATGTGCTATTGGCTCAAACATTGGTGAGAAATCACCTGGACAGGGCGAGTGAGCTGCTGCCCAACAGAAGCAAGTGCAGCAGAGAGGGCGAGGAGTTTCATAGTGAATCAGAAGTTTATAAAAAGCGACTATAATCCTCTTTTCTCCTTTGTGACTCACTCTCCTCCATGGAGGGGGGAGTAGTTCAGCAGCATCCATTTGGAAATAGATGGAGGTCAAAAAGGATGCATGTTACAGATGAGCTGTTAATGCTAATGAGCTGCAAGTGAATGAAACATGGCTAGTGAGAGAGGAATCAATGTTATATTGGAGTTAATGTAATATTGGGATGTGAGGCTCCGGTGACTCTGTCTAGCCCCTCTGAGGCACCGCTCTGGGGCAGGATCAACCCTCGCTCCCCTCCAACTTTTGGGGCCCAGGGAGGCCCCGGAGTCTCTGTATGTTACTGTTCCCACTGCACGCACAGACTCCTTCACCTCCACGTTGCGCACGGAGGGGTCAGGGGCAGCTTCAGGCCAGTCGGGCAACTCCTGGTAGCCGCCAGCCTTGGCATTCAGCAAGTGGGACAATGAACCCAACTGGAAGTGGTCTCGATCTGCAAAACAAAAACAATGTTCTTTTACTAAGCGGATAATCATGGTCTAAATTTTGGAACTGCAGTTCTCATTTGGGGGCTTTGTGTGTTGCAAGTAGTTAAGCATTGCCATGGATTCAGTTAGTTAGCTGTCAGCTACATTTTGGCCAGCTGCCACCAGTAGAAACACGCGGAATTAGCTGTAACCATTTCCTACTTGCAATGTACAAATGGCTGTACAGAAAACAACAACCACTGGTTACTTTGATACTAAAGAAAACCTAAAAACATGATGATTCTGAGCAAAGTGTGTCCCATCTGTGTTCAGATTTGACTAGCTTATGACTCTGAGACGGAGCACAGAGTGTGACCTAAGCTGCAGCATTCAGGCGCCTGAACTGCCTGATTGGAGCTTTGAGTCACAGCCACAGCTAAGTGGAACACATAAGTGGGCCGAACTAGAATAACTAACTTCCTGTTGTTTTCAGAACACCTGTATCTCTGCCCTCTGTGTCCTCCATGCGACTCTGCAGCACCCCCCTGAGGAGGGGCTCCTTATAGTAAAGCCTGTGCACTACAACCATGCTGGTGGTGAAATTATCTCACTCTGGAAACAGGAAAATTAACACTTAATTTAGAGTAATCAGTTAGTAGTGAATGTTGTAAATGGTCCAAGCACCAAATGCAATTAAACCCTTGCTCATTTTATTTTAATTTTCTTCATTCCAGAAGTTTTCAGAAAACTGAAAATAAAATATTACAAACTAAACAAGAATATATTCTTGTAATCTTTGTTTCTGTTTTCTTGGTCGTCTTAAGAATGAAAGTGGGACTATATTGGCTTTCCTGTCTCTCCAAGCTGTGAGGACTTTAAAAAGGCTCAGGTACCTTTAAATGGAGACTCGAGGACTGGCGCAGGTTTGAGGGCGAGGAACAGTTTCTTAGCATACTTGCTGAGCGCTCCACTCTTCTCGGTGGGCACGATGAGCTGGCGAATAAAGCGCGCCCGATCTCGGATGTCGTAGTTCTGGTCGTATTTGGCCAAGTTGAGAACGTACTGCGTCAACAGTTTGGTCTGCAAGAAAAAGGAATATGAAGGACATGTGGGATGAAGCCAGTACAAATAAGATTACCTACACTCTGATGTGTCTGTGCATGTATTCGTACAGCTGCTGCTAGGTAGTTATTAGGAAGTATTAATGGGTTGCTAGGTGCTAGCTATACATCTAGTCAGAGGTAAGAATTGACAGTGGTGGAAAGCAACTGACTAAAGTACTGCATTTAAGTACAGCTTTGAGATACTTATTTACTCCTAGTCTTTTTTGTGGTAGAAAAAAACGTCATTCACACCTGTTTGGAGTTGGTGAGATAGAGTTTGGCGGCCAGATTGATGATTTGTAGCTTGACGATGTCCTCCTCGTTGGTGAACGACTTGGCCATCTTCCTCAGGACGTCCGGCGCGATCTTAGGCACATGCTCACAGTATTCTCCAATCAGCCACAGGATGCTGGCCCTCGCCATCGGCACCTGAAAACAGATAATATTAGATGAACTGGTTGTGTGCGTCTACATCTTCAGCTGGTGCTGGAGAGGGATGCAACTCACGGACGGCAGTTTGCGATCAAGACTCTCACCTGGATGTTGTCCGTTAGTTTGGCCATGTGCTTTATGATGTCGCTGTGCTTCTCTGGTTGCATCTGCAGCAGCTTCTTAATAACCACCACAGACTCAGCCACGACCAGCTCTGTTCCACAGGAGGAAGAGTCACTCATTGGAATCATTAACGAACATTGATTAATTTGCTCCTCCTCTCACTCATAATTTAAGTGTTTTCATATGTTTCTTTATCGTGTCTGATCTCTAATCTTCTGCTTCTACTTTTCACTTTTATAATTTACAAATGCAAAAGAATTTATTACATTATCCTATTGATCAAATACAGCTCGACACAACAGTGTATTCTTCTTCTTCTTCTGTACATACTAGCCTCTAGAGGACCAGCGGACTCACCGTCTCGGTTGGACAGCAGCTGCACCAGCCCGTTAAGACACGTGTCCCTCACCTCCCCAATGTTGGTAGCACAGCGGCCAATGGCTTGGATTGTGGCAGCCACAAAGTCTTTATCCATGCTTTTAATGTATGTCTGCAGGAACAAACATAATCAGTACAGCGAATCCTTGCTGCAGCTCTGACTGAAGACAACATTCACTGTTCATAAATTAAGTCCTGCTCTGTACCTGAAACTCTCTGAGAATGGTGGAGATGTTCGTCTCATTGGCCAGATTGGTGAGGACCTCCAGCTGCAAAAGACAAAAAAGAAAAAGACCATTTTTAACTCTAAAAACTTAATTTAAAATGGGATCCTTTACCATAATTGCTGTACAGCTTTTTCCTGCAGCATTGCTTCCTTACTGAGACCTGTGTCAGATTTATTTTCACTTTAAAAATTGTACTTTTTGACATTGATGACGTCTTTGAAACTGTTATAGTCTGCTTCACGGGATTTGATTCTGCACAGCACGATAACAACATCCTTGTTCGACTTAATTATTACACCTTTTTTTCACAATATCTTTCTAAAAGATCTTGACATTATGTCTTTGCTTCACTTGCTCCAAGGAGATAACTCACAGTAAGTTTGTTTAAAAATGATTGAAAACAGGCACAAGATGCTGCTGATACAGCGTCCAAGATACTGCCAGAGTTCAGAGAATTAATAGTCTCTCATTGGTTCAGCATTCAGATTAAAGAGGAAAGGATTGAACAGAACAGAACAGAGAAGAACCTTAAGGACTTTTATCTGGGTTGGGTCTGTGGAGCGGATGTAGAAACTCTTCAGGTACGGTTCAAACATCCCCTGTGAAACACAAAGACAGAAAACCTCAGTGAGTCTGCAGCTCCACCAGCATGTTTTTCAAGCTCCACACACAAAGAGCCTGCAGGTGTAACTCACCCTTCTCTTAATCGTCATTGTTGCCACATTCTGAAGAACAACATACTGGACTTCACTGGAGGAGGAGACAGAGAGGACAGACTGATGAAGAAACAGATGGATTTGATGAAGTGTCAATTCCCCATCCTGTCCTTTCCTTTCCTGTCCTACTTCTACTCATACTGGAGGTCACAGCTCTTAGGAAATTAGGAAAAGATTGTTTCCTAAACCATTTTATATTTATAATTTCATTCTCCATGAGTATTTTTACTATTCATAATTGTGTCTGCTTATGTAATCCTGCCTTGTCTGTAAATTCAGTGATGCATTTTTCCTATTCTGCAGAAATTGCATGAATGCAGCATAAAAACCATGGCTACAGAGTGTCCTGAGTCAAAAACAGCAAAAGACTTTTTCCAATTTGTTCACTCTAATAAAACGTACCTTTAAATTGTAGTAAAATCTGTGTACATCTGCATTTGTTTGTAGATGGTCTTGCACATAAAAGAGACCAATAAAAAACTTGGGAAGCTCTCTTGTGAAACAGCTAGGCTTTATCCTTAAAGCTCGTAATCCGATGTGGTTATAATGAGAGCTGAAACTTCACCAACTCCATACAAATAATTAAGTCTAATGAAACACATCGTACAGCACGGTGGACTTCTGACAAATGTCCAGAGAGAGAGATGCTGCTGTTTGGTCGCTGCTGAGTGATGATCCCATTACAGCACACCCTGAGCTACAAGAGCACTTGTTCAATAAGAAGCTGACAGACTGCAGGACTTACAGCCAAGAGGCCACCTATGTGCCATCATCACTCCTCATGGTTTATGCTTTCATGTTTACCTCGCTCTCTCTGAGCTCCCTGTTTAATTTCACTTCCTGCTTCAGGGCTATAGAGATTTATTTTACTACCCTCACTTGTCTTTTTTTTTGGCCATACTGAGCTTCATGGTCATTATGGCTTTTTCCTCTCACATTCAGCTGTGTGTTTTCATTTTTTATTTTTTTGGCACCTCGACTTGTTTCTTCCTCTATCAAGTGAGACTCATTAGTTCTCATTATTCTCCATTCTCAGCCACAATAACGCTGTGAAATGGATCATGCAACTGGCTTGACTACACTGCGATTCATTTTGGACTACGCTGCTGCCAAAATCTACGGTACAGCAATTTGAAAAGACAATTTATTTCAAATTATAGACTGTAGGTTCACCTGTGGCTCCTCAGGAGACGGACCAGGGCTTTGGCAATCACCCCCACCTCTGCTTTTGGAGCAAGATGGAAATACAGCTGAGCCACAGCCATCACCACCTGGAATGAGAAAACAGAGGGTGGGGCAAATCAGCATCAGTGATAAAATCTCATGATCTCATCTCATATAAAATGCAGTAAAAGACAGGTTAATGGACTATATTGTCCCTCTGGGTATTGTTTTCAACACTGCGTTCTCCACTGAAAACGTATTAATTTCCAAAGCAGCAGCCCGTTTCCAATGCACCGCTGCCTTCCACTGCTGTGCGTAGATATGCAATGTGGTGGATTTATTGCCCACTGCCTGTGTGTTGAATATGCATGAGGGAACTAAAGCGAACACTGTTTTGCTCTCTTTTTACAGCCTTCAGCTAAAAGTGAGAAGATCAAAATTTATTCCAAGAAATAATTTAATCAACTGATGTTTTTTGGCTGCACAATAATCATGTTTCTGGCCAAACGATGTAAATCCAGCATTCACTCGCTTTTAGCTCTGTTATTGGTCTCCACCAATCCCTGAGGGAGATATCTGACTCTTACCTGCTAAATGCTACAGTATGTTCACGATGTTCACCAGGTAGTTGCTAAGCTAGCTGCTAAATTCATGTCTTCTGTTTGGTGCAGAGCAGGCAGTGCACACTGGGTTTTTAGAGCTGCCTGCTGCGACTCTCTGAGACTGAACAAAACAGTAACACTGTGACCACATTCATCATCTTACTTTTGCATCTTACTGTAGCGATGAAGTGCCAGATTGCATCATAACTGAATGAAGTGGTATGTGGAGTGGTAGATTTTTACTTCCATTCCCCTGCTGAAGAAGTGCTATGTGTCATTTTTTAACACAGGCATTCATGAGAGAACAATGGGCCAAATAAGAGCTTCAAACGGGCCCACAACAACTGAACTATTTAAAGACACCAGAGCAAAAGGGAGACATTTATTAATTACTTCATAGGTGCAAAACAATTAGCTGCATGAACTACATGCAAGATAAGGAGGCACATCCGTTGCCTGAGGAACAGGGTTAATCTTGAACCAGCTTGATTACAGCAGTACAAAGCAGAATAATGTGTGACGTGGGAATTTTGTAACATCTAACAGGCCTTCCAAGGTGACCACAGCAGCGCTAATGTAGGGTGATGATTTATTAATTTCCTTCATGAAGTTATCACTTGTCCTCACTTCAGAGGTCAGCTCTGATTAAGGGTCTTGCTCAGGGACACTTCAGGTGGACGGACACTTGTTAACAAGACTTCAACGACTCACACCGCCAGCCTGCTGCTCGGTGTGGAATAATGATTATGCTCTCTACCATGGCAACTGACTCCAAACTGACTTAATTGGCTGTGCTGCGTTATACTGATGTGTGTGCTATTCAGCAGTGCAGGGGTCTCACAGCTGCGTTGCGGCTCTGCAGGAGCGGCTTGGTGTTCCTCAGCAGCAGCCGGTGGTCTGGATCCATGACGTACGGCTTCCTCTTGGCCATGGCAGGAGCCTCGGCCTTCTTTTCTTTCTCCTCGTCGTCCTCGTCCTCGTCTCCATCTGAACCGTAGAAGGTCTTGTCTGCGCCACCTCCCTCCTCCAGCAGAGACTCCTGCAGAGACAGAAGGGATTAAATAGTGCATCGAGGGACCAACAAACCAAGCAAGAAATCTCTCTTGCATGCAAAACCCTTACTGGCTGCTTAAAAAGCCTCTAGAAGTCACCAGATGGCAATTTGCTCTTGAATATATTTGTTAAAAAGCAGGAACACTGTGTATGAGAAGCATTATCATTAGACCTCCTCGTGTTAGACAGATAGGTAGTGCAAAATGGCTGTAGCAATTTGTCACCACATGCATTGCAAATTACCACAATAACAATGTCCAACGCAGCAAGAAAAATGGCTCAATTTGCTGCGAGTCACTTAGGAGAAAATAAGTCGACAGGTGGGTCTGGAGAACTCATTAAAAAAATGACCAAGTTGGCAACGTTGAAAGAGGAAAATAATGACTGGATGTTTCTCCAATTTGTAGAGTTTTATTAGTTTTCATGGACTTCTGGAACATAAATAATGAATGAAACAATTGCACTTTATGGTCTTTTATGTTGTAAAAGTCACTGTATACCAGGCACTGTGAGAAACACCTGGAGTAAAACTGTGGGAAAGATATAGTAAACATAGCTGCCCAAGTAGTGGCCAATTGCAAAGTAAATGTTAAAACTACAGTTGCTTGTGGTGCTGGAATGATTCACTGATTAATTCATTAATGACTAAATCATCACAAAAAGACAATCAGCAACAATTTTGATGATCCAATTAAAAAAGTATTCGTTCCATCTTCAGAAATGTGAGGATTTTCTGGTTGTCTGTGTTATTTTTTTCACTGTGAATTAAATATTTTAAGTTTCTGGATTGTTGGTTGGACAAAAGAAGCAAACTGAACGCATCACATTGCGCTCGAAGAGGTTGTGATGAGCATTTTTCATCACTTTCTGTCATTTTATCTGTCTGGTTTCTTACTCACATTGATGTTTGGGTTGAGGAACTGGGTCCGGGCGTAGCGGGTCAGCATGTTGATGATGACGACCTGCCCCCACTCCTCCACGTCGATCAGGAGGTTACACAACTTCCTGTAGTTCTTGTGGATCAGGTCAATGCGCTCTGGACACACCTCCTCAAAAGCCATGACGACGCTTCCTGCCACCAACTGCAGCACATTTTCAATCACACAGCAGGTGTTAGGTTACTGTTCTGTATTATGTCTTAACTGAACAAGAAGCCTGTAAATAATGAGTTCTACAGCCTGTTTCTGCTTTTCTATGCTTTGGTTAGAAATGACAACAGCTTATGCAAAAACTGCAAGGTGAAGAGGGAGACTGGTTAAACAAATAATGAGCCTTGAAGTGACTGAGGCACTGAATGCAATCTGGTGCTGTGCACAGACGGTGATTCTGATGTTCTGCACACTCTGTGTCTTTTTAAGCTTGTATTTGCATTTGTTAAAAAGAAATCTGGTGCAAAAACCCACCGTAGTTTTGTCAGCGAGGAGTTTCTCTATGACTTCAATCAGCTGGTCCTTCTGTTCTGGATCCAAACTGAGCGCAGAGACAAATAAATCATGAAACAAGAAATGTGAGACAGAGTTAGCAAGCACTTGTTGTTAAAAAAATCCACTCTGGAGTATGAAACAAAACGATTTTCCTGCAGAGTGGCAATGGATTTCCTTTTACTGCCATGAAGGGCTTTCATTTCACTGTGACAGTAAGTCATAATCACATTTGATCTTAGGCTGGTGGTTCTCAGAGCGGGGATCAGGACTCCCTGATAGGCTGAAAATTGAATGATAAGTTCTCAAAAACAGATTTCTAGCTTATAAATGAATTATTTATGCCTCTTTAAATCAATGTTATAGAGGCCTCTGGTCAAGGAGTGATATATGTAACTCAAAGGCCTTTTCCAATAAATAGGAATAAGAAGTAAGAGAAAAAGCACTGGAAAGTCTCAGGAGGTCACCTGTAGAGTTTAGGAATTGCATGAGCAGCTGTCTTCCTGACGTATGGAGACATATCAGAAGCAGCCTCTTTGATGGCCAGCATCATTATGGGGACGATGATCGTGACTCGGATGCTTGAGAGGACTCGCAGAGCGCTGGCTCTGATCAGCTGGTTCGGATCCTGCAAAGGTACAGAGCAAGAGCTGCGAACATCCTCACAGTGACAACATGCTGCTGTTAAGCAGGTGTAATGTTTACCGTGTTCATAATCATAGTTTAGCCTGTTAGCATGCTAACATTTGCTAATTAGCAATTTTGACCTGCTAAATGAGAAGTTAAGAGATCAAGTCATTAGAAGTTAACCTCTGGGGATCTTGAAAATCTTTAGCAAATGTCATAGCAATCATCAAGATATTAGATGTCAGTTGTCAAGATATTAGACTGAAAATCTGAAAAGGTCCAGCTCAAGGTGGCTCTAGAGGAAAAGTCAGGGGACCATCAATAGAATTCATCTTCTGGGAACCATTAATGCCTGCACAAAATGTCATGGTAGTCTCTCCAGTAGCTGTACACTGTATTTCAGTCTGGACCAAAGTGGTGGACTGACACCCAAATCTGGTCTTGCATTCATATGAAGAATCTGTTAATGTAGAGCTAAGCTGCTCTCATGGCTAAAATCATACAGCAAACATAACATTAGACCATTACAGAAATGTGTTTCTTTCTGTTACCAAAACTCTGAAGGAATTGTCACTTCTGAAAACTGCTGTACCTTCAACCCTCGCTGAAAGGTGGAAATGGAGAGCAGAGCAAGATCCTGTTGCTCCTCGGCATAACGCACCAAGTAAACATAGACCAGCTTCTTCACCTGCGGGGAGGAGCAGTGAGAGGGAAACAGGCCGGTGAAAAAAAGAGATTTAATCCAAATTATGTAGATTAGTTCAATTATTTTCACTGAGATAAATCTGAAGTGAAGAGATAAAGCACAGTGATTAAAAACCTTAAAAAGAGCAGAGGAAATTGCAATTTTGTTCAGGTGAGATAAAGGCAACCCCCCCCAGGGCTTTTAAATGTGATAAGATCATGCATAAGTTACAAGCAAGTAAAACACCAAAACCTTCATGCAGAAAACAACTTTTTCAGCACATAAAACTACACAAACTGAGGAAAAGGAGCAGATATTACAGTGGGTTCACTACAAACCTCAATGTTTTTACAGGCCACATTTTTCACCACAGCGGGGAAGAGATCTGATGCGTTTTTACCTCGGGCGATCATCTGCAGAATAAACACACGCGCACACATAAATCAGCAATGAGACTTTCACAAGGTGACAGGTTTTGAAGAGCTTCAATCACTTGTCAGAGAAGGTGCAACTTTAGAAAGTTTTATTCCCGCTCCTCTTCTTGCTTTTCCCTCACTTTCATCTTCTCTGTCCTGCAGGGATGACGAATGAAGAGACGGGCGCGGAGCTTCGGAGGGAAGAATCTGACACAGATTGTGAATATTTAACAGCTGACTGTGCTGTTTGCATCTCTCACACTGTAGATATATCATCTCAAACTGCTGATTAAGTCTATTACAGTTTCAGTTCATATATGATCGGCATCACTCACGGCAGTGTTTTTTTTTTCTTAACATCAAAATCAAAAAATCAATTTCAGTACAGAGATCCAACTTTGGGTACTTAGAGGCAGCAGGCATTTGAGGGGGGATGCCACCCCCCTTGTTTGCAAATTTCCAAATTGCATCTGTGCATGAGAGTGCAGAGGCAGAGGGGCTGTTTAGCTGAATATTAGTCTAGTCTGCCTGACTCATTGATCCTTTATCTGACTGAGGTTTGTGCAAGTTAAATAAAATCTATGGCCCTGACTCAGTAGCTGAATGGCTGTATATTGATGAACCCGTGCCGCTGTCCGTGGTGCTGAAGTTGCAGATGCTCTCATCTTGGATCTATAATACTCTCTAACTATGCTATGTTGCAGCCTATGTACTCTATAGACTAGTATTACCTTCATGATCAAAGAGACAAGAAGCAACATGTAGTCACTGAAGAGCAAGAGGATCATGGAGACACACTACTGCCTGTAATATCCTGATAATATTCTTAAAATATCTTAGGAATACCATACATGACTACTTAGAGCTTTCAACCCTGTCTACTGTTTGCAGCTGTCTGGATTAACTGAAAATGATGCATGTTGCGGTGTACATCTGACAGCTTGTCTCACAAACTCTCCAAGCCTTCCTCCTTCACTCGCTGTGCGGCCGTACCTGCTGTTCAGTCACATCCCAAAGTAAATATTATTTCCACTCACAGCCACGATCCGCTTCATTGCCTCCAGCTTCAGGGAGTCTTTGTTGCTGTCCAGCATCTCCTTCAAGTCGTCATGTCTGAGGGAGGAAAACAGTGAAAATTATCTCACAGCAGGGCAGCTTTTTTTTTCTTTGCTTCTTTTTTAGCACTGAGATTACCAACGTCTCAGACAAGAAATCCAGCCCTTTATTACAATTCCCATTCAAGGTTCAAACTTTAGCAAAGTCTGCAAGTGTGACCCAGAAATTATTCTCTTTGAAGTAGAAAATCCAGTTTGCAAAATGTGGAACCCTTTGAAACTGCAGCTCATAAAAGTGGAGTTACTGGAAAGTGGCATAATCCCCAAAAACATGTTGACATCTCAGAGAAATTATAGATATTTTAGCAGGAATGAGGGAAGCAACATTTCTCTGTGGAAACGTTTTGCTGAAGACTGTGAATCAGCCTGTAGGTCAGTCACTATCACACAAACTCACTTCTTTATTGATCAGGTAACAAAGATCTAAACGACAGAGCTAAACCCTAACGTCACATGTAGCACGTTAATATTTGTCATGTTCAACATCTTAATTTAGCATGCTAGCATGCTAAGATTGCTAACTAACCATAAATACAAAGGGTTACAGGAATGTTGTTAGTTTTGCAGTTAGTTATAAACCAAAGTATTGAACAAATTCAAATTTTGAGCTGCTGTTGGCATTAGATGACATGTCAGGGGATCACTTCAGTTATAAGGAGTCATCCTCTGGTCCAATAGTTGTAGAAGTTTTCCAGTCTTGACCAAAAAGGTGGTCACTGCTAATGTGGCTAAACAGGTTTATATTTCCCAAAGTAAAGAATCAGAAAAAGCATTGTTTTGGTATGAGAACTGAAATGACACCCAGGCCTAATGAGCATGCAGTACATCCCTACAAAGATATCACCCACAGTCTGAGTTTTTGTTGTTTCACAGTGAGGATAACAGCTGTCTTTTCTATCCACACACAGGCTACTGTCGCCCTGTTAACATGTAAGTCTGCTGTTCAACCATCCTCCCTGTCAGAGGCCAACGCGCTCGCACAGGCGAAGCAGGATCCTTGTTTGAGTGGATGTAAGCTGACATCTCCACCCTGCTGCAACACAAACACGCACAAACAACACCGCCAGTTTCTACCAAACCTGCCAGGAGGAGCCTGCAGTGGTTAGACAGGATCGCTGCTCCAACTGTCAGGATAAAGACGCCAGCCTAATTGAATGCTAAAAAACTGATCAATGACATTTTCCAACAGCTGAAAACTGTTTTGCTGCTGAAGACAATAATTACTTCACCATCTTCATGGAAATGAGTTTCATGTAAATGAAAGCGCAACACAATAAGTCCTTCTTCTCTCGAGCAGTTTGTGGATGGAACAGCATTTTCTACTAACCAGCAACAGCATTTTATCAGATTAAGAGTCAAATATCTTCGACATCTTTAGGTCGGTTTGTCATAACAGTTTCCTGTGAAATGTCTGTGTTAGTGTCAGTTTTTCACCGACACTCAGAAACAAAAACTTAAAACTACCAAACAGGAAGAAGTCGCTTACTGACAGAGGCAAAGATTGAAGTCGTCATGTGGAGGTGTGGGAATAAGGGTGGGGTTTGGTTGGTGGTGGGCGGGGTGATTAAATAACTGCAGAGCTGCACATTTCCCCCAACTAGTTTCCAAGGCAACAAAGGATGCAAGAGAAAATGAAGTTAAGTGATTTCCTGCTTTCCTGCAGTGCCTCTGTTGCATCTGACAGTTTTACCACGGGGAACTGAAGGTCTGTGGAAACAGAGATCCCCTCCAGGGACTCCAGGGGCCTGATTCATGCCACTCACACCGCTGCACAACAGGTGTGACAGCCGCTCAGACGCTCTCATATAAATGTAAATTCTCAAATTACCTCTGCCCAAGAGGTTTTGTTTGTAGTCTTGTTTGTTTGCAGGATATCTCAAAAACTAGCAAAATAATTTCAGTAGTGCAAAGATCAGAGAAGAGCAACAGCAGAGAGCGCCACCATGTGACCGTTCACAAAGCTCTTTTTATTCTAATAAATCTGAAACTGTGAGGTGTAGAAGTAAACAGACTGTCCGGCATATTCAATTTTTGACCCTCCTCATCCAATCATTATCGAATAAGGTGCAGAGAATACTTGGACGAGCCTGAAAAGTTGAATTTGCTGTTTAATGTGCGACACTTACATCACGGTCATATTTAAATGGACATAAGTCTGGAGTCATGAGTCTGAAGTTTGGCAGAGTTCAACCTTGTGTTCATTCCTGGACAGATTTGGGGTATTCTTAAAAAATCATTCCTGTCAGCAGCCTTGACCGCAACCTTATCAGATGTTTGTTTTGAAGCTGACTCATATCCAGATGCAGATTTCTAAAAAAAACCCCACATTAAAACAGTAAAATAACAAACGTAGTGTACTGTGCTGCTACTGATGGTACTGATCTTCACAGTTTACTCAAATGTAACTAAATGACCCATTCTGATTTAAACTTTTTACGTCTGCTGTGCCGCATGCAGTGATACCACACACACCTCAAACACAGTGAAACCAACACAACAAATGACTTTCCATGACTTTTCATCTGACTGTGGTCACAAGTTTTGCATCTCTCCTCTGTATGAGTGGGAGGCTGCTGCTGTATACTATCATCTGTTGTGGTTGTGTGACAGCAGTGAATGGAGGCCTTGCAGTGTGTGAGGAGGTGGCCGCTGCAGAACACAGCTGATTTATCACGACTCTGCCTCCACTTTGACATGCGTGTGTGTGTGTATGTGTGTGCGTGAGCGAGGGAACAAGCGCGTTCATGTGCGCTAGGAAAGATTTCTGCTCTTGCCTGCGTCGACCATCAAAGTGTTAACAATTTCATTGCATGAATAATACGGTTCACACACTGTCACACACTTCAAAACCTAAATTCATCAAAGAGTGTCACATTAAAACCTGACAGTATCTACAAAACGCGGGTTATTTTTGGACGTGAGCTGTGGACTGAAGCTGGTTTCTTGGTTACAAATATGTGGCTGTGTCCCAAAACAAATTAAGGAATAAACTCTGAGAAAATGCAAAGATAAATTACCTAAAGCACTGAAAGCCCAGACATGAGGATGAGTAACACTAATGCTGATTTCCAGCAGAAAATGATCGTCCCACTGGTTCATTTCTCCCCGCGAAATCGTGATGATGGGTCGCGGCCTCTGGCCAAGACTCCTGAAATATGAACATTTCTATCAGCTAGTCACTTTATTGCAGTCTGAACATTTCTCCATCCACCGCCTTTGATGTTAACTTCAAACGCTGAGGTGTTATTGTCTCTTAAAGGGACAAATAAAGACAAAATATTTTGAGAAAAGTCAAACACCTACACAAGCAGCTAGTGGTGATCTTACATTTCTATGGCGGATTTCTTATTTGATTGTGTTTGTTTCATATTCCTTGGAATAACTGGACAAATGTAGATAATATAATACAGATATGGTGGAGTTGTAAGAGTCTACAGCCATGTGACAGCCTGCATGTACAGTCAGCACAGCAGTGCTTTGAGCTAAATGCTAAAAAACATGCTAATGTTCAGCAACCAATGTCTGCTATGCTCATAATCTTATTTTAACATGCTAACATTAGCTAATGAGCACTAAACACAAAGTACACTTTAGGCTGGGAAGGTCATTAGCAGATAACTTGGTCACAAATCAAAACTAAAGTGAAGATGCTGCTGAATGAAAATGTTTGCAGAAGTTGTTGCAGTTCATCCTGAGGGGAGACATGAATGTCTGAACCAAATTCTACGACAGTAAGTCAAATAATGGTTGAAATATTTCACTCAAAACCAAAAATGTCAACAAAATGTGACCCAAGAGGGAAAGTCAGAGGGTCACCAAGTCACCCTCATCCTCTGAGCATCATGAATGTCTGAACCAAATGTCATGACAATCCCTCTGATACTGTTGATCAATTTCAGTCTGGACCAAAGAGGCAGACTGACTGACAGACAACAGTGCAGTAAAAATCTTCAGTAAATCACCATCAGTTGAAGGCATCACAGTTTGGCTTGAATGTGATGTAAAGAGGCAGACTTCTCATCTTGCACGGCCTCGTTGAACCACTGCAGCGTGATGCTGCTCTGACCTTGTTCTGAATATGCTCTCACTCTCCTTCCCCACACCTGCAACGTACATCTGAATGCAAAGAGCTCGCATCATTTCTCTGGATATTATCAAAAGGCATTCAGGGAAGCAGGAAATCACTGAATCAATATTTACAGGCCAGGTACGTTTCAAAATTTACCAGCACTTTCAGTGTTTTGACCTGCCAAAGTGTAATGATAGAGAAGCTTGCCAACCAAACACTGCATCTGCACAGCTTTGGTCTATTTACCACTTCGATTGGCCTCACTAATTAATAATGTGACAGGGATTCGTGTGGCTTGTTTGATGACAAACAGGCCTTTTGAACATCTAATTTAAACTGGACCTGAAAACCCTGATTACATTTGCTGTGGCGGTGGCCAAACATTAAACCCGTCAAAGTAAAAATCAGCAATTTGCAACCACAGACCAGCTACATGTGCTTCGTTAGTAACAGTCTGTGTTAGCAGTAGTGGCACATATGGCTGCTTAAAAACATTGTAATGCCGTTCCAACTTAAGGAAAAGATGGAGAAGAAAATAGACTTATACAAGCTTAAGGAAGAAAAACATCTTCTTTGCCGTTTTATACTTCAATCTTATACTAAAACTCTCCCTTCCTTCAGTACAAAACACTCTAAATCAGTTTTAGGAATAAAAGGTGGTGGCCCTGTGTTCTTCACAGTCTATCTGCTCAGCTGTAATGTATTTTAACAAACTATAAATGCCACCTCAGTGAATTATCTTAGAAATAAAGTCTCATTTGAGCACAAACAGGAAAAAGGACCCTCTGACTGGGTTTCTACAGTGCTCATGCCTAAAGGGCAAACAGTAATTCTACACCAACACCGGTTCTCTCATTTCTCTGGATTTTGTCCCGTCCTGCCGAACAACAGCTGAATTTACAAACAGCTCTGAATTATTTAACCCGCTGTGGTCCAACAGAGCACGTCGCGGTCAGGTTACCTGGCACCAAAGCCAAGAGATCAGCAGGACTCTCCAGCTGGAAAGTCTCCATGGAAGTAGGCCCAGTGTTCAGTGATATAACTTCAGATGCAATGTCACTTTGGTCACCAAGAACAGAGCTCTGCAAGGCTGCAATAACATTAAAGGAGTAGATATGAAAATTTATTTGCATGAATCAGAGGAAAGAGGGCTGAAGAGTTGCAGCGTGCATTTATAAGCAGCTGCTGAGGCTGTTTTACATAAGCCGACTCTTTCAGCAGAGACTTTGAAAGTTTCTTGTTTTTTCTTGGTGACAGATGTAAAATGCCTGCTTAAAGCAACCAGAAGTGTGCTTCAGTAAGGCTCTCATCCAGTGAAAGAAGAATAATAATGCAGTTTATAGGTACAAAAGTCCAAAAATGTAATTATATCTCTCCGCAAGCAAATGTGTTTCCGAGCAGCACTGCTGTTGATGTTCATCGTAACAGTCTGCATTCGAATTAATGAAAGAGTGCAGCAGCTCCTGTGGTCTTTGCATGGTATCATAGGTCTGATTCATAAAACAGTATGCACATATATATGTCTTATGGGCCAAGCTGAGCAGAAAAACCATGGATCTTTGTAACAAAGCTAAATATACAGTATTTGTATGTGTAGGTAACCTGCTTTCTATGTTCCCTCCAATCATTTTTTATCATCTATTCACTCTTACAGCTTCTCAAGGCTTCGTCAGAGCTCTATCACCAGTAGCTCACATCCTATTTTTCCCTTGAAAAAAAATGAAGCAATGTCTGCTTTAAAGCCCATTACGCATGTTGCATCTGAATTCTGAGCAGTTCAACTGAAGAATGATGTTGCCTCGTTGATTAGAGCCGAAGCAATTAGTCACTTACATGATTAGAAATGATGAGATATCTTCACGTATTTTGCTAATCAATTAATCTTTTGAGTGATTTGCTAAGCACTTCTTGGTTCCAGTTTGTCTAATGTGAAGATTTTGTCTGTTTTGTATCATCGTAAACTCAATGTCTTTGGTTTTTGGACTCTTGGTTGAACAAAAGGCGTTTCAACATGTGACCTTGGACCCTTTGATTTCAGTGCAATTTCAGTTTTTCTGACATGTTATAGAGCAAACTACTAGTCACATATAACAAGTAGTTCATAATAAAGAAACTAGTTGCAGCCCTAAGGGGCTTGTATATACTATACTATACTATACTTAAGTCTATATAGTACTGTACTCTATACACTTTTTGTCTGTGCATGATGAGGTTTTAGGCTGGTGGTCTCAACATTTTTGGCTTGATTGGCTTTAAAGTGAAGCACGATCTCCTCACCAACCCATCATCATCCTGTGTTGCATAGGTCTGTAAGTCAAGAGCAGTTCAACTACAGAACAATGTTTTATTCTAATAGTTTGATGACCCTGAAGAGGTGAAACAATGGAGAAAAGCCCAACAACGACCATTAAGACTTCTCAGCTAAGCTTCCACTTGCACTCACTGTAATCTGTTCTGCAAAGGAAGCAGCTAAATGCCCTTTAACAAAACTGGTTGCACATGTCTGGATCCTCCTGGATTATCCTACCGCAAAGGTTGAGTTTGGAAACTGCCGCCACCTCCACCACCTTCCTCCAGCGGTCCTCGTTCGTCCTGGTCGCCGCCACCACCACCACCACCACCACCTCCTCCTCCTCCTCCTCCAGATCGGAGGTGGCGCAGCTCATCGGGCTGCAGGGCGCTGTACCAGGCCTGCTGCCCGCTATCAGGAGTCAGCACGGGGCTCTTGTCCTCCTCCTGGCCCTGGACCTGACTCTGCACCGTCTTCACAATGTTCACGGCGTTCACCGGCAGCTGCAGCAGCTTCTGCATGGTGGTCATGTTTGAAACTTGGTCTGAGCCAAAAGCTTGAGAGCAACCTGTAGAATCCCAGGTAGGCAACGTGGGAAGGCAGTTTTCTTACTCCTACGTGTTAATCGGCCAGATGAGGTCTGAAATTCTCCAGATCCTCCTCAGGTAGTTTTCACGCAGCAACTAGCACCGTCAGCTGAATTCTGCCTTTTAAATACTCCTTCCCTCCAAGGTTAAGGAACATTTCCTGCACGAATGATGCGACAAACCTCTTCAGAAATGCCCTGGTGCCTGCTGAAAGACTTCCCCACGGTGGCAAGATTGATACACTTTGCTGCCCGGGTGCTGTAATCCAATCCACAATAGCTCCAGTGCACCGTAGTTTTTTTTTTTCTTCTGTTACTGCTGAGTCTGTACGCATCCAGCGAAGCAGCAGACATCAGCTGCTGTAAATGGATGCTCGGCAGAGAGGGGCGTGGAGTTTTATTTGTCTCTCCTCTCGCGACTCCTCCCGCTGCTCATGTGGTTCCTGCTGCTGCACCAGCCTCCCTCTGCCTCCCCATGTGGATCCAATATGTCCACATATCTGAGCTCTCTAACAATGACACAGCCTCTCCCATCTTTTGCCACGTTATCACTGCCCCCCCACCACCCCAACCCCTCCGTGCTTGTTGTCTTTGCTCCGCCTCTTCACGTTAACGGCTGGAAATCTCGCTTCCCTCATTCATGCTCACCCTCACTCCATCACAGCTTTCTTTATCTGCCATCGTCTGAGCTCCCACAAGGCTACAGTCCTTCTCCGATGCCCGACAGACGCTTTGAAATATTACTCACTCCTCTTGCTCATTATGTTTAAAAATTTCCCTGTCTTATTCATTTTTAACATCCTGTGAGGTGCCTTTTTTCCCCCTCATCTTACATGACTCAGCTTTCTTGGCAGTGTCGTGATGAGGACAGCTCTCTCTCTCCCACTCATTTCTTTTCGGCTTGAACGAAAATAACTGCCTTGAAGCGCAATTCACATATGCTCTGCCTGTGATCTGTGACAGCTCAGTCAGGATTTGTTAAAATTTTGCTAAAGACTAATAAGATTTTTAACCTGTGATGTCACCGAGAAATACCCCCCAGTGCTGCAGCATTTACAGTGACTTACACTCATAGTGACAATGCTAGTTTGAGTGTTTAAAAAATGATGCAACGTTGGATATAAAACAGAGAAAATATCTTCCTGCAGTATTTTTGATGGTTTCACAAACTGCAGTCTTTGATCTCTGAGTTCTCTATTGAGGAAAAACACATTTTTAAAGACCAAATCTCATCTAAGTAATCAGCCAAAAAAGAAAAGCACCACAGTCATTTTTAAAGCCTCCTAAGAAGTTCTGTAAATCTCTTATCATTCTGCCTCAGAAGACTTCTGCTGCTGACTTTTATTTAAAAGCCTTTTTTAGATTTTCTCCTCTTCTTGTCAAAACTTTTATGTCTGATTCTGGGCGCGGCGCAGCAGTATCATATTCTCTAAATGAAGGAGGCTTACAGTAATGGGGCATCTCAAAAAGAATATATGAATGCTGTCATGAATTAATAAAATCTGGCATGTATGTAAGTCTGGATAATTCATATTCATCCCCGGCTGGGACCAAAATAAGCCTCTTAGCTTTATTGTGTTATTTCTGATGGTCCTGACACGTGTTTTTTTCTCAGGAATAGTTTGTCGTTTTGTAAAATGCATTTATATGCTTTCATTGTGAGAAACAGACGAGCACACTGACTCCACTTTTATGTCTGTGTGCTGATTTAAAGGCTTCATCCTGCAGATGGTTAAACTAGCTTAGCATAAATGCAAGAAACAAGGTGCCATGCCATTGTTTTGATGGCCCATTATTACATTGTTTTTCCCACCTGTATTCACTAAAAACCACCCCTACTCTGCCTCTGATTGGCTCATTTGTTTCTAACCTTAAGCATCAAACCAAGGAACAAACAGCAGCCAATCAGAGGGACGTTGGGTAGGTTTTTTCCAACATTTTTCAGACTTATGGGGTTTCGGAATAATGTGCCGTCAGAGCAGCTGTGTGGTTCTGTTCAAAGGAAGCTAAATCTGCCAAACAACAGCTGTGAAGCTCACTGGTTAACAGTTTCATCTTGTTTGTTTAATTCCAATAAAATCCTAACAATGCATGCACTTCTGGGTGTTATGTGCTCAACCACATCTTGGTCGGGCACAGTGACTTCCTGCAGTTTCTGCTGTTTTCCTGGCAACCTCACGGTGACAACAATAGTTTGGCATTTTGGGAAATACAGAGATACTGTAGAGTAAGGCTACAGCCAACAGCCAGTTAGCTTAGCTTAGCATTACGACTGGAAACAGGACGGAGCAGCTAGCCTCGCTCAGTCTTTCGTTGTTTTTTTCTTTGGTTTTTGTATGCGAACAAGATAAAACATGTTGTGTTAATTTAAACAACTTTTCTGATGAGCCACAAACTACACGCGTTGTCTTTTACGTGACGGTTTGGTTTGATGCAACTGACAGAACTTTAAAAGTCAAACGTTCACAACAGACAAGGATCTAAACCAGCCATGGAAAATCAGACAGAATCATCAGCCAACAGGGGCAACCATCACATGTAAAATACAGAATAATAATACTTTGACATTTGATTTTATGGCTTGAGAATTGAATGTGTTTCCCACAACAAACAAACCCCAATGAAATCTCAGGACCTGGTCAAGAAAGAAGCACCCCTAATAAACTTACAATAGTCATTCCATGCTGAGAGACAGTAAACACCTTTTAAAAGAGGAGGACAGGTGTTGTTTTGCTCAGAGTAATAACACACAGAGACTGACATGGACTGAAGCAACATTTCACATCTGCTGCGTTTCCAAGGAGACAACAGTGAAGGTCGGTTTCACTGTCATGTTTACAGTCAAACCGGCTGATCTACCTTCACTGATGAGGCATCGACTTCTGCAAACACAGACCTTCGTGACAACAATGCCCAGCCTCCACTTGAATCAATTACACTGGTAGTTTAAAATGAATGACTAATGTTTGCCAAACGGCCTCATGGCCAAATCTGCTCCTCCACATCCAAAGGTCACAGATCACAAACGCCATCTATCATCTGAGAACAATGGGCTCCCTCTGCTGGTGAGAGGTGGTGAAGCAGAGGTCTTTAAAGCTGGTGAAGGTTGTGTTCGATCTGCACAGGCTCATAACCAGGTTCAGTGGTGCAACAGTGATGGAAATAAAACTGAGACATATGCACAGTGTAAAACCACACAGGAAAGATGACAGCAAGTTTACAGAAACCCTGAGAAATCATAGATATCATTGTTATATGAAAGTGATAAATGTCAACAACAGATCATTTAGGAATGAGGCTGAGATCAATGTACCGTATATCCAGCAGAGGATGACACATCTAAAGGCGTACAGTGGTGTATAACTCACAGTACATGGTCACTGATGAGTCATATGAATGCATTTAGTAGTATTAGTCAGCATAGCTACACACTGACACACTGAACAACAAAGGTTCTGGGATATTCTTTAGGTTTATGTGAAATCAAACAACTGAACTATCCAAAAGTAAAAAGCAAGAATTAAACTGCTGCATTCAATGAACACAACAGATAGAATCCGAATCAGTGCAATCACCTGTTCAGGTGAGCAGGGCCTTAAACATACGTCAATGATACATGAGCTGCTGCTTGTCAACAAAGTGAGCTGTATGACATAAATGTACTAAACTGTACAAATACTACTATATTACTACAATTGACCATTTCCACATAGCTTGCTGACAAAGCTTGCACACATCACCAAATGATTTTTTTCACAGAAGACATTTTGACGTGTCACAGAAGAAACAGCACAGGTGTAAACAATCAATGGTGGCAACATTGACAAGTCAAGTCAAAATGTCTGCTGTGAAAAAAGGGCCATGCTGTAACCAAAATGCACTGAAGAATAGCCTAACTGTGGACATTTGTCAATTAATGTTTGTGTACAAAAAGCTGCTCAAGTGAAAGGTCCAGCTTGGAGTGACTTTGACCCTCAGCCCAAGTACTGTCTCAGATGTCATCCCTAATGTCATCCCATGGCAATAAAATCAAAAATCAAGTATATTTTCAGCAAAACACTCATTTACACATCTATCCTGTCTATCCATGATTAGTTTACATCTTAAATTCTGTTCTAGCTACAGAGTAAATAATAAATAACCTCTATTCTACCAATGAAAAGATGCTCAAAGGAACCTAAGTCAGCTCTATGTTCTATAAACTACAGCGCATGCTGTTCATTACAGTTCTCCACTGCAACAGCATAGTCACATTTACAGCAAATGGTCCACTGGTCCACTCTTCATGGTCCACTGAAGAAGCCAGAAGATAACCAGACTAGATAGAGACTTAGATCAAATGTGCTGGAACAAATCCTCATATCCATCAACACTTTGATCACTCACTGTAAAACACTCCAGGCTGTCAGCTGGTCAGGCTGAAAACACTCCTGTGTGCAAAAAGAAACATTATTCCAGGAGGAACAAACTGTTATGTGGCAGGACTCCTGACTGACAAGCTTTCCTCCAAAATGAGAAATCTGTGGAGGCAGTTTGTTTGTGTTCACCAGCTTTATATTTGACGCTGTTCCTCCTGCTCTAATGAATAATTCAGCAGTTTTCCAGCAGTGCTGCTGCAGTTGGGAATGAGGATTTGGCCTCTGGTTATCTGTCTTGTGTTGCTTTAAAAGCTCACAAATCAGTGTGTAAATTAGAGTCATGTCCTCAGTAACCAATACATCTTGAAATGTACATATGAGCATGTAAAGGGTTTAAAGGGTTTAACAGATGTTAATGAGGGTGAGATAATTTAAATATCAGTTTTATATGTCACTCACATGCTCACCTTGGATTATAATTACTTGTAATCAACTGTTTTTTTATATAGAAAAAATACCAAACATTTGCTGTTCCCTGCCTCTCAGATGTAATGATTTCCTGTTTGTTTTTTTCTTCAATTGTAGTAAACTGAATGTATTTGAGGTTCAGAACAAAATTAGACCAATCAATTGGCCAGACCACAGAAAAATGTCCCCTTCAGATGAAAGGGAGCGTATCAATGGAGCAGCTTGTTTTTTTAGAAGTGGGGCTGACTGATGCACTTATCCATCATCAGTGTATTACCTACAGTACATAGCAGTTGGCATGACCCCAGTTTGGAGAAGCAAACAGGAGTACCTACAAAGAAGCTATAGCAATATGCTGCTGTGGACAGGGTCAGCAGAAATATGTATTTTAGCTCCCAACTACAATAATCAATATCAGTTTAAGTGTACACTCTATTATGAATATTTCAAGCGCTTTAACTTGCCATCAGAGAGCCCTTTGGCACTATATGTTCTCAGCTGTAAACAACACTCCATGCACTGGTCCAGACCAAACAGCCAGTCAAGAAATGCAGTTTCCACAGATGTCTCTCCTCTCTTTCTCTCTCTCTCTCTCTCTCTCTCTATCAGTCCATTCATTCTCTGTTTAAAGGTATAAAGGTTTCCTCTGGTCTCCACAATAAACAGCATTTCATCATAGCTGTTATAATCGCTCATTTTGATTTTCTCGTGTTTGTCGTCTCTTCCATAAACCGCTGAACTCTGACCCAAACAGCTGATCTGCAGCATAATACAGTGCACAGCAGGCGTAGGAATACGGAAGTTCTGCGGTTGAGTAAATTTAGTGCCAAAGGAAGGGCTGTCTGATGGCAAGAAAAGCACTGAAAGTATTCATAAGAACACACAGATAGAACACACTTAAACTGATATTGATTATTTTTAGTTGTTTTTTTTTATTAGGTGGATAAAATAGATTTTCTGCTGACCGTGTCCACAGCAGTACACTGCTTAGCCTCTCTGCCGGTTCTACTCACTGCTTCTCCAAACTGTAGGTCTACTGTAGGTAACACACTAACGATGCATAAGTACATCATACAAACCCTGAACTATCCCTTTAAGATTGTTTGTTAATGTTATGTGTTTATGTAAAAAAAGAAATCGCTGTCAGCCAATATATCATTACCATTTTTTGAACTCCCAAATATTGATATCAGTATTTTCCTCACAAATCCAGGCTACAGTTTAGAACATGTTGTTCAGACTAAACAACGCGACATTTAAAGACCAAACAATTAATCAATGAATCGATAATGACAGGAATCATTATTTAAAGCTGTTATTTTTGCTACTATTAATGTCCTTGTCCAGCCACTGCATTGTACAGCTGAAAAAATTAAAAAGGACACACCTGGGACAAGAACAAGAATGTGAATGTGTCTCTGTAGTGGTGGTTTGTAACTAAGCACATTTACTCAAGTACTGTTCTTAAGTACATACTTCATGTATTTGTAAAGCCTTTTCTTCTCATGCCACTTTCTATTTCTACTCCACTACAGTTCAGAGAGAAATATTCTTCTTTTTCCTCCACAATTTTTACCTGAGCATTTAGTTACTTATTATACTCTTAGAAATTCAACTCTACAACAGAGTATACAGGCACAGCTGAAAAGATTAGCTGATTAACCAATTAGTGGATTGACAAA
The DNA here is from genome assembly GCA_037975065.1 of Chaetodon trifasciatus. NCBI lineage: Eukaryota > Metazoa > Chordata > Actinopteri > Chaetodontiformes > Chaetodontidae > Chaetodon > Chaetodon trifasciatus. The sequence continues at coordinate 17,408,531 of JBBMOE010000002.1, forward strand.
TATTTTGCAACCTTATTCATAATCGATGAGGCCATTTTTCATGGAAATACAGGTCATGGTTCCAGCTTCTCAAATGTGGGGATTTTCATTTTAATTATTGCTATATTGATATTTATATTGATATTTATATATATTTAATTGAAGTTGGGAGCATTGATTGGACAAAACAATGACAATAAGAGCAGGAATAGTTCAAAATTAGCTCCATCTCAATCAATAACAACAGAATCCTGCTTTTAAATGAATGCATTATTAATAATAATCCGATGATATAATGGAATAACAGTCAGAAGAGCCATTTTTCTGCTTTGTATTTAGTATTTTTAGTGTTATTAGTTAGTAGTATTAGTATTTAGTATTTAGTTATGTTTATGTATTCAGTATTTTAACTAGTATTGGTACATCTCGCTGATTAGATTTAGATACTTTTACTTTAGTAACATTTTCAGTGCATGACTTTTCCGTGTAACAGAGTATTTTTACAGTGTATTAGTACTTAAAGCACATGAATACTTCCTCCAGTACTGTGTGTCTGTGTAGCTCTGCCGCTGTCCAGCAGGGGTGGTGCTGAAAAGCTCGGAGCTGAGGCCTGGCATCCCCTCTGACGGGCCTTTCACATCTCACCTCCCAAACATGTCGATATAAACACTCTGAACCCCTCTGCTCTGAACACACACACCGGTGGACGCACATACATCACAAGTCAGACCTCCACCATCGTTTCGCCATCGTTGCGCCGCTTTAGGGACTAAATCACGGCGAGACATTCACGAGAGACACCGCTTTCAATCACGGCCCTAAGAGCAAACAAAGTTCGCTTTGGGGGGTTTCTATGCTGCATTCGCTACGGACATAAAAAAAAGCACTTTCAATACGTTTTAACATACAGGAAACCACATCCACAGTGCACCTCCACCGCCATTAACTGCCCCTGTGTACCCCCCACAGTATGACAAATAACATCGGCGTCAGGCGGCACCGAGGCAGGTGGCTCCGTACCTTTTGTAGTCGGAGGAGAAAATCCCTCCGCTCGCCGGGTCGTGACCATATTCAGGCTCCCCGACGCTGGACGAGCCCCCCTTCTCATCGTTGAAAGCAGAGCTGGCGGACATTGCCGTGGCTTTCTGTTTTTCTCCCCCTCACACAGCAGCGATGGAGATTTAGCGCAGAGGGCAGCGGGATTCGCGGCTCTTAAAGGCGCAGACACACGACCGTTAGCTGTGGGATGCTCGGTGATGGGTGCAAGAGCGGAAGGGACGGATGACGCTCTGGTCACGTGACTGTTTCCCACTGACTGTAGTCCCAAAACCCGGAAGTGTTTGACACAGTAGTGACTCTGGCTCCATCATTTGAATGTGGTGAGCATTACCAACTGGCTCTTAGGGCCCCTAATTTAGTAGCCTTCCACTTACGGCTTTTCTAACTGCCATATTTAGCTTTGCTTTGACTTATGATTGCTATATCTGCACATACTTCATCTAAATTAGTATATTTAATTATACTGAACCTTAGAATTTCCAGAATAACATAATTTTACATTGTTTGGTTAAATAGCCTGAAGTTTCACTGCACTGCTCTTATTGTAATTACCAAAGTCATATGTTTCTGGATGGATTGTATTTAACAAATAAGTTATGGGATAATTTATACTACTATTTACACTATTATTTTCTCTTTATTATTAATTCACAAAAAAATAAAGATGGAACTAATTAGGATAACTTTATGTACTACTGGGTATCTTAATCCTAATATTATATTTTGCATTAACAATCTAAATCCATAAAACAACTAGTAAATAAGGCTATGAAATAAATGGAGTGAAAAAAGGATGCCATCCACGTGGCAGCAGCAGCAAAGAAGCAAAGAGTGCATGAAGAAGCATGCCCTCAGTTCCAGAATGTGATCTACAGTAAGTGAGAGTGACTGCTTTTTTGTCTTTGTTTTGTATCAATCTATTGATGCTTGTATCAACACTTGAAACAAGAATTTGTATTATTAGTACTGAAACATTCTGTGGTATCTGTGGTAGCACTTTATAGATATGAAGGAATGTGTTATTTATGCATTGACATAGACCCCCGAGACCTTCACACCTGGCATGCTTCATGTTGAGAGACTCTGGCGCCTCGGGTTAAAGATAAGATGAGATGTGGGAGTTGTTCCAGACTTCAATGATAATATGAGCAAGTAGTGTACATTGACCATTGACCAGTGGTTACCCAAATTGTTTTGCCTCCTCCCAGGTGGCGCAATTAAATGGGATTCAGTATAAGGTGGGACATACTGCATAAAGCTGAGTGAATATAATGTTACTAAAAGCCTTTGGTATTTGACTGTATCCATGTATGCTGTGCCGAGATACTCTCTGATGTCAGATTTGTGTTGCAATAAACATATTCAACTAACGCTCATTGAGTTCTTCTTTTATTCATGAAAGTGAGGATTCAAACTGTTGGTTTGGTGAAAATGTCACCTAAATGAAAGTGTCATGCCAGTGTTGTGGGAGTCTGATAATAACAGACTTTGTAGGAAAAATTCATTCATTCATTGTAAATGATCTGGACTGTTCATTATACTGTTTAACAATGGGACAATCCTCTCAAATAATATATAATACTAAAAGCCTGTTTTTGCTGATGCTATTGAGGTTATTGTAAGTTTCATGACAAAATAAAGTGTTTTAGTTGATAGTAGTACTAGTTTTTAAGTAGGAAAAGATGTAAATAGTATCTGAAACACAAGCAGCAGTTGTTGCAGTTGTTGGTATATCTAGAAGCAATAGTAACAGTAGTAGTAGTGGTAATGAACTATAATAGTCCATAATAATGGATGAAGCATCTCTTTCATTTACTGCCACCTAGTGGAGAAATAGGCTACATACATATCCGCTTCAGCCATGATCCACGCAGACCTTCCGTCACTCATGCGTAAAATGCAGCAACAGGCATTTCACATCTTATATTAATGGCAACTATATTTTAACACGGGCTCTGTCTTGGTAGCTGTTTGTTAAAACAGGAAATGGTCATTTTTCTCCCCAGCGATCAGATTCAGAGGGTCAGGGTGTAGCACATGTTAACAAAACTATCTCTACAAACCTGAGCTACAAGAGGCCAAAGTCAGTTTCAGAATTATAGAGACGTTGCTTTAAAGCAGAAAATCCAACCTGTATGAAACCAACTTCAACCTCCAGATGAGAGGAACTGACAGGGGCGCGAGGGGCGTCAGGCTGCTATGGTAAAGCGGAGCAGGTTTTTGAGCAGTTGGAGAGATTCTCTCTGTTAAAATCAGATCGATTAGCTAATAAAAGACACAGACGCGTTTTATTCACTTCAAGGAGGACATACAGAACACAAAAATGGCTACCTCTGTGGAAAAAAAGAAGAAAACGACTCTGGTGCATAGTAATTCGTAAGTTTAAAGTTTTTCAAACCTAACGTTAAGGTTACCTGCTAGCTAACACTTAGCTAACGTTAAATGTTAGCTAACAGTTAGGCAAGGCAAGGCAAGGCAAATTTATTTGTATAGCACAATTCATACACCAGGCAATTCAAAGTGCTTTACAGAAGCATAAAAGTTAGCTGACAGTTTCTCCAAGGGGAAAAAAACATTGGTTATCTTACCTAAGCTAGTGGTGGATGTACCAGCCTAACTGTTATATTGACATATATTTTCCTTTCTCTCAGAGCTTCTGGAGCAGTGAAAAATTCAGTACCAGGAATTCATCACAGCAGTCAAAGTTCAAGATGGGGCTTCAGTGGTTTGCAAAGCCCTATAACATCCACCTCGATTGAAGGCAACCATAGAAAAGTTAACAGTTGGGATGCGCGCGCAGTTAAGGTATAAGGCTAAGTATGTAACCTAATTTGGCTAAATGCAGTGAGGGAACAAGTATCCAAAATGTATTTACCTGAGTGAAAGAAGCAATACTACAGCGCAAGAATACTCTGTTACAAGTAAAAGACCTGCATTCAGAATTTTACTTGAGTAAAAGGAACGTTACTGAAGGATTAGCATCAAAATATATTGAAAGTACTAAAAGTAACAATACTGTTTCAGAATGAGTCATGTCTGAATAACACAGAAAATGATATCATATTGTAATAAAATTATTGATGCGTTCATGTGTTAATGTTGGGTAGTTTAATCTATGATAATACACCAAGATTTATTTTCCGATTATGTGTTGTATAAATAATATGAAAATGCAAAGTTGTAACGAAAGCTGTCATATAAATGTCATGGCATAAAAACTGCATTATTTGCCTCTCAAATGTAGTGGAGTAGAAGTATAAAGTATCATAAAATTGAAATACTTAAAGTGAAGTACATGTACCTCAAAGTTGTACTAAAGTAAATGTTGTCAGTTTCTTTCCACCACTGGCTAGATGTATTCTTAAACTTCTCATTTCCTGTCACAAAAGTAGTATTGTAGTTAGAGGTGGTCCCCTCTTTTTTTATTGTTTGTTTAATGATAATAACAAAGAGACATCCTGGGGCAATCGTGACGTAAATGCTTAACTGATTCTGGCTGTGGTTTTCATCTTTGCAGGTGTCCCACAACACTGGCAAAGACGTCACTCCTCTGTCCCTGTCTGACACAGAGCCAGGACTTATGCAGTCCAAACCAGCCAGATTGTTTCTGGATGAAGTCTTTTCCAGATCAGGATCAGACCACTCAAAACCCACTTCCAGCTTCAGTGTGCCTTCTTCCAGGTACCAGGTGGTAACATCCACATGCACCACACCTGCTAATTTGATAGGAGTAAAATAAATTTACCTTACCATCAGCTCTGTTATGTCTGAACAATTCCACTAACCAGATGTATTGATAAAGAGGATGGTGATGGTGGCAATGGAAATAAATTCAATATAAAACTATGATTTCTAGTTATCAGAAATGGTCAGAGATGTATACATATTGTACACTTCTGACCACAAAAATCTACTCTAACTCAGTAATAAGGTTGTTTTGCAGCTCATCTGTGGATAGCAGCCTACCGTCCAGTCTGGTGTCCAAAGCGTCACTGACTAAGGAGACTGAGGATAGTGTTCCTAAACTGGACATCCCAATAAACCCCCCATCTCTATGTGGTTACTATTCTTTTCATTTTTTTAAAATATATTCTTGTCGTCGACTATCATATTTTCCATTATTTTAAACTTAGTCTTTAATAGGTATACTATGATTATTTATTGACAATACATTGTATGCAATGAAATATTGACATATGCAGCAGTATACAATTAAATCTACATCATCCCATTATTACTATTGTTATGGTGAAATGACATTTATGCAGTAGGTAGTCTTGTGATATTTTATCACATGTATTATCAGTATTTATATATTCTTTTTTGTCCACTGACAGAGGTGCAGAGGAAAAGAGACAACATGGAACAACATGTGACAGAAGAGATGTTGGATGAGGTAGTAGACATCTGCCTCTCTGAGACAGAAACCACGTCACTGCTGGAAATACCCAACACCTTTGTGTCAGAAGATGCTGATGATGCAGAAGCTATGAGGTGAGTTAAGTCCTGGTTTTCTTAATGTAAGGGAAAATTTGAAATGCACAAAAGGTATTTAGAAAACAGGAATTGTTACTTTATTTCTTTGACAGGGACAGGGGACTGCCTGTCACATGTTACATTACAGTATGTAACGATGCATGTCAGTTTATGTACTGTGAAAACATGCTTGCCAGTGATATGCAGTACTCTGCTTTTCTTACAGAGCGAGTAACATTCGTTATGCTGAGCTTTGCAAGAACAGAATCGGCAATGATAAGTATGTGGTACAATCAATGCAGACATTTGATGGAGCACTGAAAGACAAACAGACCCAGACAGACAACATTCACATGCTGGAGGAAGGTTAGGCTTAACTATCGTCTTTGCATAATGTTTTTGGTTTTCTTTGTTTCTTAAATAATAGACTTGATCAAAGTCATCATTTGGAAGAGTTGACATTTTTTTGTTTTTGTTTACTTAAAACTCAATCTTGCTATCTAGCTCAAACCTGGCTGTAATAAAATAAACCTGAGTGTAATGAAATGAAAAAAGACACTTATTTCAAAGTCCAAACTTCTAAAAAGTCCAAATCCCCCAAAGACAGCAGCTTGCTTTGCTGACTGATATTGATCGTTGTAGTGGAAAAAAATGCCTCAAATGTGACAATCAGTTGTTATCAATTCAGATTTGTTGTAGTTGGCTTTCCAAACTCAGACGGTTACATCACAGTCCATCGTGGTTTTGTTACAGTGTCTAGATGGGACTGATAATTTGGTGCAGGGTTAGAAGTGTTGTTCAAAGTGGACAGTTACTTGAAATTCTCTCTTCACAGGCACAATTGCTACAATCTGGGACATCTGTGACTCTTTCAGTGACCAAAATGAAACCCCAGAAAGTGAAAAGGATGACCATCTAGAGAGCACTGTGAACGGCAGGAAAGGCCAAGAGACGGGAGGAGGGGAGAGCAGCAGCATGAGCAGCACAGTCAGCACAGGTAATACTATCTGGGAGAATACTGACTCTGTTGTCACTGGAAAGATCTAAGAATTTACAATCATGTCTGTTCTCAAGCCATTCATACTAGTATACCCTGTATATATTCTGTCAGACTTAACAATTTTTGGTGTTCAGGCTTGTTTTATAATACCAGGCATGTATTGTTTTGTCAGATTTCATTTCCTCAGGCAGCACCACAGGTTCACTGTTCAAAATGGAAATGTGTGGAAACAGTTTCAATACTGAGCCCGACCCACAGCTGATCATGTTGTCAGAGTCATTCCAACAAAGCTTATTAATAATGGAAAGGACCATCATGGCAAACATCTTTCAACCCAAGCTGGCTGCTTATAGACAGCTGCCCATACTAGAAGGTAACCTCAGGTTATCGCTGCTTTCTCACACTGTTGGAGCAGGTGCATCAGCATGTGGACTTAAACTGAGAGCTATAAAATGTAAGTGTATTTCAATAAATGCTGTATACAGTGTAGTAATGTTGATTGTGAAAGACCCCGACAGCACGGTGAAGCCTGGGACTGAGGAACAGAGCAAGGAGGGTTGGGGGAGCTCTTCATTTCCAACTCTGAAACGTCTCTGGGCTTTCAGTTGCGAGCTCACCAGAAGATGCAACATTACCAGCATGGTCTGGAACAAGGAGAACCCGGTAACACAGACCAAAAACCAAAGACCAGAACACCTAAACCAGCTGCTGTCATTTCAGAGCAGAGAAATTCTGCACACCAGCATCATTGTCATTTTCCCATTTAACTGCCGTCACTCTTTATAAGCAACATTTAATACAAATTTTAATAATGCTAATATATCTTTACCATACTTTAACAAGCATGCCTAGACCGAAACACGAGACAAATTCATGGTTATCAAAATGGCAGGAGGTACCTCTCAGAATTAGAATGGGCAAACGTTTACTCTTTTGTGGTTCTGCTAGTGTTTAAAAGTTGAATGGATGCTTCTTGTGCTGTGTAGGTCAAATGTCTCACACCTCTCTGTGCTCTGCACTCTGTAAGGATATCCTGGCAGTGGGTTATGGTGACTTTGACTGCAGCAACAGGAAACCAGGTCTGATCTGCTGCTGGTCCCTCAAAAACCCTGTGGTATATTTATACATTTTTTGCCCTTTATTTCCATTCAGACATCATCTTCCAGCGCCCTCTCTCAGCTCATCCTCTCTCAGTATAATGTAATGATCGGGCCAGTGTATTCCATGGTAGCTCACAGCTACAGCAGTGGGTGAATGAGAAGCAAATTGTATAGCGCTATAAAAATGCAGTCCATTTACCAAGTGGGAGTGACAGTGATTCCTAAATATGTCCACTGTGCAGTGGCCAGAGCGTGTCTTCCGCTGTCAGAATTGTGTGACATCCCTGGATTTCTCAGCCAACAACCCGGGCCAGCTGGCTGTGGGGATGTGCAATGGCACTGTAGCCATCTACAATGTCCAGAGTCAGAGCACGACATGTATCGCCAACAGCAGGTGAAGACTGTGTGTGTTTTATGTGGACTGTGGGGCCTTGAAGTAAACTTCACATGACAAATTAAAAGGAAAAGAGTTACTGCTGGTCTAAACCACTTTTTCTGTTTGCTTTTCTGATGTTTTTGTTTGGCAGTAAGTGTCCCAAAAAGCACATCGGTCCTGTGTGGCAGGTCAACTGGACCAAAGAAGAGATGGGATTATCAGGGGAGGACGAGGTGGAGACTCTTATCTCCGTGTCGGCAGATGGCAGGATTGCCAGGTGGTCCCTCTACAGCAATGGTCTCAACTGCACAGGTATTGTAGTCCAGCGATGGTGGCAACAGCTTTTTAAGAAAGAATCTGATAGATTAAGAAGCAAACAGTGACATTGTCACGAAATTAATGTAGCTGTTCAGGGAAGATTTTAGTCACAATACCATTTAGAATTTTCTTTCAGTTGATTTAGTAGCAAAATGTGCTCAAGTGAGCTCTGAGTTTAAAAGACAGGAAAACCGCAAAGCTCAAAATAACCTGTCCCATTAATTTTAAATAGATAATATTGGTTAATTATTTTTACCATTTTGTAATGTTAAAGTCAGTTGGCAAGACAAAATACCACTAAATTTAGTTGTGTTTTAGCAATTATTATACACACAATTTGCTGTGAGAGTGCTGTCATGTAAAGTATTTACAGGTTAACCCTGTATAGCAGTGCTCTGTGCACAATAATTGTAATATCTGTGTCTTCTGAAATCACGTCTTCTTAGACCTGATGGAGTTATCGAAAGCTCAAAATCGTGAGAAGAAGCCTAAAAGAAGAAAGATTAGAATAAGTGCTGTGCCAGTGGTGTCTCCTGCTTGTTGGGTTGACTTCCATCCATCAGTAAGTTGACCACAGAAATCAAGTAGATCCTAGGCGGGTTTTAACTGAGCACAGTCCTCAGGTGAAAAATTAATCTCACTGTGAAGCTGTTCCTTTATCTGAGCAGCCAGTATTATCAGGGACAATTTAACATTTTATGATGAAGTGCTCAGGTCATATGTTTCTCTGACTATGACATATTTCTTCTGGATTGCTCTCATCCTGTAGAATTCTGGTATCTATCTCACTGGCACATGGGAAGGCCTCATCCACAAGTGCTCCTACTCCAACAGTCAGTATTTTCTGGACACTTACAAGAAACACTTTGTAAGTCTTTGCAGATTAAACCTTTGATCCAATGAAAATCTGAAGATGCACTCATGGCAGATGACAATGTATTCCATTACCTCTGTGATAAGAATGGTTTTCAGCGTAATGTGTGTGAGAAAAAGACCGGATGCCTGCTTTTCAAAGCAGGAATATCAGTATCAGAATCAGAAATACTTTTTTGATTCCCAATGGGAAATTGTTTTTGTTACTGGTGCTCCTTACAATAATAGAAGAGATGAAGAAGAGATAGAAGAGATAAACATGTAGTGCAATTAAAAGAGAAAAATATAAAAAACAAAATATATATACAAAATCTATATACTGATAACTAAACAAAATATATATATCGAGACAAAATATATATACTAAGACAAGGGCCATTCAGAGGGAGGAGTTGTACTGTTTGATGGTCACAGGCAGGAATGATTTCCTGTGCTGTTCAGTCGTGCATTTTGGTGGGATGAGTCTCTCACTGAAAGTAAATAGTGATATATCCAGCTTACTTTGGGCTTAACCCAGACGTTTCAGTGTTATGGATGATACTCTGATCTCAAACCAACCTGCAGACCAAACCAGCATCATCATGTCTATGTGCTCCCATAGGCAGAAATACTGCATTCACATGAAAGTGACCAGTAGAACCACAAATAACATGTAATGACCAAAACAAAACTTTGTGTTGATTTCAGTGTTGCTACTACCCATTTACTACAATCTGATCCATTACTGAAATTGAAAAAAGTGAAAATGCACAGGCTGGATGTTACTATATATTCACATCCTGCTCTCTTCCAGTGCCCTGTGAACCACATTGAATGGTCTCCGTTCAGCTCTGATGTGTTCCTGAGCTGCTCCTCTGACTGGACCATCCAGCTGTGGAAGCAGGACCGCTCTACCCCTGTGCTGAGCTTCACATCCACCCAGAGCGCTGTGGATGCCATCAGCTGGTCCCCAAACTGGTCCACAATATTTGCAGCCATTAAAGGACGACAGGTGGAGATCTGGGACCTGAATTCAAGCACGTGAGTCAGATTAACACCTGTGTGTCTCGGCCTCTGTGTCTGATTTGAAACATGAGCCAGAAATAATCAAGTGTCCACTAAATGCAAACCTCTCCTTTTAGCATTTATCCAACCATTGTGTACCATTCTGCACCTGGTGTGAAGGTGACGTCCCTGCTGTTTGCCAGAGGGACGGATTGTGTCTTGTTAGGGGACAGTGATGGACAAGTGACTGTCTACCAGCTCAGGAATCTCAGGGTGGGAGAAGGCAAGCAGGTAAACTGAGGTGGCTTGAGATATTCTACATCAGAATCAGAAAAGGCTTTATTGCCAAGTACAATTTTACACATACAAGGAATTTGTTTTGGTGATGTTGGTGCATGACAATCTTCTAAAAATAAACTATTAAAAAGTAAAAAATATAACAATATAAATATATATACACAACCTATTGCAAAACACTTGCACATTCACTAATTTGTTTATTTGTTTTATTCACGTGTCTTTCCTTATATCAAGGAGGACTGCTGAATACACAGCAAAGCAAAAAAAAAAAAATACTTACAGTCATGATACGGGACAATTATTGAGAACAAGTTTGACGTTACAGAGAATGATTTCCCTTGCTTTTTTTTTTTTTTTTTCAGGTGGACAGTTTGGACGACATCATTCACTTTGCCGTTTCTAGTCAGCTTTAGACTTGAAAAACTGTAATGTAAAAGTTTCAATCCATTTTAAGAATGTCAAACAGTGTACTCATAATGCTGGCCTCTTGTTTGAGAGCCACTTTGGCTTTGCTTTATAGTGCTTAATCCTATTCAATTGATTTGGTTATTGCCAGTCACTGAGGATTTTGGAAATTGAAGCAGCTTCTAGAAAAGTATCCAGAGAGGAGTGAAATAAGCATTAAAAATGTTTAATTTGATATTCATGCAGTGTAGTCTATGTATTTATTAACAAAACAACACAACAGATAAAACAGGCAAACAAATGCAAGAGAATAAGACGACCACAGCATGTGAAATTTATTATACATTTAGAAAATTTCAAATTTCACTTCACAACAAATAATTCAGGAATTCAGTCACACTGAACATCAACATCAAAAGGTCGCTTGAGATCTAAAGATCTTGACATGGTGATGACGAGACGCTGGACTTCTGGATCTTATTTTCAAGATTTAGGGAGACCCCTACTGGCTGTTCACATTTATGGATGTTTAAACAAGCGAGTGAAGCTGAAAAGTATTACTTCATGCCTCACCAGGGAGAGTTTTGTGCATCTAAATACTTTTCTGTTCAAAGCCACAACTGGAATGGCTGCACTGTTGTCCTGAAATCTGTTAGACCAGAGAGTCCGTGCAGGGTAATGGGTACATGAAACAAAACATAATGGAACGTAATTTAGCTTCAGATAATGTCAAGTAATATCACCAGCTGACCGTGTTGTTGGATCATGTTGAGGAGTTGTTTATGTGGATGAACGGCTGAGTGGCCAGTCAGTGGCAGTAAACATCACGGTCGAACTCTGTGCTGAACTCAAGAATGCGTCAGTTAACACAGTTATTCTGGATGACAGTGCTTCCTTTCATTCACACACTGGCTCCGACAAATTGCATCACGCTCCCCGGACCGGCTGGTATGTCTACAAATGACAAACTCCAGAATGTGAAGTTGTGTCGACTTGCTTTCACATTTCCCTGAACAGAGTTTCAGAAGAGAGAGTTCAAATGCCAAAAAACATGCAGAGTGGTGCAACTCTTGTCCTTCTCATGCATCACAAGATTAAATTTCACCTTCAATTCATGTCCCTATCAGCCAAAAAGAATGAGTTAAAGTTACTGAATTTCCCTCAAATACTTTATGTGTGAAAAACTTAACATTTAACATCATATGTAGAAATTATAAAATGACTCTGAATGTAAGTCATGTGTAAGTCAAGTGGGTCATTGCCCCAACATGATTAACAAGATAGGAAAGCAAAAAAAGAACAAAAGATTTTTTCTATAGCAATGATGTTTATTTTTTTCAAATTTTCCTGTATGAATGTACTACTTCAGTCCAAAAGGTCACAAGTCTGCACTGCTTTATTTTAAGGGGTCACAAGGTAAAAAGGCTGAGCAGCTGTCCTAAATATGTGATGTTGTGCAGCTCATATCCTCAACTTGGAAACAGTTATCTAAGATGATAGTATCCATAGTATCCAAAACCAAACATGCCACATTCAAGGTTTGGAGTATTTCAATTTAAGCTAAAATTTTGGTCAACTGACATGCAAAGACTATAAAAGCTCAGCTTTGCAGACAATGGACTGGATACTCAACTCAGGCTAACTGGTTGAATTAAATTAGGTTTACTGGTTCAGCATCAGGTTGAAATAAAATCAGGAAAACAAAACAGGACAGGGAGTAAAAAGGTCCAAAAAGGCTGAAATATGATCACAACAGACAAGACATATTTTTGATGAGACCAGTGTATTTTAGTCTAATCCAGCATGAAAAATGATTTGTTAACATGTTCAGGGTAGAAACTGGTGAGACTTAAGTTGTCAGACAAGTGCGATGTCACAGCTCCAAAACAAGACAAGACTAACTTCCTTTTTGTTCATGTGTCTGGCGTTTATCTGCTGACACTGTGACTCCAGACACAATGAGAGCTCACCAGCAGGGCAAGGATTCACGTGAGCTGTCATAAAATGTGGCGATGACGCAAAACCGCTGTTATAATTTTACCCTGCTGTGATCTATGACTGTGCAAGGTCACGTATCCCCACACAGAGCTGCTTAAGTAAGCTCCTCTGTCTGCTTAAATTAAAACACAGTGAGCAAGTGAGGAAGATATCAATCCCATGACGGCAGGTCACAGGCAGAGCATGTGATTCTGGCTGAGATCAACACATGGAAAATGAGCTGCACGTAGCATTTAAAAGGTGAAAGAGGAAAAACGGCCACAAAGTCTGCCTTGAATTTTGGGCAGTGGGCCTGAGAGGATGTGAGTGTTGTGTGGCCTGGGTTTACATCCCTTTTTAGACCCAGTGACCAGTTTTTGTTTTGCTTTGTGTTTCAGGCACAGTAGGAAGTGAACCTGGATTTGAAAGCGAGCTGACATTTCTGAGGTCTGGCACTTTCAAACCATGGGCCTTGAGTTTATTCACACTTTAACTGTCATCACATGGCAACTGGCAAAAACTAGGTATCCAGACCTTTAGTTCAGCTTATTTTGTCCACTTTTATTTCTTCTTTTCACCAGTTTACTCTCTTCATTATTCATTTCTGTGCCAGTAGATTGAGTTAGAAGAGGAATATTTAGGCCATTCAGGTGTGTGTCAGGTGAACTTGTATTTTATATTTATTAGCAACTGGATGGAGTTTAGCACCTTAATAACCTCATATTTTACACGGGAGTTGGTGGAGACCCGAACGGAGTAAAAAGGAGACCCTCCCCAGGTGAAAATATTCTACTTAAATTATAGTTTTTGAAGAATCTAGTAGTACACTTTGTGCTGTTTTTGGTGCCTTCACGTATACCTGTGTACTCAAATAGTCCTTGAGTCATACTTCAGTATACGTGAAGTGTAAATAGCTGCTAAATTGAACAGCCTTTTACAAACTTTAAGTGTACTAAAGTACACCAGTACAGTACAGTACACTTTCAGAGTATATTTTTTTAGAGTATATGCCAAACATTGAATTAAGAGCAAAAAGTGAAAGTGTACCTGTAATAACTTTTCTTTACTTAAATTCTGTTTGTAATACACTCATGTGTAGTACTTTTTGACCTGGATCATGTTGAGAAGTTGGCTAACATAGAAAATAGAAAAGTAAAATCTAAACAAGTATAAGTATGAATAAGATGTGGACAGTCATGTCCGCCCACTGACCGTCACAACCCCACGCAGCAAACTCCAGATGTGTCTCCAACAGCTGTGTGTTGTTGTGAACTCGTAGGCTTAGAATGTAGACGAGAATGTCGGGCTGCACCTTTAATGCGCCTCACTGTTGGGTTTGTCCAATTAGTATGTAGGTGGAGCACAGAGGGAAAGCAGCCGGGGACAGACGGCAGGCGGACGGACTCGGGTTTTATTAGTTCCTGGACGCGGAGAAAAGCGAGTGAAGTTGGCTTTCAGTGTGGAACCAGCTGTTCAAAGTCAGTCTCAGGCAGTTCGATGGTGTTGGAGGAGGGTTTTCCGATGATTGAAGTGTCGATACCGTCGATGGAGAGGGAAGTGGATGAGTCGGGAAAGTCCAAAAAGGTGAGGACTTTTACCTGTTTTCAGGCCAACTTCTTCTTCTTCTTCCTTTTTTTCTTTTTTACATGTATCGGCACCGTGAGCACGTTTTAAGTTCTTATTCCTCCGTAATCAGTTTATCTCTTGTATTACACCGCGTGTTTACAGCTTGGTAGTACAGGTGAGCAGCGGCGCCAGGTGAGCCAGGTAAGCTGCAGGAGGAGTGAAAGTGAGAACAGCTCAGGCTTTCTCCCGTTTCTGTGCAGAGGTGCAACAAAATACTCAAAACTCTTAAAACCATCAATAAAGCAATGGAGTCTGGCATTTGTTTATATCTTTGGCAAAAATGACGGAGGAAGAAATATTCAGATGATTTAAGAAGGAAAAGTAGCAGCAACACTATGTAAATACTCCATTACGAGTACAAATCCTGCATTCAGACTGGACTTAAAGGTGCAGAAACATCGTACTTCACACATCATAAGAACAGTGTTCAGCAGAATGGATTATTAAATGACTGCGTCTTCATATTGATGCATTAACAGGAAAGCAAACCCTCAATCATTTTGTCTTTAAAATCTTAAAAAGTAATCAAGTATTTGAGAAGTGTAATATTTTCCTCTGAAACATAGTGGAGAACGAAGTATTCTTTTACCAAAGCAAAAGTAACAGTACAGCAGCTTATCAGTTACAAGTGAAAGTCCTGCATTCAAAGTCAAATGAAACTAAAAAAACAAAAGTGTTATTAACAAAATGTACTTAAAGAATCAGCAGTAAGAGTATTTTTTGCATCCCTCTGGCTGTTATTGTTACATATTATTGTATATTACATTCATGCTGCATGGAAATAAGTCTGTAAAGTCTTTAAGACCTGTATTTCAGTGCATATTTTATTTAGGGAGACATTTGTCTGACAGGTTTCTGTAGTTTGGACATATAGTGTTGTTCCTTTTTCGTACCTTGATTAGAGCAGAAAGCACTCCGCTGTCATTAGTGACGTTATACATGTCCCCCCTCCCTCTGAATTCATACTCTCTGACACACAGTACCATCCGGTGGGCAGCTCAGATGTGGTTGTGTCCTGTGTACAGGCTGATTAAGGGGAGGAAAAGGGTAAAATGAACACATGTGGTGTCTCACTTTAAAGCCTTGTTTATATGTGACTTCACTTTCCTGCTGTTTTAAGCAGGAGGCTGAAGTCCCACTAGTCAGACACCCAGAGAGCAGTCACCTAGGTGTGAAGTTGGAATAAATTCTATTCACACGTGCATTTTAAAATGGACAGTAGCCTGAGGAATGTGCTCCAGCCTACCCTCGATGTAGAGGACAGGCTGCTGACAGGCTGCCGTGTGCTGAACTGACCTCAGTCGGTTTGTTTGGTTATCATCTCAGACTCAGAGCACAAGACGTTAGACTCCTGTTATCTTTTTTTTTTTTTGTTGCTTATAGTGTTGTAGGGTGTAACTGTATGAGGAGGACATCCTGCAGCATTCAGTCTCTCCACACAAGCTTATTACTTATTATTTTGTATTTAAAAAAACGTCTATTTCATTGAAGTGCAGCATTAAATACATCTGATGTTCTCACCACTGTGTGACATTAATGCAGCAGTAATATAAATCCACAAACATCAGGTATAATAATAAAACACTCACAGGGACAATTGGATACTTTTACTTTTGATCTTTTAAATACATTTTGCTGATAATACTTACATACTTTTACTTAAGAAAGATGTTGAATGCAGGACTTTTACTTGTAGTGGAGTTCTGTCTTTAGTGCTTTTAGTTAAGTAAATGATTTGAATACTTGTTCCAGCAGGTTTTAGTTCAGTTAGTTTAAAATCCCAGACGTTGTAAAAGTGTATTAAGGTGGAATCTGTTTATGGCAACCACAGCAAAGCATCAGTGTTACCACTAGTGTCTCAGTGATTCATTTTAAAATGAAATCAGACAGGATCATTTAAAGCTGCAGACATGGTAAACTGTAGTATACATCTCATTTGTACAGTGTATTGAGATGAATTAAATGTGTCTTAAAGTTTCAGTGGTGAGGTGAGATTACAGTGGGATTACAATACATCAATGTGACCGTGTCTTTCTTGTGTGTGTAACTGCTCATGTAGTCACACACATTTCCTGAGACTGAAATCTGAAGCTCTGTGACGCCTCCTGGTGGAGAAATGAGAACCTCTGAGGAAACATTGAGATGAAAATGAATCTCAGAATTATATAATATGTTTTTAAGAATCTCAAGACGTTTCTGGGAGACACACATCTGGACTTAAAACATCCATTCTGACCAACATTCACTAAATGACAGACTGTGAGTTCATCCTCTGTGTGTCTCCTGTTTTCTGTTTGCAGCTTTTCAGAGTTGAAGTCTTGTTTAACGGGAGGAAGCATTTTGTGCTCAGAAGAAGCAGTGAATTCCAGACTCTCCACAGAAAAGTATGTACATGGAACTTGTGCATATTGTGTGCAGCTCTGCATATTCTGCTGATAGATGTATGTTTTCTCTTCAGCATAAGATAAGACAGTTTTACATCACAAGGAAGCTTCACTTTGATGGTCTGTTCTATACTTATGGATGGATGTTAGACGACATTGTCCGTTTCCTTCAGGTCCAAAAACAAGTTTCTTTCCTTCCTTATGAAATATTTGGTTCAAGGTTGAGCTTTATTGACATTATACAGTAGAGGGTTGCACAGTGAAGTGCAGTCTTGGACTCTTCCGTGTTATACACAGAAAAAGGTATTAGCGTATATTGAAATATTTTAATTTAGAACAGAATAAAACTATGAGTTAGGCTAGTGGCACTGAAGGAAGAAATGAAAAAGGAAAGCCAGACTCTGTTTACAGAGAAGATAAACAGTGAAGTAAATACACGTATGTACACACACTGCACTCAAAAGATATGTACAATATTTGCAGTATCTGTGTAATATGTAAACTATCGTACAAAAACTTAAGGTAACAGTGTGCAAGGATCCTCTTTGCAAAATCAGATGTGTTGAATTGTGCTTCTTTGTTTCTGTTCATGTCTGCTGCCTCGCAGTCGTCTTCTTCTTCTTCTTCCCTCCTTTTATTGCTGCCTTTCTTCATATATCACTGCCACCAACTTACAATTAGTACAGTCGTGTAAAACCAACAGCAAGATGTGAGTTCTCACATGTGCAAAGCAGATGGTCTAAAACATGGTCGAAAACTCTTTGATGGCTCATGTTGTGTGTTTTGACACTTGCAGCTCAGGAAGATCATCCAGACTCCAGATTTCCCGAGCAAAAGGAACCCCCATCTGAGGACCAAGCCTCTGGAGCAGAGGAGGCAGGAGCTGGAAGACTACGTCCAGGTAACACATCCAGGTGTTCACCCGCTGAGGTGACAACTCCTTCAGGCTCTCACAAGCAGGATTCAGCAGATGTCGTTTAACAGAAAGCATCTGTTCACTTTGTACAACACAGATCCTCCAGGAACCATTTTAGAGAGAGTGATCCAAGTGCAGCACAAAAAAAGCCTGCCTAAACCTGATCGACACATGACTCATCAGAGCTCGTCAGCTTCATGTCAGGTTGCTGAACTCTAGTCAGAGGGCACTGTAGTGTAATTTTTTCCTAACAGATATATGATGATATGTGATAACTGGAGAAAATATTATAACTAATGGTAGCTGAAAGTAGTTGATTTGTTGAGCATGATATTGTTGTAGAAATGATCTGTTAGGATGTGATCTTGTGATAGCAGCTGACTTACTGTGAGTGATATCATAGTAACAGCTGATGCGTCGAGCATGACACCGTAGCAGAGGTGGAGAGATCATGACATCATAGCATCCTTATCAGGGCTTTCAGGGCTTTCCCATGACCTTGCAGGTGTCTTGGCAGCTGCTACTTCTTTGTGTGGTGAACAGTATAAAAGCCAGAGCGCAGACCATTGTAAGTTGGAATTCATCAGGATTGCCTGCTGTGCGTTTCTATGTGTGTTCCCCTTTATTGTCGACAATAAAGTACTTTGCTCCTCGGACTTCTGACTCCTGCAGATCATTATTGGACATTTTTTAGAAGATTTTTTTCCTGAAACAATTGGACAGCTGAATTTGAGTGTTTTTGGCCTTCTGTGGTTTGTGCTTTTGGCTTTCACATTCCATGACAGCACAACAACCTGAACCTGGCCGTGTAATGTGCATCAAAAGCATACGTTGTAATTCATTCTGTGAGTCACAAGGAAGTAAAACTAGTGGAATGTGTGATCCACGTTTAGTTCTTCTTAAAAGTTGCAGGAGATTTGAAAAACACGTCAAAGCAGCCGAGGCGTGATGGAGCTAAAAACAGCTCTTTCTAAAACTGAGTGAAGGAACAGCTGAACAAAACTCAGATCAAGAGTAACTTGGAAAGCAATATGAAAGTCAAAAATCATCATCATCGTTATCATCATCAATATCAAAATCAAAGCAGCTACTAAGTATTTCACTGAGCGACATGGTGGTGGTTTTGTGCTTTTATTAACCAAAAATACAGTTTTACAAGTTGGACTCTCCTCTGCTGGCCAGGAGATCATCTATCAAAATGAAGACGTGCCGCAGGTGCTGCTGGACTTCCTCCATCTCAAACACTTTCACACAGGGAACAAGATCAGCAGCATGGAGTAAGTCCTTCAGCCCGGACTCCTCTGACTGCACCCAGAGATGTCGGACATGTTGCTATACTTAGGTCCTCTATTTTTGGATTCGGGGCAATGCAGCAACATAATAAAACTTTAACACATTTCTCACAGTGGTGTGGAGCAGCAGCACTGGCTCTAACCCGTAATACAGCTAACAATGAAAATGTACAGAGATGTGACGGATCAGCCCAGACTGCTTTGTTTTTGTCTGCACTTTAACACTAAAACTAATAGCATCCTGTCGTACAGGTGTGTGCTGTGTGTGGGCGAGTTGGATTGAAACTTCCATGACTTTATAAACAAAAGAAAATTACTTCCTGTATCATAGAGTAGCCTTTAGTTTTTAGAATTGTAAACACACACTGTATATCTTCATTTTGATGGTGCCCTTGCAGGAAATGTGTAATATTTATGTGCCCTAATTTCAGATCTCTTGATGAATTGGACAGTCAGGATTACAGGTAAGATCTTTATTTCACAGGTGCAGTCCAGTGTATGTAATGTGAGATTACTCCACACTGCCTGCACTTTCTTTTTCTCTCTGCTGCAAGTTGTAGCGACTAGAGAGGTAAAGGTGACCAAATGAAACGCACTGTCACCTGGAATAAAATTACAGATTTTTCTGGGTTCTAACATCATTGGAAACATTTGGGATAATGTAAGAGCACAACTCAACAAATTGTATGACATAGTAGCTCTAGTTGTTTTCATCATTTTAAGGCAGAAATGTTCCACAGTAAATCTTTCGAGGCCGCCCCTCAGCTCAGGGTCCTGACTGACTGACGCCCCCCTAAAGGACGGGTTTGGATATGTGTCAGCTCTCAGCCTCTTTTTCATGTTTCTGACACATTCAAACTAAACTAACTGAACGATTCAGTGCACTAGTGCAGTTATTCTTCTGGGCTCATGGCATGAGACTAATCAGTCACATTTCACTTTTGTTTCCTCAGTTATCAGTTTCCACATCAGCGAGTGTTGGGTTTTTTCCAGGATCCTTATCTCTCTGACTGCAACACAGGTAGGAAAGAACTGACTGCTTCTGTGCAGCGTTTTTGCTCATATCTGTCCTTGTCAGCGTTTCGACGCTCAGAAACAGCTGCTGACTTTGGCATGGCAGCGTTGTTCACACAGTAAAGCCTGAGCTCTGTGTTGCAGACCTCCCAGATGTTGTTGTGGACGGAGTTCTTCAGGGTTTTTACCCCCGGGATGTCCGGGTCAGCTTCACCGCCGCAACTTTCACCGAGCCTGACCCTGTTACTTCTATAGAGGACTGAAATTATAGTTTGTCAGTTTTCGAAAATGCAGCGGTCAGATGGACCGTGACACCAAGAGGGACACATGAAAGCGTGATGCAGATGAAAAACAGCCTGAAGTGGGTCATTTGGAGGATGCTTTTGGCCAATATCAGCAGACCCAGTGGGATTTAAACCCGACACCCAGGCTTTGTTGTTCCCAGACTCCTCCTGTGGTGCTCAGCCTTATTACAGCCCTTTGAGGATCTCATATCGAGGCCAAACACTCAAAAGTCAACTTGAAACTTAGATGTGTTTGCAGTGCGGTCACTCAGTATATGTGTCAGCAGGTGTTAGTTTAAGTAGTGTACAAACAGTTTTAATGTGGATGTAGCCACATGCAAACGTGTCTTTTATTCATTTTAGCCATACTGTAGTTTAGTCTATTTTTAGAATTAAGAAGGCGTGTGGGAGTGTAGAAGATGACTTGAAATCCAAGGGGAGATGGGGTTTAGTTTGTCAAAGATGTTTCTGTCTACATTGTTGTGACAGTTGCTACAGACTAGATGGAAGTAGGACAAAACAACACGGAAGTTACATTTTCTTCCATACCTTTATAGGAATTCAAATGAGGTCAAACATGGTGCGAATGCTGTGGTGTGTGGAAGACGTTTAGTGTAAACAAACCTTTTTAAAATTGACATGCATGTACTTTTGTATCATCCTGTTTGTATTGAAATTATAATAAAGAATCAAACATGACTCATCCTGTGAGAATTCTCTGTTAAAAGCTGAGCTGCTGAACAGGATGATCAACATTCTTCTGTTTGAGAGTGAAGGCTCGAGACGTCTGGACACAGCGGTGTTCAGACAGCTTTGTCATGTGTTAAATAAACTACACTAAAGCTGCAGACAAGCCAGTTTTAAATCTGCACTCCAGCAGTCAAAAACAGCTGATCCGCTTCATCAGGACTGCATAAGTGTGGGTTGATCAGATTTGATTGACAGCGACCAAACAACATCACCTGTTAGAAAGACATCATGTAAAATGATCAAAACTGTTCAAGCTTTGGCAGAAAACTGCATGTTCATGCATCATCCTGTTACTCATCAAAAGAGGCTGACTGAGAAAATAGTTTTTCAGTGCCTTTAAACTGAGAACACACGCAGAGCGAGACACATTCAAACGTGTCTTCTACTTAGAAAAAGGAGTCAATTCTGAGGTCTTATTCCCAAAACGTGTTGCTCTAATTGCTCAAAATATACTGAAACATACTGAAAATCCTCCAGTGTGTAAATCTTGTAGATAATCATAATAAAAGAGATTAAAAAAGCAGAAGAAGATCATTGCAATTTGTCAAAAAGAAAAGAAGTGAGTTTTGTTCTGACCATCTGAAAACACTGAACAGCATCCATTCAGTGACAGAAAACACACTTGGCTTCTCTGGAAAAGTCTTTTTTTCCATCATTTGAATATTGAGTGATGTTTCAGTACGTGACGTTTCAGATTTATCTCTACATACAGTGTGCAGCTGTCGAAGGTGTCAGTTTTCTCTCCAGCCGCCACGCCTCACCTCGGCCTGCAGCCAAATAGTTTACAAGCAGCAACAAGCAGAACATTCATGCATATTTGCTTGAGGGACAAATAATGGCAGGAAGGCAGCAGTTGAGTCTTTAACTTTGTGACCTGGTTACGGTTTATTGCTGATCTAAGTGGCTTCCTGTTAATTTCAAGACCTGGTTGGATGTGTTCACCCTGAGTAACAAAACAACATGAAACCTGAAAGGAACATTTTCTGGATGCTGTGTGAGGAAGCTGGAAGCAACTGGAAGGCACTTACTTCAGAATTAAAGGTCAAATAGTTAAAATAAGGTATTAGTGATCAGAGCTACAATGATTAAATGATTAGCCAATCAAAATAAAATGAATCCACAACTCTTTTGATAATCATTATTTCAGTCACTTGTCAAGCAAAAATGTCAAACGTTTGCTGGTTTCAGCTTTTTAAATGTCAGGATTTGCTGCTTTTCTTTGTCATTCATGGCTGTAAAATAAGAGTGTTTGGATTGTTGGTTGGACAAAAGAAGCAAACTGAAGACGTCACTTTGGGTTTGAGGAAATCATGATGACGTTTTTCACAATTCTTTGACATTTAATGGGCTGAAATAACCCCAAATAGCGCTGATGATACTTCTCAGACTTCAGAGAGATCCCTCCAGAGCTACAGATGAGATTATACAATAAACCCAAAATAAAATTGTTTTACCAGGATGAGAGGCGTTCTGATTTGGTTGATGTGTGAAATCAGTGGGAGCCGCTTTAAGGAAGCAGTTCAACATTTTGGCAAATAATACCGATGTCATGTTTTCTACATTTTTCCCACCATCTGAGGTTTGACTGGCACTCTCTTCTTCTGCAGTGGTATAATAATGAAGTTACTCCTAATATTTTCTTTGCAGATTTTCTAGAAATTCTGTTGGAATTTGTGTTAAATTTGGATGGAAACCTGGCTCTGGCTACATCCAAATATCCTCCCCCCCCCCCCCCCCCCCCA
>JBBMOE010000002.1:17431776-17481100 GCA_037975065.1 Chaetodon trifasciatus
CCCCAATCCAGCTGTGTGTTGAGTAGTTTAGAAGTATACTATAACAATGAAAATAAATAAATAAATAAACTACAATTACAAATTGCTTTGCATGGTTAAACCAGGAAACACTTTAGGATTGCAATTAAACAAATAAAACAATTAAAATGACACAGAATCAAAATAAAATAAAGTAGTAAACATAAAAAAATGCATGTTAAAAATAAAAGGGCATGCTATCATTAATAAAAAGCTTCTTTTTTTTAAGATATTTTTCCAGAAGTGACTGAAAAGATGCTGCTGATTCTGCAGCCTTCAAATAACAGCCTCTAAAAATGCACGCACATTACGTTTTTTCCTTGATTTCAGGAGGACTTGCAGCCATGTGTTGACCCTCTGCTGTTCCTCACAGTCTGTACCATGAATGTTCCCTAAGGCTGCGCATGCGCAGATCGCTGTACGGAAGCCGCCGCTGCCGCTGTACGCTGGCGGTCTCTGGCTGCTGTCTCTCCCAGTCAGTCCTCCTCCAGTGACTTGTACCGACTCTGACTTCCTCAGTCACTTCTTCCACCGGCAGTAATCGGCAAGCTAAATGCTCTTTATGTGATTCACCAGGAAACAGGATCCTCCTTCCTGACTCTCAAACTTGAAGCCTGCACATTATCGGTACGTGCCGCTAACAACTGTGAGATTTGGCTACTTCTGATTTAGCAAAAGCTGCTAATTAGATGTATACAGAAAGTCTTTGGCTGCCAGACCCTCCTTTAAATTTCATTGCTTGCTAAGCCGAGCTACAAGCTAGTTGCTAACTTGTTGTCAGATTAAGGTTAGCTTTGACAGACTAGCCAATCATACACCCCGTGTGCTGGTGCTAGCATGTTAGCTAACTCATGATGTGCCTCCACGTTAGCAGTAACTTAACCCCTGTGAACTGGACCATAAAGTGCACAGCATAGTTGCATCTTAAAGGGCAATGCCACTTCTTGTGGTTTTCCCAGCGCTGCGAAGGAAAGCTGTCATCCAGATGTAAATGTCGAGCTTATCAAGCCTGGTGAAATATCTGCAAGGAGGCTTCATGTACATGCTGCTATGAACAATTAACATAAAAGACTTCAGTAGTCATATCTCACCAATGCATCCTCTCCACTTCATTCATTCATTTAGGAGGATTATTTACACCATCAGATCACTTCACAGCCACTTTCCTGAATTACTGAAGACGTGTGCACATACCACATAGAGCTCTGACAGCTGTTATTAAGTGAAAGCATTAAGATGTATTATTCAGTAAGTTGTTTGAAGGAAAACCTCCATTTCATGTGATAATCGTTTAAGTCATTTTTCAAGCCAGGATGGCAAATATTTGATGGCTTCAGGTTCTCAAATGTGGGAGTTTGTGCTGGTTTTCTTGCTCTGACATAGTAAATTCAATATTTTGGGGGTTTGGACTGAACAAAAACATGTCTGATGATGTCTCCCAAGGACACTGTGTTGGCAAATCAAGACAGTAAATGTCCTGTTTGCATCAGGATCTGGGCAGCTTAACACTTATGATTCAAACTTAGGCTGAAACTAATCATTAGTTTCATGATCAATTAATCTGTCAAGTATTTTCTCAATCAGTTAATCTTTTGCTGTGTAAAACAACATAAAACTGGAACATGCCCACCGTGTTAACCAAGATCATACGGACGTCAACGAATGCAGTTTTTTTTGACAGAGTAACAGTGAATATTTACTGTGATATGAAGAAAAGAAAGTGGCACATTCTCACTTGAGCACCTGGAACCATCAAATATTCATCATTTTGCTTAAAAAATACTTTAATTGTCAAATTAGTTGTTTTCTTGATTAACCAGCTCATTGTGTTCAGCTCGAATTCAGAAAATCAATTTTCAGCCAAATCATCTGATAATAAAGTGAGCACGTTATTATTCTACACATTTCCATTGTCCAAGTTAATTATTCCAAGTGAGCTCAACAAGAACATATGGTGACCACTGAACATCAGCACACAGCTTTTATTCTCTTTAATCATCAATCAATCAGCCGATCACTTTCGGATGCCGATGGTCGATATGAGAGGCAGAACTGACTGATTTCCTTTGCTGCAGGAGTGTGTGGGAGCATCATGTGGAGGAAGGCTTCGGCAGCGGCCCTGCTGGCGTTAGCTGTTGGCTATTTCTACCATGGCAGCCCAGAGCTGCCAGAGCAGATCCTGCAGTATATCAGCCTGCCAAACTTTCAGTCGTCATCTCAGAGCCAGAACAGCCAGAACAGCCTGGAGCAGGTGATCGCCGCCGCCTGGGAGACGCTGATAACTCTGCCGAGCCGCCAGTGGGGCAAAGTGGCCGTCGGGTGAGTTAGAGTTGAACTTTGTCGCTGTGGCTGTGAGGAATGGATGCATGTCCTGCTGTCACCTGCAGCTGATATTTATCGGTGCGTCTGTGCCTCTGCAGTCGCTCCGCCGTCCACTGACCTGTCGAGAGGTTGTTCAGATCTGCTGCTGAGACGGAATGTGTCCGTCCCAGCTCAGATATCTGCATCCAAGATGGTCGTGTCACAGTGAATTAAGTTACCGCCTGTCCTAGCCTTTAGCCTTTAGGCTGCTTTAGAAAAACGACACACTGGATTAGTGTTTGTAAAGCACTTAGAAGTTTTACAAGAGTGGAAGGAGACGATTGGCTGAACCTGAAGGACGGCCTACCAGAGGGATGGACAGGTTGTTTCTACCAAGGCAAGAAGTTGAAGGGGAAAAACCAGTTTGGTTCATGGTTTATGCTCATTTTTAAAGTCACAGTGGAAAGGCAGTTTGGACGTCTTTATTGTCCTTTGACTGTTCTCATGCCACAAGAACAGTGTGTCCTCGTCTGCAGCTGGCCTCATCAATAAGGCTGGGACACCACCAGACCCTGTCCACGTCACATTAACATAAAGTCTGCACCCCTGAATCAGTGTGTTACATTAACATGCAGCTTTTGGACTCCATCTCGCACATTGCAAATGTTCTGTAAATTAATTCTATGAACTTTTGTACCTTTCTGCACAAAATTATACAGCTCCTCCATTTAAATAACAGTCACAGTGAACGCATATTTATTTATTTAACTTGCAAATCTTGCTTTATTGATATGCACCAGTGTACTGAGGCAAATCCCTTGTACTTCTACTGTATACACTGATTATGGATAAGTATTTCATAAAACTGATTGTCATACTGGCACCAGACAAGCTCCAGGCATTTAACCGCTGCTGATATCTCCAGTAAGAAGTTTACACATCCTCAGGATTATTTGTAATTAAAGTCTAAATTAGTCTCCATCACTGTCTTGATCTGCTCTCTCGTTCAGGGTGAACGCCTGCGTCGACGTGGTCGTCTCAGGAGTGGGGCTGCTGCAGGCGCTGGCTGTGGATCCTGGCGCCGGCCTGGATCACGAAGTGCTGCACTCCAAAGAGGACTTGAAGGAAGCCTTCATCCATTACATGGAGCGCGGAGCAGCTGCCGAGCGCTTCTTCAGCGACAAGGAGGCCTTTCAGAGGATTGCTCGTGCAGCAGCAGAGTACCCCGGTGCGAAGGCAAGGCCACCTTCCTCCCCAAACTCTCTCTGAGGACGCCTGCTTCTTGTCGTATTTAGTCATGTCTTAAATGATCTTCCTTCTGGTGAACTTGATTTCGTCTTCTTCCAGCTTTACGTGGGAGGGAATGCTGCCCTCATCGGCCAGAAGCTCGCCACCTACCCTGATCTGATGGTACGGGAGCGTGTTAACACTTCTGTTTAAAACTTGTATACTTACCCTACATGAATGAAATGGATCATTTAAATAAACATTAAAGTTTTAAGCTGGTCACTCAAACTTATTCAGGACGTAAAGTTAATGCATAGAAATCTATAGAAAACGGGAGTAAAGAAATAATAATCATGAGAAACATATTTGTGACGTTTACATGCATTTTTTTATGATATGAAAATGTGTTTTTTCAGCCCTCGAAACACAGAATTGTCGTGTAATTCAAAATCTCTGGCTCTTAGTTATAACTGTCATTTATTGTCGTAAATCCAGTGATATACTGTAAAGAAAAATGCAATTATTCTACTACTCGACACCCCTTTTTTGAAGATGTATCAACCAGATTTATTCAGGATGAGGTGCTCGTGGTTGACCGTTAATATATTTTTTTATCCTGCAGGTCTTGTTATGTGGGCCAGTTGGTCCTAAACTTCATGAGATGCTGGATGAGCAGATAGTTGTCCCCCCTGAGTCTCTGCAGGAGATGGACGAATTCCACCTCATCCTGGAGTATAAAGCAGGTGAGGAGAAGAAGAAGCCACAGCTCACAGTGTCGCACGATTCCTTCAGCCTGTAACACGACCGTTTGTGTTTGGTCTCCTCCTGCCTCCAGGTGAACAGTGGGGTTCCACCCAGGCGCCTCAAGCCAACCGCTTCATCTTCTCTCACGATGTGTCGAACGGGGAGATGAGCTCACTGGAGACGTTCGTGGCGAGTCTGGACGAGTTTCAGCCTGACCTGGTCGTCCTGTCGGGGCTCCACATGATGGAGGGTCAGGGCAGGGAGCTGTGGGAGGAGCGCCTGAAAGAGGTCACCTGTTTGCTTTGATCGACAAGTACTTTCTAACAGCTGATTCTTCAGTTAAAAAATGACTGTTCTTCATCATAAACATGTTTTATCATTATTTGCAGTATGTATGCATGATCACGTGGCAATGACTCAAACTATGTACATAGTGGGGTCGTATATCTATGATCTTGTACGTTCTTCCTTGCTGCAGGCTGTGTCTGCCATATCTTATATTCGTAAAGACATTCCCATCCACCTGGAGCTGGCAAGCATGACCGACAAAGACTACATGAACAGCATCATGCAGGAGGTACATGCTGAGAGCAGAGAGTGTTTAATGTAGTGAACTTCACAAAGTCCTTTACAGAGAAAAGATGAGTGTGCTCAAAGCCCACAAATCCCTGAAGAGATCTGTATATTTAATTAAAATTTTTTTTCCCTCTGTTTCCTGTTAGCAGTTTATGCCCATTGTCAGCTCCATCGGGCTGAACGAGCAGGAGCTGCTCTTCCTCTCTCAGGCTGGCGATGGGCCTCATGCAGACTTGGACACCTGGAAAGGCATCCCAGACACGGGCCGGGTCAGCGACATCCTCCTGTGGATCCTGGAGCAGCATGGCCGCAGCGACCCCTCGTCAGAAGCGGACCTGACTCGCATTCACTTCCACACACTGGCCTACCACATACTGGTCACGGTGGATGGGTACTGGGGGAACCAGGCGGCAGCTGTGATGGCTGGAGCGCGAGTGGCCAGCAGTCAGTCGTGTGGCCTCCAGACTGTTGACGTCAGCAAAGTGGAGCTCAAAGCCCCACTAGAGTTCCACAGCTCACACTCTGAGCCCCGAGAGAAGCTGTCCCTGAACCCAGCACAGCCTGTTACAGTGTGGCGCAGAGGAAACGTCACCTTCCACCTGACGCCGGTGCTGGTCTGCAAACAGCCGCTTCGGACAGTCGGGCTCGGGGATGCCATCTCAGCAGAGGGACTAATTTACTCTGAGTTAAAGACGCAGCAGCCTTTGTAAAGGTTTGCTTGAATCTGACACTCCGCTGGAAACCGTTGATGGGAAGTGCTGAAAAGACCGAGTGAAATTTCAACTGCAGCTGTTGTTTGGTTGGAGTCCTGTTTCTAAACTTGTCCAGACCTCTGCGTCCTGAACCAGCTTCTGTGTCTTCCTTCCTGAAGCTCCACTGAGTTTAAGAATGTGATCAAAGGCGATAGTTTGAAATCCTGCCTGACGACTCCTCCGGCCTGCTCCGGGCTCCTCTGTTCTCCCTCCTCTAATCCTGCAGCAGACACAGAAACTGAGGCAGAGCTTCACAGTGTGGATCTGACCGGGCTGTGCCGTGGCCTGAATCTATGCACTGGGCGCAGCTCAAAGCCATCGTCACAAACTCCAAAGAGTTTAGTCGGCTCACCTAATTTCCTTTGACCCGCATACCTTCAGTATGCTGTGCCTTGAGAGAATAAGAATTATCGTTAAATATTTCATTCACATTCAGAGCCAAACAAACTAAACATTGAGCAGCACATCAGTTACCTTTCCGACACACACTCACACATAAACACCTGTGTTTGGAAACTGATCAGCGTCTTACTACATTGTACAATCTAACTGCTATTCTTGATGTTCTTTGTTTCCTCAACCGCATTCATGTCAAATAGTCACTAGATCACTTGAAAGCTCATTCAGACGCCCACGTGTGTCTGACGTCTTTATGTGTAATAACTGTTACCTAGATATACTTGACATTTTTGTTATTTGTCCTGTGAGGATAAAAACTCTAGAGGCGTGTTTTGTCAGTTTTTGGCCTGAAAACTCGAGAAAGATGAAACGCTGCAGAGCGCAAACAGTAATTATTACTGAGTTCTTATAATCTCTGTTGCTTGCACTGCATTGTAAATTCCTGATGCAGCATGAAATGTTACTTAGAAATGCAAAGTCAAACATGGTTGTGAAGGGGATCCTTCATCATGCAGTGAGGCTCAGTTTACAGTCAGACTTCAGCGAGTTAACCTGAAGGTTGTGCTGGACATTAGAGGAGAAATAGAGTAAAAATGAGGTGTAGGTCATATGTTATCAGGGTTACTGTACTTGTTTGTTCACTGTTTTGTTTGTGCCACTTTTCAGTTATTGCTTTCCTTCACTTTTAAGATGTGATTATGTAACACGATTGGCTGAAAAACCTTACTACCTGACCAGCGTAACAACCTGAGAGAAATTTCTAGCGTATAGATTCATGCTTTTCATGGGTTGTCTGTTTTCTGAGCTTACACAGGAGCGCCTGCATCATGTTAGATGTACAGTATGTAACTGTCAGAACGGTGTATTTGTATACCTCACATGGCCACTGAAGGCATGCAATAATGGAGTCTTAATGCAAACATACAGCAGAAAGGTGTATGGCATTTTGTTTAGCAGAATTAATTCTTTGCACTAGTAGGAAGCGGCAGGTGTGCCTGCAAAGGTGAATGTAACCATAACTCCAAACCCCACCCCCTTTATTTTTAGCAAGTACAATCTATTCAACTTTGCTCCTTTCATAGTTTGTGTCTCATGTTTTTAACATTTGTAACTGTCAACAAGGTCCATTTACATGTAGTCTGTCATTAAACTATGTATGGAGAGTAGCGCTTGGCTTGAGTGTGGTGATGGAGATTATTGTGAGTGCTGAAAGAATTTAAAATTATTGTTGAAAAATGTACCTTCAGCTGCAATTTAAAAATCGTCTGTACAGAAGAAAATGACGGCTGTTCTCTGGTCCCAGTGTCTTCAATACAAATATCTGCTGATTTTCAGTTTTCTGTCATCATCAAGTTACTGTTTTAACATTTTCAGATTTCATCTTGTGCTCTGAATAATACTAATAGCTTGTTTTTTTTATTATTATTATTTTCTGACAATGTGTTGAATTAAATTGGTGGTAAAAATAATCACCAGTTAAACTGAATTAAATGGTTCTTGGATAGAAATTCTTCTGAACAACTTCTGTGATGCTGAATAGATGTAAAATGTTCAAAGTAAAAGTAGCTCAGTGGATCAAAATTAGAGTATATGATCAAATATACAGAAAACATTTGTGCTGTAAAATAGTTGGCTCCCAATGTTTACTGGGTTATTAATATTATTGAAGCTAAAGATGATTAAAAATAGGCATGTTTCTCTGCTCTCTGCTTGGCAAAAGGCAGGATTACTGACTTTACAAAGCAGACAGCTGCTCCAGTGCACCAGACCCTCAGCAGCCTCCAAACAGCCAGGTTCAGTGTGTGTTTTGTAGTAATTTGTCTTAATGAAATTTTGTTAGGGCATCAATAAATACATCAATACGTTATAGATTTCAGCTGAAATTGAAATGATAAGGTCCTTTCAGTGATCCTTGCATCAACCATGAGGCACCGGGGATGGATTCACAAAAGCAGCTTGCGAGCAACTGTGTTCACACAGATCATAAATGAATATCAGCGGCTGTCACGTGCTCAGACATGCGTGCACAAGCAAAACATATGCTTTGACAAAAAAAAAAAAAAGTCTTAATATAAGATCAAATTTTGCAGCTTCCATGTTGCAAATTTGGACTAGATATATTGTGCTGACACGATGCATATTGCTAATTAAATGTTTAATTAGTTTACTTGAAGGTGACAGGATGGACACACAGATGGTGCACAGTGTCTGCTGGGGCCCACAACCTTTTTTTATCCCCCATGTTGTAAAAGGAGTCGTTTTAACAGCAATGTCTCATAGATTAGAAAGAAGGACAACTGCATAAACAGTTACACACAGTATATACACGGTATGATGGTATTGCCAGTCCTGCACAATCATTTACAACAGCAAGTATTTAAAAGGGCATTTCTGACATACATTTTTAGTCTTGTTTAAATCAAATTCCCGTCTATTGGGCGAGAACACATGGGAACACACTGTAATTCTACTGTTTTAGCAGATAGGAAACGGTGTAACGCGTCTGCGTCTGATTGGTTAAATTTCTCCACTACGTGAACCAATCAGAGTCCCGTGCGTCTGTGCGCAGTGTTGAAGCCCGGCCCCTGCGTCGTGGAGACATCGCAGCCTGGAGTCTGGAGCGGCCGCCGCTGCAGTCTCCACCCCGGATACCGCACTCCTACCACGGCTTATATAAAGGTAGCACCATTAACAGGCCGTCCCGGGCTGCCCATTTTTCTCGT
The DNA here is from genome assembly GCA_037975065.1 of Chaetodon trifasciatus. Classification (NCBI taxonomy): domain Eukaryota; kingdom Metazoa; phylum Chordata; class Actinopteri; order Chaetodontiformes; family Chaetodontidae; genus Chaetodon; species Chaetodon trifasciatus. Next base: position 17,440,517 of record JBBMOE010000002.1, read on the forward strand.
TGATGGTTAGACTCTGTGAGAGAAGGATGAAGTTCCTTGTAGCTGTAACAGTCATTGTGGGATCACTGATTTTTCTCGCGTTCCCCAATGGCTCATCTGCTGACGAGAAGAAGAAGGGGCCCAAAGTAACTGCGAAGGTAGGTGTTAGCTCGCAAGCTAAGTTGCTAGTGGATACCGTTTAAAAATCTGTCGTGCGTGCTAACCGCTAGCTGCGGATTGTAAAGCCACGTCACACGCAAGTTAGCCTCTGTCCGGTCATCCTGACCGGTTGGCTTGTTAGCTGGCAAGCTAACGTTAGCTAGCAGACGGCTAATGTGAGGTGTCGTGGTTGAAATGGTCGGAGTGCGTGCAGTGATTGAGGACGTTCACAGTCCCATTAACCGGTTCACATAGAGGGATTCGCCACTTTTTCCAGTGCAGGGCAGCAAACTGAATGCAAAGGCTTTTGCTAATCTCCGCGGAGCTAGCATAGCTAATGTAGCCACTGTTTAGGCCTTAACAGTCGGTATTGTCAAATGTACCAGTTATCATCTGCTGCACATCCAAGTAAGCCTGAAATGATTGAGGCGCCTTCTGCAGTTAAATCACTCGGCTGCAGCCCAGCAGATGTCTTCATGTCTGGCCTCGGTATGTCTGGATGCTGCAGGTTTGTCCACGTCTACAGTTACACGGAAGCTTTGTTCTGGGCAGCAGCTGACCCCGCAGGGTCCTTGTTTCTGATGCTCCTCAGTGTAAAACTGGAAATGATGCTTCTTCACTTTCAGCACATCTAGTTTTAGAGACTGAGGCCCATATCAAATCTCTGTCTTGCACCACAAATCCTTTATTTTAAATGTGTTTAGTATTTTTTTTGTCCTGCAAGTTTTGAGTTAGAAGAATTATCAATTGGAAAAAAAAATGCCTGTAAGTTACACCGAATAACCGTTTCTGTTGCCTGTAATTTTGTCATGTTGGCAAATAACCTTGACCCTAACTGCAGAGAAAAGGGAGATAAGACAATATAATTTGATTGCTGTTATGTCACATTACCACTGGGCTAAATGCTGAACTAGACAGCCGTCACATGGAAGTGGCTGCAGGCAAACTCCTCAGCAAAGGAAGACTTGATTGCAATTGTGGACGAATGAAAGTGTATTGATTATCTAAGCTTTACATTGTGTACATTACTATATGAGCAGTAAGTAAAACAGTGGAAAGAATGCATTATATATTTACCTGTGAGTTTATTGAGGGATCCTGTGCCTCTACAGTTCTGTCAATCCTTCCACTTTGATTCAAAAAATCAGTAAAATATCGATGGATAAAAATGTTTTTGCCTCATACTGGGGTGTAAAATGACTTCTTCTTTTCCAGGTGTTCTTTGACTTGAGAATTGGAGATGAAGATGTTGGAAGAGTTGTCATTGGCTTGTTCGGGAAAACTGTTCCCAAAACAGTTGAGAACTTTGTGGCTTTGGCAACCGGAGAGGTGAGACCGTCAGAGCCTCGTATTCCAGTTTGTGTACTGAGTGTATGACAGTCTGAGAAAGTACAAGATTTACGCCTACAAGCTAGGTAGCAGACATAACTTAACATAACATAACAACATAACATAAACGGACAAACATTTGTAGAATCATCCGTTTGTTGTTACCGTCGTAGGATACAGAAAAGTCACAGCTCAGTGGATGTAGAGGCTGATTCAGCTGATGTCCCTTTCAGATTTTTCAAAAGTTTACTTTGGTCTCATTAAACAGAAAGGATTCGGTTACAAAGGCAGCAAATTTCACAGAGTCATCAAGGACTTCATGATCCAGGGTGGAGACTTCACCAGAGGAGACGGCACCGGAGGTAAGACGGCCACTGACACCTGCAGAATGGCATTCACATCTCCTGTCTGTCTGCATCAGTGCTGCTCTGAACATTAATGACTGAGGGCTTTCTCAGGCTTGGGCTCTTTAGTGTTTTACCAGGCAGTTCAGCTGTGCAAACTGTCTGAGACAATGGCTAATTCTGCTTGTTTTCCATGTTGCCATAACATTTACAACAATCTCATAAAGCGTAGAACACTGAAAAGTGTTTTATGCTTTATGACTTGAGGATTTAAAAAAAGATGTATCACCCAAGGCACTGGGAGTTATCTGAGATTTTGTGCCTGGAGCATTTCCCAGTCAAAATGATGCACAGTGCTGTGCAGCATTCATAACAGAAGAATCTGTCATCTGATTAAGTGAAGATAAACATTTGGCGAGGGAGATGCAAAGGCTGCTCGAGCGAGGGAACGTTTGTGGAAATAACGCGACACCAAACATCTGCTAATTGTCCCTGTGCAGATTTAATTGGTACAAATAATCATTTTTTCTTTAAATGAAGGCAAGAGCATCTTTGGAGACCGTTTCCCTGATGAGAACTTCAAGCTGAAGCACTACGGCCCCGGCTGGCTCAGCATGGCCAACGCCGGCAAAGACACCAACGGCTCTCAGTTCTTCATCACCACTGTTCAGACCCCATGGCTGGACGGCAAGCATGTCGTCTTTGGAAAAGTTCTAGAGGGGATGGTGAGTGTCAGCGTTATGTCTTGTGTCTGATTTGCCAGCAGCAGAGACGTGTAGGATCTGTCGAAATGCCAAAAATAGCAGGTGAATTTCAGACGGAAATAGACTGGTTTTCTGCTCTGTGCCCTCCTCTGGTGCACCACGAACAGATCAAACAAAGGAAGTTAGAAAAACACGCTTCATAGAGCTGCATAAACTAGCAAATGTCTCATTTCCAGTGTCTTCACTTAGAAGCTTCGATGAACATTTTACAGCTTTCCCACTTTTCTGAATGTGTGTGCACAGATCAGCAGCTGGCCGTCGCTTTGACGTCAGTGACAAACAGGCGAAATGAGTCAGAAATGAATCATGAATATGAATGTCATCCAAATGCTGAGGCTGAGGAGCATGCAGAGGACGGGGCTCTAAATACAAATGAGCCAGTAAAACACATCAGTGTACAAAGACATCAGGACACCAGTGTTGAAATCAGTGAAATAATGTACTTAAATACAATTTTGAATTACTTGTACTTAAGTATCTCCATTATATACTGTCAGAGATGTAATTTGTTGTATAAAGCTGTTATAATTCACAACTTTTTCAAAGAGGTTTTGACAGTGCAGAATCACTCTGATACCTTTTTTTTTTTTTTTAACCTTCTAGGATGTGGTGAGGAAGGTCGAGAGCACAAAGACAGATGGCCGTGATAAGCCTCTCAAAGACGTCATTATCCACGATTGCGGCACAATCGAGGTGGAGAAGGCGTTCGCAGTGGCCAAGGAGTAGAGTGCTGCCGGAGGAGAACAGGGCAAACTGGACTGGGGGTGGGGGTGTTGGAGGAGTCGCGGAGGCCACCTTGTTTTATCACTAACAGCCCTGTGGTCCTGGAGAAGGGGCTTTGGGTCATTCAGTGTCGGTGGCTGCCGTCTTAAAGCATCAAAAGTGCGCTAACATCGAGCAATCACGACGATACTCGGGGTCCATTTACCAACGAGCATTCCAAGGTGCACTTAACTGTTCGTTGTTGTTTTTTGTAAAAAATGAAATCTGAAATAAAGGTTTCAAGTTTTGTTAACTTGCTGAGTGAATTTCATCGGTCACCCGCACCATACGAACTCAAGCTTTGGAGCTGCATGTGCAGCTAGTTTTGGCTGCTCATCACTGCTCATCACTGTGGAAGAGTTTCAACTGTTTGCTCATGTTTGATATATTCAGAATGGATTCGTGCATTTTAGGTGAAATGCACTGTGACAGCACAATCCTTACACTTTACACTTTACAATGGCGATTCTTCTTTTGGCCACTAGGGGCGTTTTCTCATGTTATTGTCTTACACACAGTCTGAAAACTGCTCTCAACAACAACCTGCCAACTGGCTCCAGATGAAGCTGATAAACTTGTCAAATTTTAAATCTCACCACGTTGAACACTTTGCATTTCATTTAACTGATTGGTTGTTATCATCAGTCATGTGTGTCGTGGAAATTGATCTGCATAAAGGGTCAGTTCACCCCTTTTATAGTCTGCACTGGTCAATACAGATGTCCAAACATCAGCTGATATGAACATTTTTGATAAAGATCCTAAAATTTCTGTTCTGCAGTTAATTTAATTACCACTTAGCTATCACTCAACAGACATGCCAACGTATATACACATATACAGAACATGTAGGCAGATGTATCCTGGTTTGACACCACTTGAGGTAAATTCTGCATGATTTTGTAATTTGGCAGGTTTGACTCAAATCCTCAAACCTTTTTTCACCTGTTCTGACCCTCAAGGGTTCATGTCTTGTGAAACATGTCTCAGTAAAAGTCAGTGTCCACAGAGATTACAACACAAACTGCGTCTGTATGAAGGCAAATAATGCAACTTTGATGGTTGTATGTACCAGAATATGATCATAATATGGCAACAAAAATATCTGATACATGCTTAAAACCAATGTTGGAACATAAATTACTGCATTAACTCAGCTGCTGTGTAGTATTTCCATTTTATGCTACTTTATTCTTCCACCCTACAGTTCAGAGGTAAATAATGTACTTTTTCAGATTCAGACACAATGATTCAAAATATAATCAAAAATAAATGTAGAGAAAGTAGTTCTGCAACATTGAAGTGATGAACATTAATGCATCAGTAATTATAATCAGTCATGTAACATACATTATTCTGCAATGGACCATTCAGGAAAATTACTCAGATTATTATATTTAGTATTATATTTTTAGAAGTCGTAGTTTACATGAGTTACTTGTGCTCCTTTAGTTGTATTTTAATGCTCGTACTTTTGCATTTTTACTCAAGATTTTGAATGAAGGACTACTACTTTAAGTAAAAGATCTGAGTACTTGTTCCACAGCTGCTCAGAGCTCTGAGTAAAAGTAAGTTTGGACGGACTGACTTTTCTGTATCATGTGAAAGTGTGCGTCTGGCCTGCAGAGGGCTCCCTCTCACCACACAGGCAGCTCAGGCAGTCCATGTTTGTGGTTTCACATGTGATATTACTGCAATAAAATGAGGAATTGTGCATTTCTGTGGTACTCTGTCTATTCATGATTGTCGAGGACGTGAAATGGCTCTGCTGGCTTTCCACTGTGTTTGTTCCACTTTTATCACACATTACCTCCCCAGGGAAAGAAAGTTGATTACAGAAGACTAATCAGTTTGCTTTTGTCCTCCTCTATGGCAAATGGTGGATTTTCCTGCACCAGGACACTGTGGTTAATGTCCTGAGATACAGAGAAGAAAATGGACGTTGGAGACACCTTCCTGTGATTGTCTGATCTTCCTGATGCTCATGTGGCAGAACCACTCCCATCAAGAGCTTCGAGCAAACAAACAAACCCACAGTTTGCAGACAGCTTCAGGTCAAACGTGTTATCATGCCTGTACAGTGTGTTCTACTTGACTGGGTGTTGTCTTAGAGTCATAATTAACTGCAGATTGTGGATTACAGTGACCACTCAGCCATTTTGCATTCATACAACCAGATAAAACAATGATTTCCAGATCAGGTTTGTCTGTTTTTTCACACTGAATCAGCAACAAAATATATGAAAGACAAACAAAGTAAAGCGCACAAATAAAGACTTCATTATTGTGCAAGTAGTGCATGAAATGCCTCTGGAGGCTGCTGGAGCATCATGGCCTTGTGGGAGTAAATATCAGCAGCCTCTAATGATCAGGGGTATGACCCTAAATTTGGGGCTAACACTAGGGGTTCACATAGTCACTGTTTTGCACTACGACACTTGTGTTTGTACATTTCATCATCTTGGCATCACATGCATGCAGTGTCTTGTGCAATATTGCATATTTTCTTTAATACTGCATATTTATCTTTTTTCTATCGAGACATGTTTTCCTTTTTATACACTCTGTTACATATCTTTTTATCTAATGTGCAATAGTGAAAACTCTGTAAATAAACCATGTGCAATTAAAATTTTTCCCATTAGCAATACTATTTATCAATGCCCCCCCCTTTTTGTATAGAATATATATATATGTGTGTGTGTGTGTGTGTGTGTGTGTACACATATATATGTATATGTGTGTGTGTGTGTGTGTGTGTGTGTATATATAAATATGTATGTATGTATGTATGTACGTATATATATATAATTCCTGTATATATAAGAACTTCAGCTTCGCCTCTGATAATAACTGATGTTATTACAGTATAATGGAATTTATTCCCATGTAGCCATTTTTAAAGCAGCGTCTGGAAACATGTGGAGGCCATGGGAACAGTGCAGGGGGAGGGAATGGTATTCCCAAACACAACTGACCTCCTCTGCTTTTGTCAACTCGCAATTTGTTCCCAAGCTGGTTAAGTTCATCACTCATCTGTTTGTTTGTTTGTTTGTTTGTTCGACGGCCTATTTGTTTAACATTTTGTTTGTTGAATCAGCACAGAGTGTAGAAATGACATGTTAGCTGACTGGCTGCTGGCTGAAGCTTCATACTGAGCCTATACAGACGTGAGAGTGGTGTCAGTAATCTTATCTAACTCTAAAATGTCAAACTATTCCTTTAAAAAACAACTTTCAGGCAGTTTCAGTTTCAGTTCAGGTACTAGCACAATCCATCAGCCATCAGAAACAAAAGCAAAATCCATAAACGTCCACAGTTGTCTGACTCATCCTCAAACAAGATCTTGTTTCCATGCTATGATCCCGTAGTACTGCAGGTACACACCCTGACTGAAAACACTTCCCACCACAGGGAAAGTCCATCTTTATTTTCAGACGTGGTTTAGTTGCATAATTACAGAGCAGAGTGTAAGCGCTGTGATCAGAGTATCATTTGGAGAGATTATCCCACCAGAACATCAAATCATATCTCCCTGTTTGCTTTGATGAGCTGTGAATTAAGTTTGAAATGGGTTGTAAAAATGGATGTTGTGCCTTAAGCCCTTAAATTCCTCATTGCTACTCTTTGTAATGCATCTTTTTTTTATATAAATGACTGAGGGGGAATATGCTTAAGTATTGCTAAACAGCAATCCAACCAAGACAAACTACTTTTTATTAGACTCACAGAGAGGATCTGTGCCCTGCAGTCCTTGTTTTGCCCAGATTCACTCAGGCATCCAGTGACTCACCAGAAGGAAAATATGGAAAGAATTCCCTGGAGTCGGCACAACCGTGGTCTTGGTTAAACCCTCTGTTGTTCGGTTTGGCCTTGTTTGTGGCGATTGGGGATTGTCCAGTGAAACAGTGTTATTCTTCACTTACTGGCTTTACTGGAAAAGCCGTGACGAGCCGGACATATCTGGCATAGCTTCCTGCAAGTGGCTTTGTCAACGAGATTAAAAGAACACTGGAGAGAATCACAACACCGAGCATGGAGGTTTTCTGTCACACTGGACGATCAAATGTCCACATCCTGCTCTCCTGTCAGGGACCAGTGGGGCATGTTTATCTGTTTGTCTCCTTACTCTGAAGGTTTGAACGTGCCTCTGCTGCAATTTAATAACTGGAAACCCTCAAGAATCTAATCAGATTACTAAATCTGAAGATGGATTCTTGCAAAGTCAAGAATAGGCCTTTTTCTTATGTAGTTTCAGGAAGTAGTCAGACCCCTTCATTTGGTTTTCTGTTAAATTAAAGCTGCACAAATCAACGCTTTTATATTAACAATGGTTCAAATGACAATATGTATGTGAAAGGTGTCACTTGTAGGAACAAACTCATAGAGAATTATCACCTGATGGCAGTTTCCTCTTAGCTTTACAAAGAGTTGGAGGCTGCTGATATTTATTCCCACATGGCCACGTTGTTCGAGCTCATTGTTTTGGTTTGTTTTGGTTTTAAAAGGGAAGCCACTGATTAAGCACTGATAATACGATCAATCTCACAATGGAGAGATTAAAGAAATCCAGAGCTATCATCTTTCTGATTTCACACGTTCTTCTTCCTTGTCAAAGTCAGGCATCTACCCACAATGCAATCCTACTGCAGACAGTTCGGATGGAACCATGGGTGCATTATGCTAATAATGGCTAATAGAGCCAGGTCAATATGTACTTGAAGTATCAAAAGTAAGTTCTCATAATACAGAGTGTCTACTGCAGTGTTGATATTATTATTGATGTATTAATGTGAGCAGTACTTTAAAGTCGTTGTTGGTCAAGGTGGAGCTTATTCTAACTAGTTTTTAATCACTAACTTATTAACTAAAGTACAAGTACCATGCAAAAAGTACAGTATTTGTGTAAATGTACTTAGTAACTTTCCAATACTGTCTCTAAGCACAGCAGGCAGCTGTTTTCAGTGAAACACTCTAAAAACCACACAGACGAACAAAGTTAGGAACCCGCTGGTGAACATAATGGAGCGTTTAAAAGCTAACTTGGTGGAGACCAAAACAGAGCTAAAACAGGAGTGTATGGGACTGCAAATACAACTCTAACTTAATGCTCTCTTTGCTCCATATCTGCTGAATGTGTAAACAGCTAAATAGTTGTTTGCTAACAACTTCATGAGGCTTTAGCATGTGTATGATTTTCAGATAGTTGTGGAGTCCTGCCTGGAAGTGGCCAAAAAGAACAAAAACTGCTTTAATATAGATGAAATGTCTCTTGTTGAATCTGTTTTGTTAAACGTCTGTAGTTTCATATGTATTTGTATTAAGGTATTTTTTCTTTTCTTCTTCATTTCTTCATTGTGCAGAATTTCCTCCATGCTCTGTCAGACTCGATCAGCATCGTATATTGCATGAACTGCAGCAGATGTCCGGTCACAGGGTTCAACTCGAACATTGGCTGGGGTTCATCGGGACACTGAGAGACATGTCCCTAAGCTCCAGCGTTGTCTTTCTTTGTGTTTTGCATCATTGTGGTGCTGAAATTTGAATCTTCCCCCCAGTTTGAGCTCATGTGTACTGTGGTTCTGTTTCAACTCTCTCAGTGTCTCTATACCAAAGACCTGAATGGTGGAGTGTTGCAGAGATTGTTGTCCTTCTTTCAGGTTCTCAAGCCTCTGGAGTCCTCACTTTACTTCTCAGGGCTCCTCTTGTTCACTTACGGTTTGGCAGGATTTCAAGCTCTGGAGTTGTGGTGGTTTCATATTCCTGATGGGGCTCACTGTGCTGCTGTGGGCCTTTTCAAAGCTTCAATCAAAGCCGAATACAATTCTATTTCAAATGCGTGCGGAGAGTTGCTTGGACTTCATGTGTTGGATTTTATGTCTCAGGTTTGTTCTGGTTAAGGTCCAGAGTAAAAACAATAAGTGACAAGTGTCAATCTAAATGCAGTTCAGAGTAATGGAGAAACTGATAAAAATGTCTCCAAAAAATATAGTAAATGTGACAAAATCACAATGGCTGAGTACTATCCAATGCTGCAGTACACATTGTATTTCCAAAACTCAGCTCGACGTTATCTGGCAGCAGAAAGGTGATGACCTCAAATGAAAGGTTTAGGCTTTTGACCATTAACCATCCATAACTGCAATGTGTTTCTCCTGATGAGAGTCTCCAATGAATGGAGAATACGAATGTTCTTCTCATCTTTAAAGTCTGGTTTTATTGTAAATTTTTAATTTTGTCAACTATTCCCATGAAGTTGCATCGGCAAGTGTGAACAATTACGTTCACAACGTGAGTGCTTGGTTATAAAGCAAATAGAACTCCAGTCTAAAACCGTGTTCCCACCCTCAAAGAACTACAAAGTTCCTTCATCCTGTTCTTGTCTGCATTTTCAGTGTGGTGTAAAGACCTGGAAAGATTGGGCATATTAGTCTCCTGATGTGTGAAAAAACTATTGCTGTTTTTATGTATGTTTATGCAATTTTTCCACACGACTGTAGAATGAGCATCGTCTTCCTTCCTACCACAAAAAACAAACTCATTTACGGATGCACATTTTTAAAAACTGTGGCTAAAGTGAAGTGCTGCAAGTGCTCAACCAGTCAGATATGTTCAGTGCTACAGGCCCCACCCCCAAAGTCCCTCACTTTTGCCAAGCACTGCCCCTGAGTAGGGACATTTTGGGTATATAATAATGTCCCCAAGACTTAATTTAGTTCCTGAAGAAAGTTTCTTACAATAGACATGTTGCTGAAGAAACCAACAACTTAATATACAGCATGTTTGCAGGTTGAAAGGCCTGAACAGGAGCCTGGATCAAGTTCAAAACGACAGCCGAAGCACGTCCACAAAGATAAGGAAGCACAAACAAGCAGTGTACAAGTTAGAGGGGAAACAGTTTGACAAGAGAAGTATAAATATACAACATCAGCAGCGGCGTGGGAAAGGTCACCGTGGGAACTGGGCCTTGTTTTTTGTCAATGAGTTTTAGAAAGCCAAGCGCTGACTCCAGTACAACAGACTTTTGGGTTCCCACCCAGACCTATAGTCGAGCAGTGGTGTCACATCCATTCCTTCATTGTTCTCCAGTTTCCTTTGCTGCTTGCAGAGTTTGTCACGTTGTTCTCTGGACGGAGCTTTCTTCAGGCCGTGGCCGAGGCTGCAGTGACACGCCGGGTTCCCACGATCTCCTGCCCTTCCTCCAGAGTTACTGCTTGCTCACCGCTCTGAACAGGAAGACGGTGCAACAAGGCCACTGAGAGTGTGGGCTAATTTAGGCCTACTCTGTCAGGTTTCCATTGTCTACAAAGGGATTTACGTGAAAGACCATGTGCCTGTGTCTTCTCTGAAGCTCATCACTACAGTTACGTGTGCGTGCATGATGTGAACTAGCGATGTAAATGCACTTTTAAGGGTAGAAAGAGGAATATCTTCATAATCAATGAGAACATTTTCCAGTGAGGGATAAGGTCAAGCTTGGAGGTCAGAGAGCAGCAGTGCTTCCTCTAATTTTATGCCATAAGACAGTACTTTCTAAACTGGGGGTCGGGAATGCTGGTCGTTCAGCCGTTCACTGCCTTGGTCCAGACTGAAATATCTCAACAGCTATTTGATAGATTGTCATGTAATTTTGCTGAGATATTCATGGCACCCAGAGGATGAAGCCTACTGCCTTTGGTGATCCCCTGACTTCTTATCTAGCAAATGTTAGCTTACTTACATGCTAAATTAAGATGGTGAACAAATGTTATACCTGCTAAAATTTGCATGTCAGCATCATTATCATGTGGTCAGAGCATGAGTTGTCTGTCAGCCTCTGAACAGCTGTAGACTCTTGTTGTGAAATATTGGATAATTTTACCTCTTTGTGCCTCTTAACATGGACTGTGACAAGGGAAAATCTCTTCAAAATCTTTGTTTGAGTGCATGAGACATTATACAAAGGGCCACAAGCAGCCATTCATTTAGTTTAAATGGAGACAGTCCAAAAATGCTGGTAGGCATTACCCAACTTTCCCAAACCGGTCATTATACATAAATAGCTCTTGCGTGTGCTTGCATGCATTTGATCTACAGCTTAATGTATCATATATTGTTGGGCCATGAAACTATAAAGTCAAACTTTACTCATACTACATTCCCCTCCATGTTTCACTTTTAATAAATTGTCCTGAAACTTTAAAATCCATTTTCACCTCATCTTCTCTCCATCATCTCCTTCTCAGCCTCTGGATTAAAATATAATTAATAAGTAAAATCTCAGGGGATAACAGCTTTCCGCCTGCTCTGTACAGACCAGGTGGCCTTAATGCTCTGTATGCTCTGTGTAGAGTACTTGGCTAATTAAAGTCACTCTCCCCAGCCTGGATGCATATTTTTGGGGATGTGATAAAACGCTGTGGCGTGGGGACAATCTTAAGTGCTGTGCTAGAGACAATAAAAGTGCTGCTGCACTCCTGCTGGTCTCACGTAGCCGGGTAATGCCAGTAGCACTGGGTTATGCTGACTAGCTAATTGAGGGGGTTGTGTAAGAGTATGAAATATTCATCATACTGTAGTTCCTCAGGCTATGGACCACTGTGCCAGACAGTCAAGTTATTCTGAAATGTGTTTTGAGAGAAATATGGAGAATAAAGCCTGTAGGTATGCATGAAAGAGTAAAAGTAAATGTGTGTGTGTGTGTGTGTGTGTGTGTGTGTGTGTGTGTGTGTGTGTGTGTGTGTGTGTGTGTTTTAATCCAATATTTATGGACCTGCATGCTGCAGGCAGGAGCTATAACTTGTGATTTTTACGCTAAAAGTCTCCTCCACGTGGTGCACGTCATATGGTGGATGGAAATGGGACAGCAGGACTTATGTAATAAAGTGCAGAGCTGAGGGGCAGGATGAGCTTCTTTTAGAGAGAGCAGCTCTGTTGGCCATGGGGACATCGACATATCTCAGTCAGATACAAGGCCCGCTGAGAGATTACCCACTTACACAGTTCCTGCAGACTGCCTCGCCCCCCTGAGATGACCATAATCCAACAGTCCACTGCTTCTGTTCTATGAGGAAAAACTATGTGCAACATATAACTTCTATGCTCACAATAAGACTTATGATTGTGTGCCTGAAGAATTTGATTAACTGTTTTCAGTGGCTCTTATAATATACAAAATATTACAGTATTTAACCCTATTGATTAAATTGTGCTCAAATTTGACTATTTTCTTAGTCTTTCCATACTTTTCATACTGATTATTGCTGCAGACTGTCATTAATTGATGTGCAGAGACTGGGATTATATGTGTCTGAAGATCAAGTCTGCTGCAGGGCACACTCCAGGACACTGAGACTCTCCTGCAGGGCTGCATCACAGACAGACAATCAGCTTAAAAAGGTGCTGAGTATGAACATGAGGACTCTGACGTGAACGCAGCACGCGTGAGTTTTATCACCTGAGGGCAGCTTCCTGAGACAAAGAAGGTGACACACATGGGAGCGACAGTCTAACAGTCTGCAACTGTTAATCAGCTCCAGTTTGACAATTTCCCTCTGAACAGAAAGACTTTAACATAAAAAAGCATTTCTTTACTGATGCATCTTTTAAAGGCAGAAGTATTTTTTTTTTATTTCTGACTGAGAGAAATATGAAAATAAACTTAAGGAGATTATTTTCCCATTTGTGACAAATTCATATGGTGCACAGACAGCACGTTTCTCACTGGACTTTATTCAGTCTTCACTACATGTGCTATCTGGACAGACATGGATGTAAATGCAACTTGACTGTTTGGTGGAGGCATGCAACCACGAGGTGCTTGTGTACTGTTACCAGTCAGCTTTGCTACTCATGAATGGCATCTGGTTAAACTTAGAAAAGTATTTCCACTCACACCCAATGTAGTTTTGCCAAAGTGTGCTTGATTTTTCCTCTCCATTTTTCTGCAATCAGTCTAAGTATCTGGACATATCTTACAGTGATGATCTGCATTATTATTTGAGTATTTGGGGTAGCAGTTGGAGTGGAAAGCCTCTCAGCATCTACAAACCCTCATCCACAGCCTGTTCATCAGCCCCCAGACAACATGCTCTGTAGAACAGCATCCGCCATGCGCCTTCTGAAAGTACATGTAAACAATCTGAAAACATCTGAAGAACAAAAGCGGACAATTTGTCCTTCCCGTCGACGCCCACGCGCTCGGCTCCATTGTTGACGAGGACCTCACCCACAACAATCACTGTCATCATCATAACTTCCGCTGAAGTTTTGGCAAAGATGGGCTGCTTGTATCCCAACTCTTCTCTGCACAGAGACCAATTACCACAGTTATTTATGCCAGTGGACATGAAAACAAAAAGTGGGGAAATCCTGGACATGAATTCCAGTGCATCCCTGTTGTTGTTGTTGTTGTTGTTGTTGTTGTTGTTGTTGTTGTTGTTGTTGTTGTTGTTGTTGTTGTTGTTGTGATTAGCTGCATGTGTAAATCAACCTTTCACCACGCAGAATGTGGGAGGTGACACACAAAACTATACAAGTACTTCTTCAGTGTTCTTTTTTCTTTTCTGTGCTTTGTAATGGAGATAATTTAGCTGCAAGCATGAAACCTGAAGAAAGGTATATTCAGAAGTTGCTGCCCCAGTTCTGATGTTTTCCCCTGTGTTACACACATGTTTTTTACACACAATGTATACAAGGAAATATGATATTTTTATTTTTCAGCAGGGATAAGATGTTTTCTAGAATCTGATCTGTGCACCTGCAGGCTGTACTGTGAGATCACTGTCACTTTAACAGAGTTCATTTCAGAGACCTACCTCTATTTGAATTAAAACCACAGCAGACATATCAGCATCCAATATGTGACACATTTTCAAGAAACGGATGAGCTGTAGCCATAAAAGACGTGAACTGCAGTGTTAAGAAATAGTCAAGAGCTGGTTGTAGCCAGGACTGGTTTGTACCAGCTATCAATACATACATGAATATATCTGAAATTATGCTGCATTCATGTGCTCCTCAGATGCTCCTGTTTGGGAAGTCATTCTTCCAACTTTGGTGTGTTTGTGAGCTTTTTAAATCATAACATGGAAACAACACCAATGCTACAGAGACAATGTGTGATAAATACCTTTTCTAACTAATCTAGATCACTGTGTGTGGAGAGCAGCTAACGGTTACCATACCACAAATTACATGTGAACAGAAATTGATATGCACTACATTAATTAATAAAAAGTTTCTTACCATCAACCAAACCCTTACTTTCATAAATGTGTCTGCATATATGATGTCAAAGTAAGCAAGTCATGGAACAAAGTTTTTGCTGATTTGAGAGAGTGTTCATGTGAATTTTCCCAGTCTGGAACAAAATTTTCCTATTATTCCAACATCGCATGGCAAAGTGAGAAATTCTGTCCTAAGTTTGCTACCCAGTTACTTTACTTTCACTATCAAAATGTCGTAGCGAATAAAGACTTTAGGAATGTGCAATTTGGTTGCAAGGAAACAATTATAGCACCGTCCAATCAAGGGCAATCAACTATGTAAAGAGGAAGCCAATGTAGCATCACAAGGAAGCAAAACTTCCAATAAATTTCAGTTTTTTAGACACAAGAGATTCAAAACATTGGCAGAAAATAGTCATATCTCCAAGCACTTTAAGCAGTTTAATGTCGAGTAACATTTGAGCAAAAAAAGCACTATGGCCTGCAGTGTGAAGGTAGTTTTGTTGTTGAGTGCACTTTACTGCACTTCACATATTTACTGAGACAGTATTATGCTTTATTTAAATGACACATAACTCGACTCATCCTCTCTCTTACACGACTGATGACACCTCCGATTAGACCCATTTCTATCATCACACATCAACATCTGGCATCAGCAAAAGGACGCTCTTCAGGCAACAGTTTTTCAGACTCATTGTCCACCGAGCTCCTGCTGAATATTTCATCCTCAAAGCAGAGATAGAGTGTCCCGTGCCATTCACACGATCTGTCTTTTGTCTGCGGTGTGAGGAGATCGGCAGACAAAACGAAATACCAGGTCAGCGGTGTTGGTCTCAAACAGCATCAAGGCTACAGGTTGAAACTCGAGAGATGTTTTGTTTTTCAGCCGGCATCTCATGTGCGACTCTCTGACGCTGCGCTGGAGTTCATGGAGGGCAGCTGAGGGACAGTTTGTCCTGAAACTATGATGCTCAGTGTTCACCTGAGCTTCAGCCCGGGTTCAGATTGCAGCTTTCTGCTGCTGCCGCACATCTGCTGCAAACACAAAGGGCTGAAACATCTCAACAACTATTGGATGGATTGTCAGGAAGTTCTGTTCAGACATTCATGGTCCACAGAGGATGACGCCCTCTGACTTTGGTGATCCTCTGACTTTACCTTAAGCGCCACCATGAGGCTGATATTTGTGGTTTTAACTTTAGAGTCTTGACAGCTATCGGATGGATTGCCATGAAATTTGGTACATATTTTAATGCCTCCCTCAGGATCAATTCTAATAAGTCTGTTGATTCCTATCCCATCTAGTGGCATCATCAGATTTAAATTTTAATTCATGTAATACTTTCTGATGGCTGATGACAAATAGCTGCACTAATGGCACTTTATGGGCATCTGCTATGCTTTGTGTTAAGTGCTCATTAGCACAGTTAGCATGCTAACATGCTAAATTAGGAATGTCACCATGGTAAACTTTACACCAGCTAAATGTCAATATGTTAGCACTGACACTGAACACTGACTTTAGCATTTCGCTGAAAACCTGCTGGCAGGTTTGGTAAAATTTGGTAAAACTGAAGTAAAAACCAATTTGTGCTTAAAACATTTAAGATTTACGCACTGGAACATTGTAAACTGTTATAATATAAGGTCAAAACATACAGTATAAGAACTGCTCAAGCTCTGCTGGATGCTGACATTTATTGCTAATACGTGCTAAGTGCTAATCCACTAATCAGTCTAATCGTTCTTTACTGTGCTGTTTATTTGTTGCTATTAGAAATGTTTGTTGTCACCCATAATAACTTAAGTACTAATCTAAAGAATCTGATTACAACAAATGTGAATGAAATTAAACTGAAGTCACATTGTTTTTAAGCTTGTCATGTGGGAACAGCAGCAGTCCACCAGAGTTTGAGACAGAAAACAACACATATAGGTCAGCAGGGAAACATCGTCTCAGCACATTTCTTTGCATTACTAATAATGAGGCCAAGAATTTGACCTTGTTCTCAGTATCTTGGCAGTCTCAGCGTGACCGCACTGAAAATGCTCTGCAGAAGAAAAAAGCCATCAATCTACCACTCCCATGCAAGTGTGAGCTTGTTAGTACTATGCACTCAAATTATTAGTTAGTCATGTTTTGTAAGAACATGTTTTCCTCATATCGTATTCGTCTGTATTGCAGTTACTGTAACGACATAAAATAAGTAAAGGGCTGAGAAACACCTTCATAACTGTGTCACTTAGTATGTTTTTTGAGTTTATATTCTATGTTATTGTGTTTTATTTTAGTTTTAACTTAGTGGAGGATAACACAGAGCGTTAACTGTCTGCAGACATTAATGTACAAAATTAATGTCAAAACCTTAAACTAATATGGCAGTTTTCACTTCACATGTTCATCGCTGAAAAGAAATGCGCTCACAGCACCCTCTGTTCAAAGTTATGATGATTTCTGCTGAATGTAAGCAGTCTTCTTCCAGTGGCATATTGTCTGTCAGAGGTTAAACGCTTTGCTCAAGGGCAGTCGTTTACCTAACTGGTTTTTCACAGCCGCTCTGATTGTTTACCCCCCCATTTCCTCTCCTCCTCTAAATCCAATCTTTACATCCCTTTGTGTCTGATCTGTTCTTTTGTTAGGTCCTCATCCTTGCATGAATGTTTGGGACACTGCCCCGTCTCATGACGTGCGCCGAGGTGGTAAATCCTGGAAATAAACATTACCCTTAATTATCGGCAGTAAATCTCTATCACTCACAGAGGAGATGTAGACAAATTATGGAGGATCTTCTAACTCTGAGTTATCTGACATGCAGATTCTGCAAAGTAAAGGCTTAGCACTGATATTCACGTCCAGTGTGCATTACCAGAGAAAAAATGGTGGACTAGAAATTAATCTTGTTCTGCTGTTAAACTTGCTGTATGCCACTCCTCACACTGCTGCTGTTATTTACACGACACAGGCTCCCTTGGAGGGTTTCACTCCCTGTTACGTCATGAGGGTGCTGTTCCATGGTGGCTGGCAGGTGGCAATGACCCCCGTCCCCTGCTTACCCAGGCAAGCTGGACCGGCAACATTTATGCTGTGATGTGCCAGATCAAGTAGCAGGCCTGCTATCTTGTTACTAATCTGATAATCTGTTGGGCACAGGAGATCTTTTCCATTCCTCCTTATGTAACAGGGTCTATGTTCAGATTCAAGATGAGAGTCTGGGCCAAAAGCTGACTGCTGTGAGGGACAGTCAGACCATTTTAGAGGAGGAACAGGACTCTGTGGTCACTTCAAGGAGGTGTATTAAACTTGTTTTTGTTTTGTTTTTCCCCAAATGTTCTCCCCCGTTCACATTGACTCCTACACAATTTTTTCTTCATAGAGGTCAAAGGTCAAGGTCAACCATAGTGCAGGGTCCCTGGAGCAGTTTTAAGGGTCCTGACCCCCAACACTGCCACATGTCCCTGAATTAATATCAGTGCATGTGTTTCCTTTACTGTATTTATCTTGGAGGATAAATTTCTCTTCGTCTCCAACTTGGCCTCCCTTTTCCCTGATTATCACCAAACATTTTAAGTAGTCACATCACAAAAACACTAACAACACTAACAGTAGTGGGAATTTGATTACCTATAAGCAAGGACAGTGTTACCATGGCAGCTGTAGTGTAAATCAGATACAAGAAATCACTCTGTATTCCTACTTCTTTAGCTCAGGTATTTATTTGAGATGCTTCTTGCAATACTTAACAGTACACTGCTTGTGTAGAAAACCCCCCAACATTTTAACATATTATCCAGTGAGGCATTCATTATATAAGAGTATAACAGATGTCATTTTCAAGAGATAAAAACAATTTTGAAGCATGGATGAGAATTAAGCTACAAGAGAAGCAGGGATATACGGCCCTAAAGGAAACAGAAAGTACCCTATTAACTGAAAAAAGCTTTGCTTGGGGCCTCAGGCACTGACGGCCGGACTAAAGCGTGTTATGTGTAAAATTTGTTATGAGAGTGATTCGGCTGTACTTATATTGCCTGTTGGCAACATCATTGACAAAATAAAGAGGGTCTTTCTGCAGAACACCCAAGTCAGCTAATCCTGGAGAGCGCTGATTTAGAGAGAAACAATCTAGAAAAGTAGGTCAGTCCCTCAGGGCGAAGAACTATAGAAATAATACATCCATAGCATACCTGACAACACTTTCACTGGAAAAAATGCAGAGCATTCTGAGCTACAATACTCAACAGTAAGACCGAGGAATGTTTATTGACTGAAAAAGTATTCAAAACATTTGCTTAAATGAAAGTAGAAATACCACCAATACAATATCTGTACATGCGTCCTCATTTTTATTGTACACAACATAGATATACTAATTCTGTCACATACTTTATCTATTGGTTCGGTTCATGCTCTGTAGAACAATGAAATCCTATGTTTAATTGAAAGTAGCACAAAGATCATATCAGGTGTTGAAACTGAGAAATTTCACTGTTTTTTGAAAATTATATCCTCATTAAGAATTTGATGCCAGCAGTGTGTTTCAAAAAAGTTGAGACAGTAGGAACACAAGGCTGGAAAAGTTGTGAAATACTGAAAGAAAACACCTGGTGGAACATCTCACCTCTCACATCTCACTCACTCAGGTGAGTAACATGATTGACTATAAATCGAGCATCACAGACAGGCTGAGGCTTTCTGAAGTAAAGATAGGGAGGGGTTCACCACTCTGTGACTAGTGTACTCTGTGAATAGTGTAAACAATTTAAAAATAATGTTTCTCAACATAGAATTGCAAAGAATTTGGGGAATTCATTGTCTATAGTGGATAATGTCATTAATAGATTCAAAGAATCTGAAGAAATCTCTGTAGACAAGGGACAAGGCCGAAAACTAGTATTGGCTGGCTGTGATCTTCGGGCCCTCAGACAGCACTGCATTGAAAACAGACAAGCCAAAAAGCATGGTCTCTGAACACAGTTTGTCACACAAATGCAAGCTGGAACTCTGCCATGCAAAGAGGAAACCATATATAAACCAAATCCAGAAACACAGCCGCCTCCTCTGTTCCCAAAGAGCAGGAAAACATTCCACTTTTCAAAATGACAGCAGCTGGTCTCCTCAGTTCCCAAACGCTCACAGAGTGTTGCTAAAAGAAGAGGTGATGCAGCATAGTGCTAAACACAACCCTGTCCCAGCTTTTTTGAAATGTGTGGCTGGCATCAAATTCTAAATGAGGACATAATTTTCAAAAACAGTGATAACATATGTTGTCTTTGTATTACTTTGAATCAAATATGGAGCTTCAGTGTTCTGCAAACCATCACAATCTGTTTGTATTTACATTTTACACAGTGTCCAAACTTTTTTTGGAAATGGAGTTGTATATAAATTGTAACATTAAGAGAAGCAATTCTACCACCAAACAACAATATTCTCACGTTTCACATTAAGTACACTTTGCTGCTAATGCTGTACTTTTACTTGTGTACGAATTTTGACTGCTGGCATTTTACTGGTAATGGAGAATGTTTGTTTTGTGGTATTGCTGTTTTTGCCTTGCAGATCTAATTACCCTACTTGTTCCCTACTATATGCCCATTCAGCCAACAAATAGGTTTCAAGTGTAAATTACTTTCTTCCCTTTTAAAACGTAGTCTTGAAAATCGACCAAGAAAGTGTCCCAAAATAAATAAAAACAACTATTTAGTGTGATTAAGTGAAGGTACACTTAACATAAAATATCAAATAAATGCTGTTGTGATTGCTTCCATGTGAGTTTTAACCAGTTTGTTTACTTTAAGGGCGGTTGTAAAAAACCAGTCTCACTTCCTGGTGTGTTACCCATGATGCCTTGTTGCAGCTATAAAAGCTCCTGCGTGCCGCCGTACATCGCAGTTGGTACTGGCAGGCGATGTGGTTAAAACAGACTCATCTCTCCCACGAACAGTCCCACTAAAGACTTTTACTGCAAAAGCGTTCAGCTTAATTTACGGATGGTGAACTTTTCTTTTGAGGTTTTACTGAACAGTAATTGTTTAAGCTGTCAAAAAGGACCTAAAGACCCGTGTTTCCTCGAAGCTATCATGCTGAACACCGAGGAAAGGTAGGAGGATGCTAATATTCTTCTAGAAACATCAACAAAACAGACGTTAACGGCTGCCGCGGATGTCAGTTGTCCTTATTAGTGAAGTCTCAGTTTGAAGTAAAGTTACATAGAGTCGGGCTTGTTGAGATAGTTTCACTTTACTTTTAGCTAGCTCGCAAAACAGCAGGAAAACAACTGCTAAAGAAAATTAAGCAGGCTGTCCTACACGCAGAGTTAGATGCGTTCAGGCAGCAACTGCCAAGTTAAACGTCCAGCAGACACGATTTAATTTTGTGAGTGAACACCAGAAAAAAAGGAGCCTGGAACGCATTATGGCTGTGCAGTGTTGACGTGAAATAAACTTTTGTCCCATTTTAGAGGTGCTGAAAGGCTGCTGAACGTCTCCAGATCACCAGTTTTCACCTCTTTCCGCTTTTTCTTGTTAAAATCCCAAGTAGGAAACTTTCCCAAGTACCAATGTGTCTGCCGGGAAGCTGCAAGTTGTTTCTTGTTGGTTCGAATACTGTAAGAAATGGGGTCTCAACCAAGTATTATTATGATTATTTTCACTATCGATTATTCTAGACTGATTAATTCATTTGTCTCTAACATGGCTACAAATGGCTAGAAATGCCACTCAGTAGTTCGTAGATAATCTGAAACTTTTTTGTAATTTACAAAGATTTTAAACAGAGAAAAGTTGCAGATCCTTATTCGAGAAGCTGAAAAAGGCAAACTGTAGACGTTTTCGCTTGATAAATAACTTTA
The DNA here is from genome assembly GCA_037975065.1 of Chaetodon trifasciatus. Lineage (NCBI taxonomy): Eukaryota > Metazoa > Chordata > Actinopteri > Chaetodontiformes > Chaetodontidae > Chaetodon > Chaetodon trifasciatus. The sequence goes on from JBBMOE010000002.1 coordinate 17,461,915, forward strand.
GTGATTTATTGATTAAAATGCTTGGCAACAGCACTAAAGAAATTAATTCAAGGACCACTGGAGCTCAGAAATAACAAATCAATTAATGGATTAGTTGAGGGACAGAGGATCAATTGGCATAAATTTTGATAATTGGTTAATTAAGTCATTTATCAAGCAACAAATGTAAATATGCACTAATTGCAGCTTCATAACTGTGAGGAGTAAGCTATTTTGTTCTGTTTTTATCATGGGAAATTAATTACCTTTGAGTTTTGATCTATTGGTTAGAGGAAAAAAAAGGTTTTTTTTGGCTGATATCAATATTTGAAAGTTTTAAAGTCATGTCTGATACCATATATTTATGATGAGGATTTCTCCAGCCAAGACTCACACTGGTTATGGGGCCATTTTACAGTTGAAAACTTGTCAGTGTTCTCTGGAAGACAAACTACACATTAAATGCACCTTTGGCATTTCTGCACTGTAATTTCTTGTAACTTACCAAACACCATATACGCTTATACCGATGTGTCTCTGATGACCTAAAATCATCTGACGTGGGAAATTGACCCATTTCTGACATACTCTAAAGTGAGCCATTAATCAAAAAAAAAATGGGCAGACTGATCAATAATAAAAGTTATAATTAATTGCAGTCCTGCTTACAGTTTTGCTAAGTGTAGGCCTTTTTTTTCCCTACAGTACATACTGTACTGAACTGTTTATTGCCTTGGCTTTTCCAATTTCTGACCTTTACTGCGTGCATGTGCAATCTAATAGTGGCTTTGTAGTAATCTTAAGCTGCTGTATTTGATTTTGTACTGGGTGTTTGTCCTATTGCATTACTATAGAGGTCCTATAGGGATTTGGTGTTGCTGTGATGGTGTTATGTCTGTTTATCATGCGTTGCTTCTTTCTTACTTAAGAACTGACTGTGAGATAATCCCACAATACATCATTTTATGAGCAATTACATGGATAAATTATAGCCTGTCTGTTTTTTTCCTCTGTACACAATCAGAGGCATAAGCCTTGCTGTTGTCCGCTGCGTGTTTACCATCTGACAATGAGCGAGAGAGGAAGAGCTCCATTGAAGCAGATAGCCAGAGCAGTGACTGTATTAGCTCTCTGACTGTTATAGCCCTGTCAGCTGAAGGCATCAACTGGCCTACATCAGCCTGGTTGCATAACCGCACCGCACCCCCGCCCCCCCCCCCCCCACTGGTTCACTTCTCAAGCATCAATGGAATTTGAGTGTGTTTTTTGTATGTGTGTGCGTGCATGTGCATGCGTGCGTGAGTATTAGAGAGGAGTCAGGGGTGCATACAGTAAAAAAACGGCTGGATTATCTAGCTTGAGCAACCTGAGTGTAAGCAAGTGCCCCTGTAAGTGACCTGGAGACTGATCTCTCCTGTTGTTGCTGGAAGATTTTGGATCAGAGCCATGTGAAGTTTTCCGTAAGGTAACCAAAACATTAACTGCCAACCAGTGTCATCTGGCATCTGGAAATGGCAACGTCAGCTCATATAGTTGACTGCAGGCAAGACAGTGGTACAAACCTTTAGCGTGCGCCTACAAGTGAGCCGCAGGCAGACTTGAAATGAACACATTCCACTTGGAAAAAACACCCACCAACAGGCTTTTCACATGTGGAAAAGAAACCGGTTTAGAGCTGCAATTTGCAAAATTATCTTTTTAGTAATTAAATTTTGAACTTGTATTTGTTTAATGGTTCCATAGAAGTTGACGTAGAAACCAGTTAAGGCAAAACCTGCTTACAACCTCTGAAGTGAGAGGATTTGCTGTTTTTGTTTCTGATATCATTGTAAACTTAATATCTTTTGGCCGACAATATTTAGTTTAATATCATAGATGACTAAGATAGGAGGTGCTAATCAATTTTTTATCTGTTCAGAAAGTGACCTTTTACTGTCAGTGTGTGGGCACTGTTTTCCAGTGTGATGAGACTGTGTATGCCGGCTACACGGACTTGTTGCTACCTTTTTCTTTGCTTTTTCTGGAATGAACACAAGCAGATGTCATTGTTTTCGTTTTCCCTCCAAGTGTTTTTGATTATAGCTCACCAAACTGTGCCTGTACTGACAAAGCCTCTGCTGAATTGAACTTTGCACATGTTGGATTCCACAAACTACAGTGAGCCAGTGTTTGGGTGGGTGTCTCTGTAAGGGGTGATTTTAAAATTGCCATGCACTCCACATTAGTGCTGCCTGTTTGGGTTTGGGTTTATTCTTTGTTTCTTTACTGAACAACTTGTAGTTTGGACATGTGCAGTTTTGTGATGCCTGTTTATTTGGATTTTCCCTGTTTCCCTTTCTGTCTTTTTCTTGAGCGCCACTATGAGGTTGACATTCTTAGTATTTAATGGAAAGTCTCATGATTGCAGTGACATTTGGTACACATGTTCATGTTCCCCTCATGATGAACTGTTCATCTAGCACAATCATAAGGTAACTGAATTTGTCTAAATGTATTACCAGCAGTAATGATCCCTGCAAAACTTATGACGTTCCGTTCATCCTTAGTTGTACTTTGTGTTTGGTGCTAATTATTGTTAGCATTCTATCAGGCTAAACTAAGATGATGTTCATGGCATACAGGTCTGCCATTCACCGGCTCATTAGCATACTTACCTTGGCATTTAGTTCAAAGAGCTGCTGTGCACAAGTGCAGTGTGTGCCTGACCAGCTGTGAACAGCCACTGTTTGGCTGCAGAGGTCAGAGCAGTGGGTTTTGACAGAGATACGTCCAACCACACTCAGGTTTCAGAGCACGTGTGTCTTTCCTGTTTCTGTCTCGACATCTTTTCCGACACGCTGTTCTGCCAAATGTCCAGGGGTCAGAGGAGGTCTGAGGACCCTCTGTTTACTTTCCTGCATACAGCAATGTGCTGCTTATGTCTCCAACCTAAATCATCTTTGCCACAGGTTTTTAAGGGGGGGGGCAGTAAGTTTGTTTATGTTGATTATCTGGGTTTGTGTTGAGTCTTTTTCCATTTCTAAGCTGGTAATTACAGTGTTAGAAGCTGTCTTCTTCAGTCTTCTTGGAGGACCTACTCAGAGCACTTCCTGTTTTGGTTGAATCGTGCCTTTCTTGGCTGACAGCCAAACTTCAGCAGCTCAGAAACTGGCCAACTCAGGTCGTTCATGCCCTGAAACAATTTACCTGAATCAGTTCTCAAAACAACTTGCAGCTCAGGAAGAGCAAACTGGAAGTGGAAGCGTTCATCCCTTGGGAAAAAAGTTTCTCTTGCATACACACATGCTTGCTCCCATACTGGGAGAATCAGACTATGACGCACTTGGCATCTTTGAATCTCTCTGCAACACACAGATGATTAAATCCTCACCGGCATACTAACACAGTCCAGGCTTGTGAGTGTACTCGGCCTTCACATTGCTGCACAGAGTCTGTGTCACCCATCAAGCCAACCTCCTTTAAAAACATAACCCATATTCTGTTTTTAGGGTGACCTCACAACCTGTCGGGGGGGCTAAAGGCTGCTCCAGCTAGAGTGGCATCGTGGTACGGGAGGGTGGGGAGAGCTGCTGGGAGTGTGGCTGAAATGTCAGAGGACGAAAGTGTTGTCTTTCAAAACAAGCTGGCATTTCAATCAAGGACAGGTTCTTGTGTCCATCTCTGAAAGGGAAGATGGAAAAAGAGGAGCTTGACAAGTGTGCTTATCTGTTCTTCCACCTGTGGCCTACCTGTTGTCCCTGATACAGTCTGTAATGGTTTTGTTTCTAAGGAATAAGTGAAGAGGAAATCTTGGCTGTCAAGATTTAGTTTTAGTGATGTCCTACCAACATTCACCTCATTCTGAACGGCACTGTTTACACTACTCAAGTACTGTACTTAAGTACAATTTAAATACACTAAGTATTACTGTTTTTGTTACCTCTAATCCATATTTCAGTATTGAGATATTGTAATATTGTACACATCTATGATGATCATATAAAATCAGATGTGTTGTTATAGATTAAACTACCTAAACTACTTATTGAAGTAGTTAGCATTAGTTCATACTTGACTGCCGCTTCACGTTCATGCATCGTTAATGATAAAACGTCATATCATTGTGACACGGAGAGGAGCTGCTCTGGTGCACAATGAGTACTTCTGCTTTGATTTCACATACGATTTTAAATGCAGGATTTTAACTTGTAATTGAGTATTTTTCTACTATAGTTGCAACTTTTTAGGGCTGTAGCTAAAGATTACTATCGATTAATCTCCAGATTATCCTCTTGATTAAGCAGCTAATCATTTGGTCTGTAATAAACAGCAAAAAACACTGAAAAATGGCATCATGGTATCTTGGAGCTCAAGGCTGAAACAACTAATTGTTACAGCTCGTTTACTCGAATAAAGCATCACCAAAATGAAAAGAAGCAGACAGTACACTACAGTAACAAGGAGAGCAGGACAGTTCACGTGTTGTCTCTGCATAGTTAAGAACCAGGGACATGATGAGACAGGGAACGGGTGCGTGCTGTCACTGCTGTGGAGTGAACTGGCCGGGCATAATGAGCTCTGTTTTCCATTGCACACTTTGGTTCGTAGCTTTGCAGATGCGGTCGTCCAGGTTACCTGTCTGGTCTGCAGGGAAGCTGTGAAACAGATCCTCCCTCTGACAAACCAGATACATGTAGCTGATGTTTTTCTTTAGCACGTGACTCGTATCCCAGTGATCACCCACAAACAGGTCAGTCTAGCTGGTACAGTTTTAGATATAGAATGCCTTGGTGCTAGAATGCCTTGGGGACAAAGCTGGTGTATGTCGGTGTATTTGCTCATCTACAGGGCCAGACTGAGGATCTCCAGCCCTCATGTCCAGGCCCATCTGGCAGCATCGGCCGGCCGCCATCATGTCTGGTTTGAGACGCATGGCCGTAACTCAAAACGCCCAAGATGTGTGTTCCCGAAAGAGTCCCGAGCTATTTGCAGAGGTGTTTACAGATCATGTGCTTGTTTGTGATACATGCCTTCCACCGCATGCACAACCTGTCAAGAACTCTGTGCATGCTGTGGGAAATAAAAGGCTTTTATTTGGTCTGTGGTCGACTCGTCATAAACTTTTTTTTCAGGAATTAAAGGACTGAAAGTTCCTAGAAGTAATTCAACAGTTTTTAGTGTTGCTGATGTCCATATCACATGCTCATTGGCTTTGTTCTCTGTTATGTACAGGGTTGGATGAGTGCCACAAATCTATGTATAACCAATCAGACCCGACTGACTGGAGCACTGAGTCTTAAGGTTTAAGGCAGTCGTTGTCCTACTTCCACTTTTTAGAAACTCCACTGGCAGATTTTTCAGCCTGAGGCAAACATTATCATATTGCTCACAGGACTAAAGTCACATAGGAGGAGTTTGTGTACTTTGTCCCAGGTTACATTTTAATCAGTGTCCGGCTAAACTCTGCATCAGTAACAGAGCAGGATTCGTCATCACGTGTTTCAGTTTCATCTCTGTCCGTTCGAGTTAAAGTTGGAGTTGTCATGTAAGCACTCAAAAGTTCAGTTTAGATTCAGTGTTTCACAGCAAAATGCACTGTGTGAATCCTTGAGGTCTAACAAACGTGTAGAGCGCATCTCCTTCCTCATTAACCATTTGCATCGTCTACATCCAGGTTACTTCTCTTTTCTTCTTTTTTTCTTTTTTCCCTGCCTTGGTTTGGTGCATTGCTGTGTGTCATCACTGCCAAACGACAATCACCAGAATGAAGTGAAACTTACAGCATGATGTGAAAAACATTGCTGCATTGCGCAACAAGCAGTTAAAAACACCACAGGGTACCTTCAAATGTCCTGATGCAGCTGAAACAGAGGCTTGTGCCTTGAACCATTTCCTTTAAATTGGCCTGAACAGATCACCTCACAGACTCTGACCTGGATTTGAACACTGGATGGACTCTAAACAGCTCTTAAAGCAGCCAACACTAACAACGTCCATGCAGTTTAGTTTGGCAGGCTCGCAGCTGGTAGTTATGTGTCACATTGAGTGCAGCTCTTCATTCAAGCTAGTCACTGTGAACATGAATTTATCTTACTTTTAGTCAGTTATGGAATAAGTCTTCATTTGCCTCCCACTATAGCTGTTTTTATTTTAGAGCAAGTACAGGACAGATTCAGTGAGACAGTCTGAAACACTGCTTCATCTCTCTCCTTTCAGTTCCTGGTTAGCGGGGTCTCGGCTGCCCAGCTCCATCCCTCAGTCTCCGGGGCCTCTGTGGTGCTCCTGATGCCCCTCACCCACAACTGAAGATCCCGGGTGGGCGAGGGACTGTCAGGGATCACTCTCTCTACGTGCTACTACACAAGGTGACGGTCCTCGACTTCACACAGAGCTGTAGTTTAACATTTGTAAAGCTTCCCAGTGATGTCTGCACAAACTGCTGCTCACCTTAAAACAGTAGGAAAGTGCGAAAGTCAAAGTTTAAAACTTTAAACTGGGACTTCAAATGTTGTGAAAAGAGAGTTGGATGAGATAAATCTTTGTCCCAGATTGGTATTTTAAAGACTTTTTATTTTGAGATAAATGATGAAAAAAAGTGGCCATGTGTTGCTCTTATTCGCTGTAAGCACTTTAGGTAATAACTGTTAAGCGCGTCGTCCCTCAGCGACCACTCAGACTCATTAAACACATTAAACTCTTGCTAATGAGTTTTAGCCTCATTTTGCTAAGTTCCCTTTTTTTTTAAGCTTAAAAATCCTTTAATCTGTGTCCCAATCATCATCTTCTTTCATTCACCTCGTTTCCTCCTTATGAGTCAGAAAGTAACTTATTAACATTTTCTATTGAATTTCTGTGTTTCGTAAACATCAACACACAAACTCCTGTGTGCTCTCGTCTGTGTGCACGTGTGTCATGTTGTACCCCAGACATGTGACTGTCCACAGGGATTAGTGATTTAGGATCAGCCAGATCAGTCATAACTGCCATATTAACATCCTCATCTGTCCTCAGCGAGCAAAAAACCCTGTAACGTAACGGCTTTATCAGATTTGGTCACCGAATACACTCGTACTTTACATTCACTTCTATTTTCTTTTAGACAAGGAAGTATAACTTGATTTACACATCCGCTTTTCAGTATTTATGCATTTTTACACAACTGTTGCATCTATGACACATCAGATCCAGTACATACAAGTAAAATAAGAGTAAAATAATGTACCAACCAAACAGGTGACACATTTAAGTTATACATCACAGCTTTCAGAAAAAGCTCACACTAAGCCGCCACATGCTGTCAGTACAAAATCATACGCCTGACCAAACGAGACTTAGAGCTCAGTAAGATGATAAAGGTCCATGTGGTTTGTCAAACCACAGATCAGTCACAGTTCAAGACTTCAGACTCTGCTGCACACATGATAGTGCTTCATCAAGAAAGCGGCATAACTACAACCACTTCCTCACTTCACATCAGAGCCACTCTCAGATACAGAAGGCTTTTTCATTTTGTGTCATCTGGTTTTTAAAGTTTAAAGTGATGTCGTCTTTTAACACAGTAGACAAGACTCAAAAAGGCAAAATGCCAAGCTTTTGTTCAGAAGTCAAACTTTTCCCATATGTATGTGAGAGTAGCTCCAGTTTATGGACCGGGCCTTTAGTGGACACAGTTTTAAAATCAATCTTAACGCCAAATATATGATAAACTGAATAATTTTTTCTTTTTCTGTCGCACCCATTCTAATCCAGGATGAGAAGTTAACGGTGACACAGGCCACTCCAGTGAGCGGGAACCCCTCTCGTCTGCGCTTCCACTACCAGCTGAGTGAGCGCCGCTCGGCCTCCTGGGACACGGCTCTATCAGAAGACAGCCTCTTCCTGGAGATCCCTGCCGGGCCGCTGGTGGAGGGGAGCAAGGAGGGGTAAGGATCTGTTGATTTACAGTGACGTCTCAGCAGGAGACCTTTTTCTCCTCCAGAAATCCATCTTTATATCAAATTCTCCCCTTATTTAGGTTTTGAAAAGTTGCTCACCAAAGTTTGTCAGCTGCTTTACCAATAGATCGCTAAATATGCCAGCTCAGGGGAGCTATGAGGAGGCCAAGTAAATTTACAGTACATCCAGTGTCACCGCTGTGAATTTCATTACAGCTGATGTCTTTTCATAGCTGCCTTCGAGCCCACAGGGAGATTAGATACTTGGAAGAGAGATTTAATTTTATTAAATTCTCTCATTTAGTCCTGGCTCGAGTGTGAGACATGTTTGACAGAAATCAGCCGTTGCTTATGTCAAGATTAATTGTTCTCCCACAGTATCAAATAAACTGTGTTGAAATAGAAATAATCCCGTCAAGTGTTGTCAAACAGAGCAATTAATGCAAACCATACGGGTCTAACTTGTTCGTGAGAGGCTGTTATCATGTTTAAAGGCTATCAGTGCACCCTAAATTAAAATGGATGCTATTAAGTTTCTGTTTTCATCGTCTGTCTTTGGCTGTAATCGATGCTGGGACAGAGTAACCTTGCCTGCTGTGGGCACAGAGCCAGTCGTCTGGGCAGCCTGCTTCACAGCTGCTACTGCATTATTATGTAAACTTGCAGCTCTTATGTAAAGAGAAAAAAAATAAATGTGCGTCATCAGCTCGCCCCTCGTTCACCGGCCCTCTCTGTGTGTTCATGTTGCCAGGCTAACCGCTCTGCTCGAGTTTGCAGAAGAGAAGCTCAAAGTTAACTTTGTGTTCCTGTGGTTCCATAAAGGCAGAGATGATCGATGTAAGTGTACCTCTTATGTTCATATACTCTTCTTTTGTTTTGGTGTCCTCACAGCTTTTGTGCATTGACTTGAAAATATGAAGACCTTTTAAACGGGTCCCCAGTCAATAGTAAAGAGATTTGCTCAGTGTAGTGTGTGGGTTAGCTGGGTTAACGAGTTCTGAGGCCTGCGGTAAAACTTTGTTGTCTGTTGGCGGAGCCGGCCTCTGCAGTGGGGTTAACCAGCGTTAACAGCTCCCTCAGAAGCTAAAAAATTCACCTTCAAGCTTCAGCACTTAATTTCAGTACGCATTGTATCTTGTTTGTCTGATATGTGCAGCAATAGAGATATAAAAACAATGATTTGTGGTTTTAAGAGGAGTTTGGTCCAGACTTCTGTACAGGCACAGATATATGTAACCTGACTGTGACAGCAAGACTCTGGAGGCAGCACACAGTTCAATGCCAGCAGCCTTTAAGACACAACATATTATGGTACAAATCACCACCAAATTGACACCAGGAGCACCTCTGACTGTCCTCATGTCTCTTCAGTGTCCATCATCAAGACGTTCCACTACATGGGCTTTGAGATGGTGAAGCCGGGAAACCCCATGGTACCAGCCCGGCCCGATCTGGCCTTCATGGTTTACTCTCTGGACAACATCAGCTCAGACGAGGAGTGACTGCCACACCGGCTCCTTACACCTCCCTCTCCCACCCTGACCCACCTCCCTTCCCTCCCCCCCTCCCTCATGCCTTCTGCTTGTTTTCCTCACGTCTCAGTCTGACACAAACCCCTTCTCTCCCTTAGACATCTCTCATCACTGACTGGGAGGTGTCCCTTTTTTTTATAGACTTGTGATTTAAGGGGGTGTTTGGGAGTGGTAAGATTTCCATGTGATGCAGACACCCCCGCCTCCCCCCTACTCCCTTCCCTGAGGATAACTGCAGATTGGAGCAGTGTAGCTTGAACTAAGTCATCACGAGCATCCTGGGATTTCTTTTTTATTTCCCTGCTTAGTGGTTCCTCCTTTGGCCACATTATTTGTTTGTGCTGCCATCAACAAGACAAACAACTGTTGACATTCAGGAGAAGGTGGTGTTTTACATTAAAATTCAGCATATCTCTCCTCCGACAGCTTGACCTTTTCTAAGGAAAGACTTTGGTTTGTCTTTGTGTGCTGTATACCATGCAAATGGTGATTGTAGGGCTAAAAGAGGGAATTATGGGTTTGGTATAGTAAAAAAAAAAGTGTTGTTTTGCTTCATAATATAGATGGGTTAAAGCCTGATGTGTTACATTTAACATTAAAGCACATGTAAACATTTCTTTACACTTCTTCCTGATGTATGTAAAGGCATCATTCCAGCACGTCACGTGCTCTGGGTTTCTTTTTGTTCTCTCTTCTGCCCAAAACCGCCCCGCCACAAATGTGGAAATATATCTGTCTGTCTCTCCAGACTTAAGAAGCCGCCTGCATGTTGAATGTCAGAACAGGGAAGCTGCCGGCTCGCAGAGGCAAATATCTTTGCTCCTGGCCCTGCTCTGAGCAGTAATCAGCCGTCAGGCTGACAGTGGGGGTTATTAGTGTACTGGAGAGGACGGGGTTCGCTTCACGTCACACGTGCTTTGTACTTTTCAAAGGTCCTAGCTGAATAGCTGTTGGTGTAAGATGGTCAGGTTTAAAAAGAAGCTCCACTTTGCATTAAAATGTACATACCATGTCTGAATCGAGCGAAGCTTTAGCCCCAGTTTGTGCCTCTTAAGCTTAAGTCAAGATAAACATCTGTTAAAAATAAATATCTGGCAATCACTGAAAACCCTCAGAGGTTGTTTGACAACATTTATCATCTCAATAAGACACAAATCTTTAACCTGTCACTTTAAGTTGAGGCTGAATTTTCTATCTGGAAATGATTGTTTGTCCATGATGACATTAAAGATCAGTGCAGAGAAACTGATACTGATACAGAACTTTTTTTATTCTTTGTAATATCCAGCTGCCGTCTTTATTTGAATGAGGAAAAAGAAGTGCAACTTTTCATACAGCAAACAGTGTGTTTGTTTTTTATTGTCCAGATAGTTCTGGAATTATCTGTGGAACAGTGTTAAGTTTTGTTGAACAATCTTCTGGGTGTTTCAGAGATCACAGAAATATCCTGTGACTTACAAACTGGGGCCAGCGAAGCTTGGTTCAGCCCCGTACAGTCCTCAGTAGTACTACTGTCCCTCACGAGCTGAAAGCTCGACAGCAACGAGGCTTTTTGTGCCTAAAGGAGAGTGCAATGTCAGTATTTTTACTCTTGAGTCTTATTGAGGAATGTGTCCATGTTCATTATTCGGTCCGTGCAGATCCAGACCCACGCTGTGTGAGGAAGCGAGCTCACTGTGGAGGCACAGCAGGAGCACTTCAGGTGATTACCGTATATGCAATGACATAAGGACACGCCTGTGCAGGTTTTTTTTTTTAGTTTTGTGGTTTTTAGTACTCTGAACAAAACGCCAAAGAATCCACTCTGTCTGTAACAAACTGTCCATTCAAATCGTCTTGCTTTCAAACTTCAGCTCTTTTTAACCTGATGTGTAAAGCAGCAGTCATCTACATTCCCCATGTCAGCCATACTACCTGTAACACCTCAGAGAAAGGTGACGTCTGTTCCAGAGTGGTGTCGGGGTGGGGTGGGGCGGGGCGGGGCCTTTCTCTTCTGCATGTGTTCAGATCATGAGTCTTCGTTGCTACTGATTGAGCCCTGACTATAAGCTGTTAGGAAATGTCAATATATGAATTTTCTCAGAGGTATATTTTTATGTATGTGTATTTCTCTAATGTTTACTGTGATAGTTTAGGGATTTATTTTTTGTTCTCTGTGACCTGCAGTACTTAGCAACCATTCAACGACAATCCACATTTATATACTCTGGAATTTTTGGTCTTTGGGGAAAAACAATAAAAGTTGTTATCTAAATGAGTGCTTTCTGTTTTTGTTTTTTCTTCATGGGTTTGCTCGCAGGGCATGCGTGCATGTGCATGGTCGTCACATGGTTTTTTGCCCCGGGGCGTAGTTAAACTTGTTTTGTGTTTTTCAAGATGGCAACTTTGAGTTTGTTTTTGAAGTGAGAAGCGTCTGACTACAGAGGGAACAGCACAGGAAGCAGGCCGAGTTCATAAAACTGAGAAACCATATTTAAAATAACTACAATTATACAAATTAAGACTGATAATGAGATTTGCAGAAATGAAAGTGTTTCTTGTTTTGTAGGAAGCAGTTTCACCCAATCACTGACTCACAGGCGCTAATCTCCAACCAGCTCAGCTCACAGCACATTACAGCTCACCGCTGGCCTCCCGCCAAAGACTGCAACCTCCCAAGTCAGTTGATCTACAGATCTATTTTCAGTGACCGGGCCAGGACGGACTCAGCTGTGCTATATCGGCGTCTCTAATGCAGCAGCAACCTGCTTTAAAACCTCTGTTGTTCCTCCTGAAGGGGAGAGGCCATGCCATTCAGTTGTAGTACAGAGGCCCTGAGGTGCCAAAAACAACAACAGTGGGCTGGTGCTCTGCTCTGCGCGTTTGCTCATAGGTGCCACCTCTGCTTCCACAGAATAATGAGAAACCAGCAGCAGGAATGTGTGTCACCAGTATGAGCACAGTGCAAACAAACTGGGGACTCGCTCATTCAAACATTGCTCCACAGAGCTTCTAGTGTTCAAAAACTGTTTTATGATTCCTCGTGTTTCCTGAAATGTTCTGTTTCATTATTATGTTTTCTAAAATATTCTCACTGTCTTTTTAAGGTGTTTCCTCCAGTGCTGCTGTGTATCAATGCTGAGAAGCAGCTATCAATGTGAGGCCTTGTCATCACCAATGAAAGAAGAGCTCTTCAAAAGCCACAAATAAACCTCTGCACATCAAGACAGCCTGGGAAACTCCCTGATAGTGTTGATATTTGACCTCTTGGGATGCTACAAACGCTTGTCCCCTATAAAATGGATCTCGGGGTCCTGTAAAGTGCTGCTGTTTGGGGCTTTATGTGCGTCTGCTTACATCAATCCATCAGGTCACAACAGTGCACTAAAAATCTGAAGTCAGGCATTCAAGCCGTGTCACTAATCTCCTGGGCTAAAGAAAGACCAGATAGTCCCCTCCTGGCCTTAATCTTGTGTTGACTTTATATAAACTCACCTCAGATTGAGGCAGATAAGCTGTTACCACATCAGCAGCACTCACAGCATGGCAGTTCTGGGAAACTGCCACTACGTCCTCGCATCAGTTTCCAGCTCCCGTTTAGCAGAGTTAAAAGCAGCCCGTCAATGGATAATCCCTCTAAAGAGACTGAAGCCCGAAGAGCAGATCAGATGTAATGTGCTTCAATGAAAACCTGCTTTTCAGTGCTTCTGCCCTCCATCATCGCAAAGTGGTCTGACATAAGTACTGCTGACAAGTAGACTCACCACAAGGTCCATTGAGTAGCTGCTCTGGAGCTTTCCATCATGTCACATGGTCTTTTTCAGCAGATGGAGATTATTAGCAACTCTGTGCTAATAAATATGTGATGTGATTGAAAGCTCCAGAGCAGATCCAGTAGTTATGGAGCAACATTAGCATTCATCTGTTTTTTAGCTCTGGTTTTGGTCTCTACTGTCTCCTGAGGGAAACGTCACACTCTTTAGCTGCTAAATGCTAACTTTGTCCGTCTGATGTTTGGTGCGGAGCAGATGTGTACAATGGATTTTCAGAGAGCTTTTTGGCTGATAACAGCCGCCTGCTGCACCGGAAAGCGACGATGTGAGAAGTGAGAGTGAACCAAAACAGTGAAGTTGTGGCTTGAACAGCTGAGAGATGAGCTGAAACTCACGGCTAATTATAAATCACTGTGAAGCCGAGTGGAGCTGCAGATTCAGGCGCTGAATCTCTGCAGGTTCATCACAAAGACCCCAGCTTTCACAGCCGTTTGATAAATCTTCATTACAGCCACTTTAATGTTACTGCCACTGACATTATTGACACAACTGTCCCGGCTGTCTCTTATTAGCCTGACTGAGCTGAAAACACTGGAGATTAACTTCCTGTTGTACAAAGATTGGAAAACACCCAGCATCCCCACCTTAAACAAAGGTGAACACGTATCATTGTGTAACCACCGTCTCCTATTTCATAACAGTTTAAACTATGCATTACACAATTCATGCAGAATACATTAAGACCATCTGCTCCGTCCCACACAGAACGAGCTCACACATTTAGCTCTAATCTTGTATTGACTTCAACTGCAAATCCACAGAAATCAGAAAAGGTACAGAAGGGATAAATAACTTTCAGAAGAGCAGCTGATTTTCTTTAAATCTTTAAATTCTGTTCAGTTTAGTTCAATCACTTCATGATTGAAAAGTATCAAATAGTGCTCGTTTTGACGATGAATAAACAACATTCAACTTTTCATGGCCAAACCCTCCAGCATTTAACATGAAACAGATAAAAACAACTCAGACAAACGCTGAGAGTCAATAACTGAATAACTGGATTTATTTTAAGAAACAACACAAACATACCAGAAGACTCGTTTTTTTACATCCACACTCACAAGCTCACATTCATTCTCACGCGCCAAACTCAAAGCGTGGGGCGGCGTCGCTACTTGTCCTTCTCTTTCTGCTCCTTCTCTTTCTTGTCTTTCTCGGCTTTGGCCTCTTCTGCTTCGTGCTTCTTGATCAGCTCCTCGACTTCCTTCAGCTTCAGCACTTTGATGCAGGTCTTGCCATTCTCGCGGGTCAAAGTGGCGATCTCCACTGAAAAAACAAAGATGGAGCCAGACGGCGAGGAATGATTAAGTACACATTGAAATTTAGACATAATGTATATTTCAAGTGTAGTTCAGTTTTTGGAACATGCTTTTTTGGTCACTTGGGGGGAGCAGCGCAGGCTGAAAACAAAACACTGACACATTATCATCTTACAAAGCTGATGTGGGGAGCTTGTTAGCAAACTATTGCTTATGTAGCCTGACTGTAAATGCTGTTTTGTTTTCAGGCATCTCATGAAAAACACATCTTTATCCTGGTGAGACGACCAGATCAAAAAGCTCTCAACATATCTAGTTTTTCAAACTGTACCTTTCTCTGCAGACAGCTTGCTGACATCCATGGTTTTATTGAGAACTTTAATGGCGAGAGCAAGGGCTGCAGAAAGTGTCATCTCTCCCTCCTTGAAGTCCTGCTTCAGCATGGAGACAGCTGCCTGGAAGTAAAAAACACTCTAATCGCAACAAAGTCCCAAAACACCACCCTCCTCATTAGTGCTGCAGAATTTCCATAAGAAGATGTACAAAACGGTCTTCCCATGTGTATGTGGTTGTGAGGATTGCATTTACACCTCAGTTTCTCCTCTCTGCTCTGTGTGGAGCACAACACCAACACAGTCCACATCAGGTGTGTGTTTCCTCACTGGAGACACCCAAACTAAAAGTGCATGCACTCAGGGCACTTTAGGTCTCATGGACAAAAGCGTTGGCACAATGCTCTGAGGCAGCTTGGTTACCCACAATGCTCTGTGTGCAGCCCTGTGGAGACCCACTGAGATTAGCAAAGCCACCATGAATCAGGACTTACACAATAAGCAGCCCCAAGAGTCAGCACTAAGTAGGCCACAGCATGTCTGTTTACTCCCAGTCACTGTGTGCAACAACCCTGTGCAGCTTCGCCCTCCAGTGTCAAAGAGCGGAACAGCAGTTTTATAATTCCCTCAGTGTTCAAATCCAGATACTCAGATTACATACCACACAGATTAGTTTCCCTTATAAAATAGGCTGAATTCTATAGTTTAATTCTAGGTGAGACGTACAGCGCTGTTGTTTCCAATGCAGGTGGCCTTCCAGCCTCCGTAGTTTCCACTGGGGTCGCTCTGGTAGAGCTGGAAGCCATAGTGTTTATCCCAGCCCATGTAGAGCAACGAGACTCCGAAGGGACGTTTTCCTGTGAGAACAGACACACACAAACAAACTCCATCATACTGACTCAGCCGAAGCATCTGTGGTGTTCCCAACTTTGATCTTGAGCCTAAATACTTTTGAAATTTGAGAGGTTCAGTAGTTTTGTTTATGGCAGTTGAGAAAATACTTTGACACTACATCAGTTTCTTATTGTAGAGGGCAAAGACAAAACTCCCCAACTATTCATCTATCAATGTCGCGATAATTTTCGATTGCAGGATTCAGGAAACTTGACTGCACACACAAAAAAAATATAACGGGGCAGCAGCATAAGCCTCCAACAGCTTTCCAGATAAACATTTTAAATTAATCATTTCAAACGCTTCTCTGAGTCCGAGAACAAAAATGAATACCCTGCATTATTTATTTGCCGGGATGGTTCAGGATCTAGCTGGCAACTTGCCAGCTTTGCAAATGAAACATCCATTAATTTACACACTCCAGTTTGTTTACACAAGAGAGGTTGTTTGTCACTGTCAGCCAATGATTTACGAGCTGAAGACCAAGAGGGAAAAAAAGTGAAATACCAAATAGTCAAATATTCCAACTGAGAACATTTGGCCAGATTGTACAGATGTTTTCAAAGTTGGTTTTATCAGGATGTAAACTCTGCATGTACATGAAACACAGCTGTGGTGCTGCACTGTACCTCCAAACTGGGTGTAGGCCTGTTTGATGTCACACAAAGCTGTGACCAGCTGCTCGCAGGGGATTGGCTCCTGGTACTGCAGCAGGTACCTGTAACAGCAGCACAGATCATCACATTCATGTCTGTATTTCCCCCACTTAAAACATCTGGCTGCAGCAGAAAATGTGAAGACCGTCTTCCTGACTGAAGCTTACCTCTGTGCTATAAGTCTGAGCTCGTTGGTCAGCACGTTGGCATCTGATGTGATTCCTGCCACGCTGCACGCCATGTCTCTGCAACACAATGGGAAGTTGTAGGATCCTTGTAAAAAAACTGTTTTCTCTGTGTATCTGATGGTGTCTTCTCATTGTTATGCCTTCACAGGCTAATGCAAGCTGTTAGAGAAATATGTCACTGTGGTTCTTATTCATGTCCTTTTACTGTTGTAGAGCTTTAAATTACACCGAGGCCACATAAAAAGGACAATAAGGCTGAAGCAGAAGTCACTCACTCATTCAGCTTGTAGATTTTCTCTGAGAAAAACACTTCATCCAGCAGCTTGTGAATGTTCCTCCTCTCAGCAGCCAGCAGCACTCCGTCATTGGCTAAAATCCCCAGGCAGGTGCCAGCGTGGCCAATGGCTTCCATGGCATACTCAACCTGATACAGACGCCCTGCGAATGACACACAGTTCAGTCAACAAGAGGATGCACACAAAGGACTACAAGACAACAAATGAAAAAGCACGAGATGCCTGATCTGGGCTTGAACACATAAAAGTTCTACGTATGGTCAAAATAATTAGCTTATGAACTCATATAAAAAGCAACTCGAAGCCGTCACACAGTGAACATCTTGCAGCCTCATCAGTCGTGTTATTCAGCAACTCTTACCTTCTGGCGAGAAGATGGTTGTTCGTGAATCATATCGACGGGACTGAAAGGGAACAGAAAACAGCTGAAAGCTAACTGAACTTCACTTCACAATACAGACCACAGAGCGACAATAAAGAAGGTTGTATTGTAGCTACTCCAGAGACAATAAGTAACTGTTCTCTCAAAATGTTCTCCACCTTTGACGAGTGCACACTGACCAGTATATGATTAAATATGCTTTCTGATGAAATAGCTCCTTGGGAAAATGTGTGTGTGAAATGCCTTTCAGTAGGAGGCTTTGTAGAGGCCTCACTGACACACTTTATGTTTGCTTTTCCTTTAATTTGTCAACCATCTGTATGCTGCAGTCTGTTATGGAACATTCATAGCTTCTGTTTTATGCAGCATCAACATGTAAAATCCCCCAATCTAGGAATAAATCAACAAACAAGCGATATATTGTGTCTCATTCTGCCAAAGCCCAGGCCCCATCACACCAACACAACACTGCAGGGAGCTTGAGGACTGAGGTCATCAGCAGTTATGGCTTCAAGCTAAACTCTAGGAGGCTGAATAGGTGCTTTGTTTTTATCTTACAAGCTAGAAGCTAAGCAGCACATCATCAATACGAATCAAAATCTAGCAATCGAGTTTTCTCACCATTTTTGGAGGCTGCAGTCAAAACCTACGAGAAAACAAAGAAAGTTATTTTGTTTGGCTTTATGAAAACAGTGAAGTTTATTGGAGCTAACCAGCTAGCTTTACGTTATATACAAATTTGCTTGGTCATCTGGCTGCTTGTCAGTGAAAGTGAAAGAGACAAAACCAAGAATAGCTCACGTCTGTCGTGTCTAACAGCTAGCTAACTAGTACTCAACGCTGTGGGATATACTAAAATCTTATATTAGCTCAGGTTGCTCAGATTTATGCTAACGTTAGCTCACAGGTCTTAGCTAAACTCATGCCCACTCACAGTAACTGTTAACACAAACGGAGATGAATCGACAAAAATGTAAGCCACCGCTGCGCTTGATGCTTTCAAACGCAGCAAATGGCTAACCTTTATGTAAATCTTTCACATATGAACCACGAAGGAAGACATTAACGTTAAACGAAACAAAGCTGTAATCTTACTTCGTAAAAGATAAAATGCTTACCGCTAACACAGCTTTCTGAATGCGTTTTGATTACGTCACCAAAATTGGTGAAAAAAAAAACTGCTGCGTCATAAAAGCGCGACCCTTCACTAACGCCTAAGGTTGAACACGAAGCAATAGCGTCTGAAAATGGTTGTTAGCGATGAGATAAAGTGACTGAAATGCTGCATTTTAAGGATGGTAAAAATAGCCTACATCTTTCTTTCATCTTGTAACTTCTGTCCTGCAAACTGCCTTTGAAATATTCTACGTATCATCAGCAAACAACGCTGACACTGAAGTTATGTTTTGTTCACAACATAAGACCTCATACAGTGAGTATTTGGAGAAACAAATGATCTTTTCCAAAAACAGAATCATATTTCACTGAAATTGCTATCATCATTGCATCAGTTTTGTATCTGATTTGTTTGATGATATGAATACTTGGATTAATTCACAATGAATTTGTAATTCAAATTTCCCTTTCGCCTATAATGAATTTGTATGTTTGAAATTATCTGCAAGATAGGATTTAACAGAAGAACAGGAATAAAACCTGGTCATATTACCACTCTATTTTTAACTTTATTTATTCCTTTTATTCAGTGGTCTTATCTTCCATTGTATCTTATACTTTCTCTTTATTTTCATCCTTGCTCTATTTTATTTTTGCTTTTATTATCAGGTTGCTTTTATGTTCATTCTATGTCTTTTATATGAAGCATTTTGTGCATGGGATTTCTTAGCTGTAAAGCACTTTCAGCTGCATTTCTTGTATGAAAGGCGCGATACAAATAAAGTTTATTATTATTATTATTATTATTATTATTATTATTATTATTA
>JBBMOE010000002.1:17481456-17578956 GCA_037975065.1 Chaetodon trifasciatus
ATTATTATTATTATTATTATTATTATTATTACCACCATATAGTTTGTGTTTACCCCAGACTAGCAATATAGTTCAAATATAACATCCTGCTTATCAAAGGAGGGTTGAATGTAGGGCAACTGCAGATTGTAGATTCTTGAAAATGTGTCACCTCTCATCCCAGGGTCTTCTTCATTTCTAACTGACTGTTCATTAGAGGTTAAGATGATCATAGTAATCCCAGTGAGATGTAATGAAAGCATGGATGATGGTCACCGCAGTGGAGACAGGAAGTGATGGCCTGAGTCTGGAGATGTTCCCCAGGTGAGGTTCAGATGAAAGGGTGGAATCAAAGATAACATGGGTAAATTGAGGTATTTGAATTTCAACTCTGTGACTTAATTTTTACTAATTAAGTCACAGGGTTAATTTTTGTTGATGAGTGGTGTGTACTGTCTTATGTAGGTTAGACAAAAGCTCAGCTCCTTTGGTTTGGGTGGGCTGCGTATTTATGTAATTAATCATATTCACCACCAGGGGGTCCCCTTGCCTTGAATGTGTCGTAAAGATGAGAACCAACTGCTTAAAAGTACACCTACTGGGATTTATTACACTGGAAACGACTTTATAAATGTGTCCAATGAATAATCAGCTTCAGTGAAAAAGTCTTCAACAGGGCTGATTTATGGTTGTTGCAGTAAATCAGCTCTTTGGAGTTTCTCTATAGGGGGGCAGCACTGTAGCTGACCCGGACTGCTGACCTCTGACCTCTCTGGTCAGGTGGTGGTTGTGTGTGTGTGTGGTTGCTTTTCAGTCTGACAGTGTACTCATTCTCTGTCCTTGGGTTTTCTCCGGCTGGATTTTCGGTCATTCGTCTATTTATTTCAATCAAAGTGTTGTTGCTGCCGTCTCAAATGGAAGAAGTAGCAGAGAAAGGTCATCCTGACTCATCCTGAGTGTTTTATGAATTGAGTATAGCTTCAAACCAGTCTTGGGTCGAATTTTTGTTCAGGATTATTGATGAGTTGCTACTGAAACTAAAGAGGTGTTCTGCAAAGCTCATTCAGCTTATTTTTATTCACCAGCAAACTAAGCACTCAATATCACATAAACAGTCCTGTTCAGTCCTGAATGCACATTTTCTCAAGATTCTTCATTTGAAATCCCATTATAAAATCAGTCCTTGATTTATACATTGGTCAGATAGATATGCAGTACTGCAGCATTGTACAACAAACTTCTTTGTTTCTTGTTTGAGGTTTTCCTCTCAGTTATACAGCCAGGGGTTGCCACAGCCTGGCAGCTTACCTTGAGATTATCAAAAATAATCACATCCTCATATTGTTCTCCGAGGACTGGCGCAGGGAAGTAGAGAGTTGCAGCTGCAACACCGCAATAAACAAGCCATAACACCGCACTGTTTATTCAGAGATGAGGAGTCTACTTGGTTTTGATTTGTTTTGTTGGCCCCAGTGTCCGCTGTGGAGCTGGCTCACAGATCCTCCTGGATCTGCCTGAAGACAGAGTTTATAACTCCTTCACCATATTTATCTTTTAAAGGCCTCTGACATGGGTCTCACGTTGTTCCCACTGCAGGCTGTAATTTTAAACATTTGAGTTGAGCCCTAAACATCTATTCTACATCACTTTTAGCAAATAGGCACATTGTTTTGACATACAGGTTTATGGCTGAGTGATGGATGTAAGCTATCCAAGCTCCCCTGACTTCTAATTGTTTGGTATCTCTAAAGGGGCTTATGTTGTTGTAATCATTATTTAGCTGCCAGTGCTGGAGGCGTGCTTCAGAGGGATTTTTATTGGCCCCTATAAAACTCAACACAGTGGCAAAAGGTACCCAGCACCCAGGTGAAATATGGGAGGCTGCCAGCCACAAATCACTATGTGAAGGATGGCATGGATCCACAGATAAACATTTACACAAAGGCAGTCATGCTGTCAAACTCTCCCTGGAAAATTACCCTCACCTGTATTTAGCTACCAGACTTATACAAAGTGAAATAACGAGTCCAACAGCAAAATTATCCTCAGTTCCTTCCATTCAGGATTTGTGAAAGGTCAAACCTGAACAACTAATGCAACAAGTCATCATTCTGTCGTTTTGTAATACAGCTGTTGGCATGCCCCATTGGTGAAGCTACAGTTAAATAGATCTTCATAGCAGACATTTTATATTTTCAAACACAACTTTAACAGATAGTATTATCAGTCAGACCATTTCGTTTATTGTTGAAATTAGTAAGTTATCAATAATTGACAAAATAAAGAGTAAAAATATATATTTTAAAATTGGATAAGACCACTGTTTTGACATTTATATTTCAGTCACTCATTTTATCTCCTGAATTGTTCATTTTTTCAGCAATGCTAGCTAGCTTAATTGAACACACTAAACACCTTAGCTAAACACCTTGAGCACCAGCCTTTTAAGCTAGTTAGCTTGAAATCTGAAGCTAACTTTCACCATAAAACTACTCCAGCCAGTACAAACTATATTAATAATTACATACTTCATAAATTCTTGCAACATCTGCTAAAGCATTTTAGCTGAGAGGGCAAGCTAATAGTCTGTAGCTAGTGTTAGCTAGTCACCAGTGATTAACGTCTAGCTCATAGACGCCATTTGTATCTTCATAGCATCATTTTCATCTTCAAGTGAAACCTGTGTAGTGTGTGTGTATTTGGAAGTGGTGAAAATCAGGACTTCACCTGACTTTGAAGCAAAAATTTTCTTTCACTTTCAGTTTCTCTGGGTCGGAGAAACTGGTGACCAGTGTTTCCAGAAAATACATGTGTTATTTCCCATATTGCCAATTACATCAGACAAAGACAGTGCCAGGTGAATCTACCTTTTCAAGTGGATTCTATTTCTGTTTTTGGTTTCATGAATCATAAAGTCTGCCCGGCGTCATCAGCAGACATAATTAGGAAACCGTGGCACAAAGCAAAATTAGATTAGCTGTAAATGTTGAAATGATGGGATGTCCAAAGGGATCATGGTTGGGAACCGTGACAGGTAACAGACAGTGTGTCATCCCAGATGGGCGTGAGATATTAAGGTGTGAGCATATTCCCATTCCTGCACCTGTTTAATGCTTCTGTCATGACTTTGTTATGAAGTGGCACAATATATGGGCTCCACACCCACCTGTTTATCCTCACAGACCAATCACAGCAATGACTTTCATCTGGTTGTCTTGATTGACAGAAATATTTTGCATAATTATAAAATAAAATGGTCATTAGCAGGTCTGTAACCATCGCTGAATACCCCACGCTCCCTGCTTAGCTTAGCATAAAGACTGGAAATGAGCAAAAACAATACATTGATTTTACAATTTTAATGAGACATGGGTTTAATGGTGAGGTTTTGTTATCTTTGGATGGAGCAAGCCTGTTTCCAGTCTTTATGCTATGCTCCTAGCGATAGCGCCATATTTACCATTTGAGAGAGTTGCATCAATCTTCTCATCTAATTCTTGGCCAGAAGTCGAATAAACATATTTCCCAAATTGTCAAACTATTCCTGGAATTTGGCATTATTTTTATTCTATGAACATAGAAACAATCCAGCAGTTCTTACTTTACAGTAAAAATATATACAAATGTCACACTCACTAAAATACCAAGACGCCCCTTTGTTGCTGCTTTCTCTGTTTTGAAGATTTTTTTTTTTTGTCCCATCTCAGTTTTCTGGTTGACAGAGGAATCCTGCTGGCCTCCTGGCTACGCTCACCACCATTTCAACCTTTCCAGTCTATTGTCTCCATCAGCCCACCCTCTGCCCTCAGCTACCGTCTCTGTTATTTTATGTGAAGCTCCTGTCATTTTGGACACCAACGCTGGCCTGAACCTGCACGCCGAGGGCCCCTTGACTCGGAGTTGGATTCCAACTTTCAGGGCCGAAGGGAGGATTTCCTTTTCAAAATGTCTGGCTGGTAAATATGTCACCAGGCTGGAAACTGATCCCGTGAAAAACAGGTGGGATGTTTTCAAACCCGCCACAGGAGTGTGTGTGATCTGCCTCCTCCCTCACACACGCTTGAAGGTAAAGAGTGTTGATCCCCTGCCAGCAGAGTATTATTTGTCAAGAGTAAGCAGCCCTGGAGCAGTTTATCTGAGATCTTCTGCTAAATCTTCTCTAATTAGATTCACCAAAGATTCACTGTGTGTGTTATTTCTGTGCACCCTGAAAAGAGTTGAATTTCACTGCACACCCCCACGGTGACAACGAAAATGTAACGACACTGACCTTTCAACTGATAAATCCATGCTGACGGGGAGGAGTGTTGTGCGCTGGGAGTATTGACTCACTGAGAGCTTCTTGTCAACATGTCTCAAAGAGGAAAGAACCTGTTACTCATTCTTGAGTATGTCACAGAAATACTCCATCATTTCTACAAAAAGAATGAATCAATGCCAGACACTCACTTGTCACCGCCTCCACCCACACATACACAACTTAAATACATTGTTTGAATCTACCAATGGCATTACAAGTGCGCAAGTTTACCAACGGACAGTTTGTGTGCGAGCCCACTTCTGCCAAATATCAGACTCATGCATTTGCAGTCATATCATTGCTCAGCTGGTTTCAATTTATCAGAAAAAGGTTGTCATGCTAACAGCCTGTGCTAAATGCTAACATCAGCATGCTAAAATGCCAAAATACTGATGTTTAGCAGCAATAATATTTCCCATGTTAACCATCTTAGTTTAGCATGTTAGCATGCTAGCATTTGCTAATTAGCACTGAACACAAAGTGCAACTTAGTTTTGCAGGTTTTCTATTGGCCAAACTAGAAAATTTGTCCTGATGGTGGCGCTAGAGGTTAAGAGATCACTAAAGTTCATTCTGCTTGAATGTGTTTATAAGATCTCACATCTTACAGATGGTAAACTATTTCACTAAAAAACTTTGACCTGCTGGTGGTGCAACAAGAAAAGTCAGAGGATCACAAAAGTCATGAGGATTGACCTCCTGGCGACCATCAATATTGATATCAAATTTCGCAGCAATCCATTCAATAGCTGTACCGATTTTTCACTCAATACCAAACACACATGAAAAATTTTAACCTGCTTGTGGCACGCGACGAAAAGTCAAGGGGTCATCCTCTGGGGACCATGAATGACTGCTACATTTAATGGCAGTCCATTCAGGAGTTGTTGATATATGCTGGACCATAAACGGTGGCTGACCAATGTCGCTGTTCCCAGAGCCATGATGCTTTTGTTTTTAAAACTTGAGCCCGTCTTCAGGATTAAAATGTATCTCCAGCTTCCACCTATAAAAACATCAGGAATTACAGATGTTACAGAGCAGGCCATGAGCGATATTGAACCATCCTGGCATCACAGGGGAATGTCTGTACATAATTACGTCTCTTGGTAACAAGTCTCTGACAGCAGTGGCAATTAAATCCACAATACAGTCATGTTGTGTAGTATATAATTACAAGATGCTTCATCTTCAAGTAACATATACAGGAAACCAGGAGAAAAACACTGATTGTAACTCTGTATATGTTAAAGATTGTGCCACGAATGGCAGAAGAAAGAAAAGATGCAGGTCCAAAGTTTATTCTCATAAAAGGCTTTATCAGATACGTCCTCCATGTTTTCTCAATGTGACTGCTTCAGTCAGAACATCCAACTCAGTCTTTGTGCATCTTATATGTTAAAAAACTGTTTTTATCTCACTAAAGAAAACATTGCATTGTTCCCATTAGAAAGTCTTTTAGAAAACCACAGAGATGGCACATGAGTGAACATGAGAATAAATCAATGAAGGGAATGTAAATTGGAACTAGTTTTTGCAGTCTTTCAGTCTTTTGAGCCTCAGGTTTGATTTGTGAGCAGTTATTTTCCGCATAAAAACAAGTAGTGTATTGAAATGTATGTAATGAACGTTTGAGGGGAAAAAGCATGGATTATATCTCAACACAGGTAAATATTAAAACGCTTTCTTTAGTATAAAAGGTTAAAAAATTTCACTTGTAAACCTCACAGATACACGTTTTATATGATTTCAAATTTGAGAACTGTTGAATTGACTGTGTGTGTGTGTGTGTGTGTGTGTGTGTGTTGGGGAGGGGGTGTCCGCTCCTTTGGCCACACCCCACACTCCTGTCAGTCATGTGCTGAGTGACACTGGCTGTTATTAAACCGACATGTTCACCCTGGAAAAAAGAAGTCAAATGAAACCCAAACAGATTCTTCACTTGAACACAATCAATGCTTTTTTTGTTTTGTTTTTGTTTTAACAGGAGGGTCCTCCCATTATCCCACCCACCCATAACACTGCTATATAGCTCCCACCCTACGGCCCTACGTGGACGCGCAGCGCGAGTGCACGCACGGTACGACTGGCAGGGGTTGTAGACGAGAAGAAAAAGGAGAGAGAGGCAGAGCAGAGGGGAGCTGTGGGAGGAAGGACACCCAACACAGAAGCTCTCAGGACTACGTCAGGAAGAGAGAAGGGGGACGCACAAAAACTGGACCGTATCTGCGGCAGATTTGGAGGTTCGAGCGCGGGGACGTGGTGCGGACTGTTACGCACGACAGCGTTTCCCTGCGGTAAAACCAGCCCGAGTTTTTTGGACAGGAGGCGCACGGCTTGCCTGCTCTTCCTCGTCAGAGAAGAGGATTTTATAGCGGGGAGGTCTGCGGAGCAGCTGACTGAAGGCGCACTGGAGGAGGTAAGCCCCCTTTCCTCCCTTTGGATCCACTCAGTGTTTACGTGCTTGCTGTCAGTAAAGCGGACCGGCAGGGCTCGGCGTGGGGAATGTCAAACCTCCGTCTTGCGGCTCGCTCGCTGTCTGTCAGTAAAACATCAGCTGCAGCCTCCTGATCCCTATTCAAACGCAACATCAGGCCGCATAACATGTACTATTATGAAAGATATGGATCGACGTGGTCAAATTGCTCTCAGTCTACCTCCACCCCCCCACACCCACACCTCCTCCCCACCTCACCCCCTCCATCGCCACCGTTGCAGCCGCCGCCTCGGATAAATGTCACGCCGTTTTCTTACATAATACGTAAATGTGCAGCTACAGATGTTGCCCCGTGTATGCTGCACGTCACATCTGGGCTGCAGTTCTGTGTGCGTGGAGTCTGACAGTGCAGCAGCAGCAGCAGCAGCAGCAGCAATAAACGTGACGCACTGGTGTAGATGGATGAGCTCGTTCCATCCAGAGCAGTGCTGGCTGGGTTCATTGTCGCAGAGGGAGGTTGGAGCTCTGGATGTGTTATGCTGATGGTGTGAAGGCTGCAGGGCTTTGTGTTTTGGGTCTGGTGCTGAGAGCTGTGACGGACCGCTGTGACATTTGTCGTCATGTGTGAGGCTGCTTCCTTGGGGCATGCATGAGGCTTTTTACTGTTAGACATAAGGATGATCTGCTGCTGTGCACCTAATGTTAAACAGTGGCAGTGTTGCTGTGGATGGAGATGAACGTAGGTGTGTGCGTGTTGGTGTAAGCTTCAGTGTGATCTCCTGTTGATCACAACAAACAGCCATAAACACACAAAGCAGTTATCAAAGACACTGAAGCTCCTTTAATTCTATTAATACAACCTGCTGTCATGTATTTGCACAAGTCAAGTAGTCAATCGGTCGATGGACAGAAAATAAATCTGCTATGGGAGTAATGTCTAAGTAACAATGCTCAAAATTCACATATTTCAGCTCCTCAAACGTTAACATTTGCTGGTCTTGGACTATTAGTGGGGCAAAAAAGCAATTTGAAGATGTCAGTGTGGACATTTCTACTGTTTTATATGACCAAACAAAGAATCAGCTATTGAAGGAAATAATCAGATAAACCAATAATGACAGTAGTTGTTGCCACTGTTGTCAATATTTGGTCTGCAGCTGCAGTCTGCGATTGAGGTGAAAACATGTCATCTTTAATTACAGGGCATGTAAAGTGAGTGTGACGGCTTTAAAACAGAAAGGACCAAAATTGCTTTACAAAATAAACAGTTTTAATACAGTGAATGTGGAGAAATAACCCAGAATATGTAGAGAAGATAATGACTCAAAGGCACAGAAGAAGAGCATAAATGCTCTAAAGCAGTTAGGATGGATTCACCTATTTTGGTTTTATGCAAATCTGACACCATCACTCAGCTAAGAGCTCAAAAGCAGCAACAAAGTGGGTTTGTTGCCAAGTTGGAGCTGAAATTAGGTTGTGTTTAGTCAGCTGACATGTTAAAACAGGCCTGCATGGCCTTGAACGCACCAGACCAGACCAGCAGTGCCCCGAGGTGTCTGTCCATGAGCCCAAAAGCTTCAAGAGGTGACCCACCCTCCTCCTCCTCCTCCTCCTCCTCCTGCGCTGGCTCTGAAGTGCCTGTGTTGAACAACAGCACTGAGGAGCCGCAGCTGCACGCAACGAGACTCTGCCGACCCGTGGCAACGCTCATGAAATGCCACAGGGAAGGAGGTGAAGTCATTACAGGTGCATTATTTTGAAATGCCAGGACAGCTGAGAACTGCTCGCCTCCTGCAGACCTGCAGTCCACTCCTCTGACTCCCCATGTTGCCGGTTCAGTCAGAGGAGATTTCCCTTATTGCGCTGTCAACTTTGCTGACATTAACATTTCATTCAGGTTATTACGTAAGTGGCAAAGCCCTTGAGAGCAGGACTGAAAACATTGCTTTGACAGCTCCAGCTGCCCAGTGAATGTGTCCGTGAACGCAGCGTGAAAGCAACTCAGAAAGCTTCGTTTTTTTGAATGTGTGACAGATGAAGACATCACAGCAGGAGAGGAGCATCCACAGTGACTTTCTCTACCCAGTCACAGTCAATACAGACAGTATAAAAGCGATCATATACAAGGATATGGGTGGTGAAACAGGAACATCATTCATTTTAATAATTCATGTCGACTGAAAGCCTCTGTTCCCTTTTTCTAGAGCGGTTTGAAGACACCAGAGATACTTGAGGTGGAATTTTTTTCAGTATGAACACTAATGTCTCTGCTGTTGTATTTATACATCTTGGGCTGTCCTTCTGAACCACTTGGGGCCTGTTTTCCTCGCATTTTGAGACTGCCGTCAGATGCTCAGTCAGTATTTATGAACCTTATTCCCAGAAAGAGGTGAAGCAGTGCTCCGTCCATATGGAGCCGCTCCGCTGAGGTTCAGTGAGACGTTTAAAGGCCTAATATCAGACACCATCCAGGTTCATGAAAGTTTGCTTTGGTGCATTGATGTAACTGAGCAGATCAGTGGGTTAGAGGTTCTTTGTGTGCCTGCTGTTTGGTTTACATGATGTGGACAAGACAAAAATGATGCATTGCAGCCATTTAATGATAGAAACAGGCTGGAAAAGAGGTGGTTTGTGTTTTAACATTATGAGGGAATAGAGCTATAGATTCTAGAATAGAGATTGCTAAATTCCATCACTTTTTAATGAGAAACACCCAAATTCAGCTGCTTTTGCACTTTTCTGATTGATATATATAGATTGGCTTACTTGACGGTTTGATGAATAGCAGATGGGTTTAATATCAGTTCAGTCTCTCAAATCACATATCTAATGTTACCAAATCTTGTCTGCTTTGAGTCTGTTTGGAGGCTGACTGGGAAGCAGATTTTCAGGTGGTCTCGATCCTGTTTTTTAGTCCAATTGACAGATTTCACACCAGCCTAAACAAAAAGAGTTTGTTTGAGCCAATTCAGACATGTCAGACGTGAATCTAGCCTTGGTTGAAATAGCCAGCCATTGTCTCCTAAAAGTTCTGTTTGTATAGCACTGAACTGTTTTCCCAATTATGTTGTGGTGACAAACATAATCGCAGGCAGGATTGTGTTCCGAAGCAACGTTTTTTGCAGTGGATGATGCACCGCATTTATGTGCCGCACTGGAGTCACAGGAAGGAGTCTGGGCTTCACATCTGTGGTTACGTTCAGGCAACAAAAGCAGTTTGGTGACAGTTAGGAGGAGGTTGTGGTTCCAGTTAAATGCTGATAATCACGTTGTGTCTCATGTCACTGCAGACTGTTTCCAGTGTCTAAACAGAACCATAAAAAGTTTAATACCGCTGTAGTCATTATGAGCAGTTATTAGGTCGCCAGATTGGATATTTTGGCAGAAAAACGGTGAAATCGCTTGCATCAATGACATCAATTAGCATTTCGGCATTACGTTACCTTCGAGATGAATTGGCTGTTGCTAATTAGTTGCACATAAACATAATTTCCAGGAGACACTGTTGCCAAAGCAGGGAGTGTTTGTACGAAGAAATGTCAAGTGGATTATTGATTTCTGAGCAAAGTAAGGACATGTTTATGAAGTCAAGCTGTACGTTTAGAGTCAGCGTGGCTTAACTCTGCTTATTGTTTTGCTTAATGGAAAAAACAACTGGCCTGTATGATCTCATAGCTGACCTTTTTCGTGCTGACATCCAATCACTTTTCTCACAGATTTATCATAAGCTACAAGCTCTGATGAGCACGTCTGTGTCAGATCATGGACGTAAGCTCATCAGCAGATTGAGGGCGGAGCTCAAGAGCGTCTCCTGTAAACTGCTGAACATCTTTCCATTCCACGAGCCCACTGACCCGCATTTCTGTTTTGTTCCTCTTGAGCTGATGGCTTTTAGAAAAATGGTTTTTGTTGTATGTGACTGATTGCCACTGGATCCTGGTGTCCTCACTTGAGCAGTCAAATCACGATCGAACCTGCTGCTGCGACGCTCAAGGCTCCATGTAAGACAATACCAGGATGAGGTCAATGTCTCACATACCGTGTCAGAGCTGCTATATGCATCTCTAACCAGGTGTATTTATAGAGCCGTCCACAATGGTGGTGGAGGTGGTGGTGGTGTGCGTGGGGCGTCTTAAATAGCATCTGTCTTTGTCCTGACACAGACGTGAGGATTTGAGAAGATACTACAGCAAAGTAGTCAGGTTTCCATTGTTGTCACTGGCGTTTGTCAGAGAAAATTAAAGTTTGATGAAATCCCAGTAATGTCATTAATCAAATCTGTTATTTTGGGACAAAACACTTTTTTTATTAACTGCTGCAAAGATTGCTGGATCAAGGAGTTATCACCATGCATCTCCCTCAAACCTTGCTGCAGCTCAGACTGCAGCAGGCAGTTTCATTTTTTATCAATTTAAAGGGCAAAGAACCTCCTTCTTATTTTGTGCGCTGTTAAACATTAATCTGTGATGTTTATTATGCACACTAGGATGAATACTTGTACTCCCATAGACTGAGTATGATGTGGTTGCACTGAGCTGTGGGTTCATGTGTTGATTGGGTGAGCTGTAGTGATTGTGGAGTCATGTGGCTGCAATGCATTCTGGACAATTGAGGCCCCTGTCAGTGGAGTAATCTGCATGTCTTCCTGTTCTGTGTGTATAATCCGCAGCTGAAAATAGTCCCCACAAACAGCAAAATATAACATGAGCAGCTTTTTGATGTTTCTTTTATGGCTGCTGCACTTTGACCACATCTGGTCACGATTGTCCTCAAGGATTTGACATGTCCACTATTACTCCTGAAAAAATCTGGCGTTTTAACATCTGAAAAAGATCCTGCATACTTCCTGAACATCATTCAGTTGAACCATGAGCGCTAACACGCTAGTACTGTTTCTGCTGCTGGTCGAGGCTGCTGAGCGACTCCTGTGACGTTCATGTGACATGAGGACTGAAAGTGGTTTGTCACAGTGTTGATGCTCTGATAGAGTCTTTAGCATTTAAGCGAAGTCCATCATATTGACCACAGTCTGAACTGGACGAGGACACCCTCACACAAACATGCCAGCGCCTTTTTGAAGCCTTCATCCGTAGTCAAGGTTAATTCATGAACACATTTTACATATTCTTTAGAGAATAACACTCAAAGAAACTCTGTCCCAAACAAAAAACGACAGCCGGCAAGAAATTCTACCTCTCTCTTATGCAGCTGTCTGACGGTATTAGAATCACTTTCACTTTTTCCACAGTTCCTTCAAAGGAGCAGCGGCGGTATAATATGTGTCACTGGTGCAGATTGTTAGCATGATAGCAGAGGTCCTTTTGATTGTTAGCGGGGCGCTCCTGTTTGTTATTCTTTCAGCTGTTCAAAGCCATGTCCTCTGTGAATTTCTGCATCCATTATCGCTCCTCACATCTCTTCGTATTATTTATTTAACCTCATTCTATGGCTGTGGCTGCTTTAGACTAAAAAAAAAAAGATTTCCTCAAATAAACGTGTCCTTGTTTTGTTGCTGAAGTTTTTTTTTTCTTGATGGGGAGAATTGGAGCACTTGATTGTGCTTCTTGCAACAGACAGCAGCTGGTGAGGGCATGGATCAGTCCCCTGGCACCGCCCGGGGCAAAGAGCAGCCGGCAGCATCGCCACGCTCCACTCCGTCCTGCTTGGCTGATCATAGATGGAGAGACGGGAAGAGAAAGTTTGACAGGGAGCAGGGATGATGAAGAGAGAGTGCATCCATTAATAGACTGTGAGGGATTCCTTTTAAATCAAGCAGCCCTCTCTGCAGATTAGGACGATGCTTCTAGCTTTTTTACGACTGCACTCGCTTCTGTGTGTTGTGTATCTATGAGATGTTAAAGGGAAATTTGAATTCATAACAGTGTGGGTATAAAACTTCTTTTGTTTGTCTGCCATTTCTACCTGCTCTGACAACATCATACTCACCAAAGTAATCGCTGAGATGTTTTAGTTGTGACTCTGCAGTCACCCAGCTGTCCAGATCTATGAACTTTGACCCTTGAAAGACAATGTAAAGCTCCCAGATGTAGACTGAACCACCCTAAACATGCATTTGCACTTATATGTGTTGATATGTGGAATTTAAGCAGGTAAAAGCTGCAGCTGGCTTTGGGTCTGTATGGTCGGGTGCAGTTCTGTATTTCTCCATTTGGCTTTAATTGTCTTCAGTCAGCTTTATATTGTGTCAGATTTGGAAAATTAAATCTACATTAACAGATTTTTGACCAGCAGAAACCAGTTGTACACACATTATCACCTAATAGGTTGATGCATGACATTGTTAGCACACAGTTCTTCATTTGCACATCCAGCGTTCACAGAGAAACGTTAGCATTCATTCACAGTCGTGTCTCTGGCCTCCTGATGGAGTCAATATTTACTCTCCTCACTTCATTCATTTTTAGCTCCCACCAGCTCCTGAGGGCAATATCTGGCTGTTAGGCTGCCGAATGCTCCACTATGTTTACCAGCTGGTTGCAAAAGTTGATGTTTGGTGCTGAGCGGGTTGTGTACAGTAGGTTTTTAGAGCTTTTCACAGAGAACAGCTGCCTGCTGAAAACAATGCTAATGAGAGCAGTGAGAGTGAACTAAAACAGTTAAAGCAGGCAGTAAAATGAAAATGATTAGACGAGAAATGCTAAAATGCTTAATATGGCTGAGAGGAGCTGCAGAGCTGGGTGATAACTCTCAGTGGGTTCTGTTGTTGATACAAAAATATTGATTATAGCAGCTGTAAATGTATATTTTCTGTCTGTGAGCACTGAAAATAAGTCTGACAGAGTGAGAAACTGGAGCAGCCAGACAGTTAGACTGACGGTAAACAATCCAGCAATTTAGCCAGATTATCTAAGATTATCTAAACCCCTTTATTTGGAGGTAATGCTGATAGTGAGTGCGCTGTTGAAGCAGCAGGTCGGTCTGTGAGCTCAGATGTCTGAAAACGGAGAGTTTGGGCCATAATATTCACATTTATCTTTGCTTTGTATGACATGATGTTGCCATGTTTCCAGATCTCTGCAGCTAACGTGTTGAGGATGAAGTTATCGTAACAGAAAGTGATAATGGGCTAAAGGACAAAAATAAGAGCCAAGATGCATGAAGCAAGATTTTCCCTTGAAGTCTTTCTACTTTATCTCCCTCTCCTTGTCAACTTGTGGGTGGTTTAGTGTTCAGAGAGCCCATCCACATGATCCGCATGACCCCAGTCCAAGCATTAAGCCAGTAGTCATCTGCCCAACTGACGTGTCTTTGATCAGTTCTCTGAATCCCTTAAAGCCTCGAGGCTGACACTCAGAGGTCTGCAGACTTGAGCAGGCGAAGGGAATTTCCCCACAGCAATCGATAGAATATCACATTAATCATTTTGTTTACCAGCTCTGGATGCAGTTTTTTTATTCTGTTCACAACATGAGTGGGGCAGCTGAGCGCAGCCAGGAGCCAAACCGCGACTGTCACAGCAGGACGTCGGTTTGAGGAACCCACAGAAAACAATGGCAGGAGGCTCAGAGGATGTGATGCACAAATGTACAGAGAAATCTCAAATTCCTATTTATTACAATAGGAGATGCCATGAAGCTCCCATCAGCTGTAATTTGTGTTGTCTAGGAAGTGGAAAACTTGATAGAAAACAGGCAGAGGAGGGCCCAAAAGCTTTCTTGTGCCTCAAACTTCAGTGAATTCAGGTGGTCAATGTTTGCTCTCAGCCGATGTTTCAGCTCTGCTGCGGATGCTGATGCTCGCATTGTTTGTCTCACTGTGTTGCCAGCAGATTGATGGAGCCGTTTCCCAGATTGACAGATCTAGGCTCAGTCAGCCACTCTCCCCTAAAGCCAGCCAGACTCTGCCTGCGACAAAAAGCCTGAGAGGGTAAATCAGTAGTAAGAAAAACTCTCACCCCTCTGCAATTAGCACCGTGTCATTTTGGGGTTTGAAGGCAGCCGATAATGTCACATCTCACTCGCATCTGTGGTGCAGTGCTTAAACATATTTGACAGGGTGCCTGCAGACTCAGGAGGCTGCGTTATTCAGCGCCTGTGTCACTTCCCCTGAGAGCTGAATTACTGTCTTTAATAAGTGCTTGTCTCATATTTGTGCCGTCTGTGCTGTCAGTTAGTTTTGCGAGCAGCGTCTGGTTTCAGTCACCGTGGACGGGCTGTGGGTTGGGAGTCGTAGCCAAATGACGCCCCGCCGGAGAGCGCTGGCAGCCGACACACACGCGAGAGGAATTTGAATACATGCACAACACGACAGGCAGGCAAGACAAGCGTGTGACCTACTGTCTGCCATGGCTTTGTTGTAGTATGCTGTTGGCAGTGTGTGCTTGTATGTGTGTGTGTGTGTGTGTGTGTGTGTGTGTGTGTGTGTGTGTGTGTGTGTGTGTGTGTGTGTGACAGAGAGAGAGACAGTGGTGGCCAGAGCCAGAACAAAGCAGTCTGCGACCAGAGGACTTGGGTGTGGCGCTCAGTTTGATGAGGCACCAAATGAAGTCTGATCTCTCAATAATTCTGCTTTACTACGTCCATGTGTTTGTAGGTGCATCTGTGTATCAGCCCAGTACTTTTTTTGTGTCCGTCGAGCATCAGAAACAGTCAAGTAGCAAAGGGACAAATGCTTTGTCAGATCTTGTTCCTGATTTAAGTCTGCTAATTTTTGCAAAGATTTGCTTCTTTCTCTGTTTTATCTCACAGTTAACTGGATGTCTTTGGTTTTTCATCTGCTGTTTGGACAAAATGAGACATTTGAAGAGGTCATCTTGGGCTTTGGGCATTTTTCACCTTTTATAGGCCACATAATTAAAGGAAAGGCTCCAAGAACATGTTTACATACCTCAGATTAAGGGGCAAGGTAAAAAGTATTGTGTTCGTCTCCCTTTTTCCTCTTTCCTGCATGTCTCCTCTCCGTTTTTCAGGCCCTAAAAGCTTAGTCATTCTGCCAAGGTTGTCTGAAAGTTGCTCTGTCCTGCAGTCTGTCCTACTTTGGTGCACAACTCTAAACTGGGACGCCACAATACGAATATAGCAGGTAGGAGCCGATGGTTCACGGGCTCAGAATCACATGCTGTGCAGATTAAAGCACTGAAGTTTTGGACTTTGCAGAAATCTCCTCTTGTGTCTTATTAATGTTTTTCCTCATGTGTCTCTTAACTGTGGTTCTGAGGTTCCCTCAGCAGGACACTGAACTGAACTGAGATGAGAGTGGTAGCTAATGTGCCAAATTGTAAATAACTATTATCTCATCGTAGTTAAATGTGTAGGAAGTGACACATTTTCCCTCTCAGAGGAGCCTCGAACGCGTGATGGTGCTGTTTGATACGGAGTTGTGTGGCACATCAGGCGGCATCTTTCTTTTGGATCATCATTAGCTGGTGATGTTTGTCATGTCATCATAACAATAAAGACCCACTGAAGGCTTGTTTTCATCACTTTATGTTTTTCTGCCTCTTCCCTCCTGTTTTATTTATCATTATTTGTTAATAAAGCTGTTTGCAGCCTCTCAAATTTGCTGCTCTGTTCTGTTTTATGCCATTGGATCGGATCATTTTTAACTATCTTCTGAGATTTTGTAGAGTAAATTACCAACCAGTTCATTTTAAAAATAAGCATAAGAATTACTAATAAAAGCAAAGCAGCCCTAAAGCAGCTGACTAACAGTCTGCATCGTTCTTTATTCTCCATTAGGATCCTCATTAGCTCATCTCTGTCGAGTTGAGCTCCATAAACACTCGACTTAGCAGTAAAGACCCATTGAAGCTGTGTTTCACCTCATGTTTTTCTTATTATACATATGTATGTCATACGTTGATATATGTTGAGCAACAGAACTGTTTATCATTTAAGATATTTATGAAGCCACATTCGACTAAATACGCTCAATTAATCAAGAAATTTGGCTAATAATGAAACATTATCATTGGCTGTAGCCTTAAAGCAGCTTAGCAACAGTCTGCATCGCTCTTCCTGCTCTGTTTGGATCCTTAATAGCCGATTTCTGTCCTGTTTGGGTCCACAAACACTCGTCATAACAACAAAGACTGACAGCAGCTGTGTGTTGGACATCGTCTCATTTACTCTGCCTCCTTCCTCCTGTTTTCATCCTCATTATGCGTATGTTAATGAAGGAATCAGTAGCTACTGTCACGTTTTCTGCAGGGATTCAAAGCTCAGTCCTTCTGTATTACAGATCTTTCATTCATTCATTCATTCATTCATTCACTGGCTATATGCGTCTTTAGCCTTCCCTGTCAGGCAGTAGTTGCTAGGAGCCGGACTCGCTATCCAATAAGCAGCTAGTTGGTGACAATAAGGGTCACAGCTGATGAGCTTCAGAGGGCTGTTGTGCTGTTGTTATTAATTCAGAAGCAGGTAAGAAGGATTCTTCTTATCATTCTTAAATCATCAGACTCGGTGAAAGCTAACAAACAGAGGCATCGTTTCACTCTGCTCAGGTGTGTTGCTGCTTTTTCTTTTCCTTCAGTTCTGTCACTGTGGTTTTTCTGCAGAGATTAATCTGCTGGATGCTGAAAGATGCTGTTAATTAATTTTGTTTCAGTAGGCAGCTTGAAATATGTGGATGATGCTCGAAATACTGTGGGATTATTTTTTCTCTCATCATGAGTCAAAACAATAGAGCTGAAACAGTTGGTCAATGAATGGATTAGAGCAACAGAAAATTAATCTGCAGCTTTTGTCATAATAGATTAATTGCCATAAATTAGCTTATTTAAAAAAGGGTAAATTTCACTGGTTCCAGCTTCACATTTGGTGCTTTTTCCTCTATTTTGTCATTGTAACTGCATGTCTTTGCATGAGACACTGGAAGAATCATCTTGGTCTGCAGGAAATTTTCTGGATTATTTTCACAGTTTATAGACCAGGCAGTAAAAAGTCTTCTGCTGATTCATCAATAGTGACCATTAGTTGTCAATATTGGTTTTCTGTCATTTTATAGTATATTTGATATATTTGGGTTTTGCACTGTTGATTATACAAAACAAAACATCTGATCTGAACATGTCAATTTGAGCTTTGAGGAACTGTGAGGGGCAGTTTTCACTATTTTTTTAAGCAATTAATTAAGAAAATGATTGGCAGATTAGTCAATAATTAAAATAATTGTTAGCTGAAGCATTAACAGAAACAAATGGGCACTTGTTTGCATCAGAATATAATGAAAAGAAAACCTTGGCAACACAGAAGTGCAAAGTCTGTGAACAAACACAACACGGAACAACAGAAGCTGATAACAAACGGCTTAAAGGAGCAGTTCAGGATGTTCAGCAGACACACGGACGATGAATATGGAGCCGCTGTTGGTAAAATACGGTGGAATGTGCCACGTTTGGACCAGTCACAGAGTCACAGTTACAGCTGTTGAGCTAATGAAAAGCTCTCTGTTCCCTCTGAGCAGAAGCTCTCTGGAATAATGAGGCGAGTGAAGCAGCAGCAGCTCTACGGTCTCATCTGGAACGATGATGAAAGCCGCTCATGTAAAACGAGCCGCGCACGGAGCGCTCTCATTGGCTGGTGACGAATGGATGGGGGGGCGGTGATTGGCTTGTGGCTTCCGAATTGCAGCGATGTGGTTGGCTGTTGTCACGGTGCTGAAAGGTCTCGCCAGAGTGTGTGTGTGTATGTATGTGTGTCTATGTGTGTGTGTGTGTTTAAAAAGCCTACAGTGGGTGAAGGTGAGCACAGCAGGGTTTAATTTAGTCAGAGCAAGGTGTGAAAGCTGGCCCGCTGTGGCTACACGGGTGTGAATGAAGGGTCTTTGAGACGCTCCACGCGCACACACACACACACACACACACACACACACACACACACACACACACACCAGCTCCTCATGCCTTCTCAAAGATCAGACTTTGTCTCCCAGTCTGTAATAAAATCATAAAAGCAAAATTATCGATTTATGAATCATTTCTGTTGTGTATTTACAGAACACTTACATCACCGTTATGTACACCTGACCGTAATATAAAATCATACATACTGTGATAGAAGATTTTGGCCGTATGGCCCAAATCTTTGTGTGATTGACATTACTGAGTCAGTTTGCTGATTTAATGACTCTCATCTACTTGTGCTGCTGTCACACCACATTTGAATTTTCAGCATCATCCAGGAATTTTCACTTATTCAGCATAATTACAGGGTTTCTTTAAAATTACACCTCACACTGTTGACAAATAACTATGAGATCCACTAATCTGTCAGTTACATACTTGATTAATCGATTTATTAACGCATGTAAAATATAATAAAATAGTGAAAATGACCATCACCATTGTTAGGAAGCGCAGCTGATGCCCTCAAATGTCTTCTTTTGTCCAACCAACAGTCCAAAAACAAAAATATTAAATTCACAACGATATAAAAAACTACAAGAAGTCAATCCTCTCATAGAAGCTGAAAACAGAATCTTTTTCTCTCATTTTGAACAATTAAACAATAAATTGGCGGTTAATTTAAACATGGTCGTGAATGTGTGTGTGTGCGTTTATGAACCACAGTCTCATTAATGCACTCATTAAGGCTACTGACAATGACTGTCAGCCTCCGTTGTGACCTTATAATCCTGCAGCTCATTTGTCTCTGGTGTCACTGTGATGCCCCCTCACTCGACAGTCATTCACAGTCACTTCCTATGTGCAGATGAGGTTTCCCAACTTTGGTCTTTTAAGAAAACACGAGGTTGCACCAGGAAAACCAAGACGTCTTGAGCATCACACATTCAGATTTCCTGTTTCAGCCCAAAAATTCTGCACCGATGATGGAAATTTAAATGAATTGGATCCTCACTTCAAACCCTGTATTCAGCACACTTTTCTTAAAGATTAGGAGAGCCTGGTGTTGATTGCAGAAGGAAATTTAAATCTCCCACCTCTTTGGTCCATCTCCGCCTGGCTGACAGTTGATTAGGTGGTCGAGATGGAGGACGAGGCAGAGCAGCTGCCGCCAGAGAGAAAACAATCAGCGAGGCGCACACTGGTCTCTAAGTGGATTTGGTGGCTGGAAAGAGGGAGGGGGAGGGGAGGGGAGACGGCGTCTGTGCTGCATGTCTAGATCGCCTCGTGGACTCTGCGTGTGTGTGTGATTAGATGTGCCTTTTGTTTTCAAGATGTGTGTGTGTTGCCAGTTCTGTGCAGTGATTTGGTTTTGCCAGCAATGTGTTGGACACGTGTCGGGGTTTGGGCGCGTAAGATGAAATTTTAATGATCCATGTGGGGAAACTGGGTCGTTCCACCAGCAAATTAATACGATACAGGGAAAGAAATGGAGCCGTTTCACAGAAAACATGAAACATGGTCTGCACTTGATAATAGCAAATGTGTGTCAGTGGTGATGTTAGCTGTAAAATATGCTCAGTTTATTATTCTCTGTGATGCTGTTCAGCTGTTTCATGCTATACTGCCAGGTGTTTCTATTGTTTTGTCCACCCCTTGTATATAAGTGACAGTAGGCTCGATAACAGAGAAACCTCTCATTGAGATATCAATCAAATGTGCGAACCTGCTCATTGTATGAAGCCACACTGACCAGTAGCGGATGATTACTGGTGGCTGGTGATGTTTGTGTGTAGGCTTCATCCAATCAAACGCCTGAACAAATCGATCAGATCCCTCTGTTTCATTCAGAAATATGACAAATCACCAATGATGCTCTGGCTGCCATTTAGCTGCGGCTTTAGAGGATCTGTCGATTCCTCTCAGAGCATTGATGCTCTCACCTGGTGCATGCTGGGAAAGGCTCCAATCCTGGATGCTAACACCGGGCCCGACGGCTGCTTGCTCTCCTGCTTACACGCGTCTGTCACTGATGTGACGTTTCATCACATTTTCATGGCTACCTGTTGCTGCAGTGAATAATGACTGTATTTATCTTGTGTGTGTTTTCAACCTGGTGAGAGTTTGTGGTCGCTTGTGGTCGTTCTTTAGAGGAAGTGGAGAGAGCTCTGTCTCTCTCTGTCGCTGTCACAGTACATAAATCTACTCAGGTCGTGAAAACAGACGAGCAAATATCTGAGTTAATTCAGTGCAGTGAAGACTGAAAAAAACACACTGTTATATGTTTATTTTGCACTTCTGGTCACCTTTACTGACAGACGAGTTTTTCGTTTTTTTCTTGCTGCTTCTTGTCTTCTGCCATCTTTAACTTGCCCTTAACGCTGCCGCTTCCACACGAGCAAAGCGTGCCAGCTGACTGAGCGAGGCCGTCATGGCGGAGCTTCCTCTCTATTACCCGATCCAGTCCGACGCTGATTTATTGATGAAGATGTTATCGTGTTTCTTGGTGCCAGAGCAGATTCGTGCACATCCTTTGTATTATTTATATCTGCGTGGTCATGTGTGTTAAAACTCACAGGCAAGAGCTGTGTGTGTGTGTGTGTGTGTGTGTGTGTGTGTGTGTGTGTGTGTGTATGATCTCATGGTGGTGATGATGATGGTGGTGTGTGTGTATGTGTGCCTACCTTTGGTCCCACCCTGTCTTTTGAAACGTGCCCTGAGGCTCATCCTTGTGGGAGATGCGTTTGGCTTAATGGCTGCATTCTTGGGACTAAATGGAGTGTACCTAATCCACATCATTGATATCCCCACAAACACACACACACACACGCGCACTGACACACACGCTCGTACAAGGCTCATGTCCTCCCTCAGGGCCTTCTGCGTAGGAAGCAGACTGGTGTCCGATGCTGTCCTCAGTCGTCTCTCCGCGGCTTCGCTCTTTAAAATGTCATGGTGACTGTGATGCGTGTAAATGTTAACGTCCTGATCAGAGCGAGCTGTTGGCTATGAGGCCTTATTTCTGCATTTAAACGTGGATCTGAGCATCTCTGACATCATCCAGCAGAATTTGGCAAGAACAACGCTGGAATTTGACACTACTCTCCACTTTTTTTTGTCCCTTTCCCTTCTCTTTGGCTCAAGCCGACAGTTTTTTTTTCCCCCTCGCTGACAGAAAACAGATATTTGGTCTGCAGGCCACTTGAGGGGTTTTAAAAACATCCTCTGAGTTGTTTGGCGGGTCAGCTTCAGTCTGGAATCTGAGAGCTTCTATAGCTGTGAGTTTGTCACACAGTCCCTGTTTCTGTGATATAATCCTGGAGGATTCAGCTCCTCTGTATGATGGTCATATCTAATCTGTACAGGATTGCACCGGGAGGGCGGACAGGGTGATTGAGCCGGGGCTGTTGCCATGGTAACCCCAGGACCAGGGATAATCATTGAGCCAGGCGTCTGGTTTCAGGAAAAGCAGAGCGAGATGTTTTTGAAGGGTTTCTGCCCCTCAGTGACTGAGGATTTCTCCTCGGTTGAGCTGATTTTTGGGCTGGATACTGTTAGAAATTAATTAATTAAATCTTTTTTCATTCAACAAAGAGAAACTTCTGAAGTGTTGAAGCGATAGTTTGATATTTTGGGAAATGTTTGCTTTCATGCTGAGATTTAGAGGAGGGTCTCATGTCTCTACATACATTATATATGAAGCTCCTTAGCTTAGCTTAGCATAAACACTGGAAATGGGAAAAAGCTGACATGGTAAAAAAAATGTGCCCCTATCAGCACCTCCAGAGCTCACTAATTGATACTTTATATCTGGTTGGTTTAATGTGTACAAATATGGAAGTAAAAACTATGGTTTTACAGGCGATTACGTGCAGAACTGTTTCTTGGCTGTGTGCAGTGACTTCTTAAAACCCATGAAACCCATGAAAATTTACCTCATATCATTTGACTCAAATGAGCAAATGAGCGTGTTTCCCAAAACTATTCATTTTAAAAAAGAGGCCAGATGTACCAAATGTGAAACACTGAAGGAGCTGCAAGTTCTCAATATCCGGGGCTACGTCATTTTGTCAGTTTTGAGGTTTGACTTGTAGGCTTTCCAATGAAAAGCTCTTCTGTCTTCAGAGGACATTACTGTAGTAGATAATAATGTGTGTTTGAGTACCTCAATGTACAGGTGTAGTAATTCTCAGCAACTCTCGTGCATGAATTTTTTGGCTCCATCAGTGTTGGTCACAGCTAGAAGATGCCAACAAAACGTAGTGTGAGAGTTCATTTCTGTGCACGAGGTTGTTTGAGTGAGTAACTGTGGCCAGGGTCGCTGCTCTTGTTAAGGTAAGGCCTTGATTTATGACCCTGTTTGGAGCCATCTTTGCCAAAGAGCCTTTCGTGTTCCCCTCTTAGCCTCCAGGGTCAGAACAGAGCACCGGTGGTCTCTTTTAGCACACCACCCATTTTTCAATGATAGGACGCAGTGGAGCGTTCAGTGCCAGAGGTCTTCACTTAATAACGTAATCACTTGGCTGCTATCAGCTCCACATTCAGCTGCTAGCTGCAGGCCTGTAGCCCTGAAACGGAAGCCGTTCAGGTCATATTAGTCACAGAATTAACTCAAAGCATCAGGGATCGGTCATATTCACTTTTCTCTCCATTCTTTCAGTTGTATTTAGACCAGAAAGAGACACTCAATTCTGTACTAGTGTGGACATTTGGGACCACTGGTCCCAGTCTAAGTGAAAGGCAGAAGCAGGTTTTTAATTAGAAATGAACGGTGCTGCAAACGTATACACAGATAAGGTCATTTAGGACAAGGGGTACTGGAAACTGGAGCTGCAGCCTCCAGAGCCCCGTCATTACCTGCACCACCGCCTCCGTCCTCAGTCCTGCACTTGACAGTTGTCCCCTCTGCCTGTTTTTGTCCCCTCTCCTGTCTGACCTGCTCAGAGCTCTGCAGAGACAACAAAGCAGCTGGTCAAGGAGGCTTGGAGGTAATTTAGGTCGTCTTGCATGTTCAGACTCTCGGGTTTCTCGTGACTCAGAAACAGTGAAGTATAAGAAGAGGATGTGCTAATCTTCTGCTGGTCTGCGTATTTAAACTGCCCATCATGGGAAATGAATCATGTGGAGGAGGCTACAGGGAGCTCTGCGGCTGAAACCTCTGAGGTGGAAGTGAAAGTGACCACAGTGCCTTGTTTGCCCTCCGCCTCTTATCGTGTTTCACCAGAACTGAAAGAGGACCTTGAAGCATCTTCCTCGTTCCCTAATTGGAGACTCATTTCCTTTTGGATTTCATGGAAGGGGGGAGAATGCGGCCGAATGAAAACTGAGAACCAAGATAAACGTCTGCTATGGAGAGAGAGAGAGAGAGAGAGAGAGAGAGAGAGAGAGAGAGAGAGAGAGAGAGAGANGACTCCTTTCTGCTGTCCTCTGGAGTGTGCAAATGCCTTGATGTGTGTTCTGTAGTCTTGCATTTGCTGTTGCGCATCTGTTTGAGCATATAGAGCAACCGTGAACACTAATGAAGCAGATTCCCTGAACCATGAAGCCGAAATCAAATGCAGAAAAGAAAAATCTGTGATGCAGCGAGAGGCATTTCCCTGACAGCTCAGTTCATTTATCAGAAAGGACATTTTAATTACCTCCACACATCCTGAAGAGACCACGAGGAAGAACGGAGAAATTAAAGAGGGCTGTGCAGAAGGAGGAAGATGAAGAGAGAGAGAGAGAGAGAGAGAGAGAGAGAGAGAGAGAGAGAGAGAGAGAGAGGAAAAACAGGGAGCAAGACGACGTGAGCAGCTGCCAGTGAACGTACAGCAGCAAAGCCCTCGCATTGTTATTGTGCCCAGCCGGGTTGGATTTGCTGAAGTACAAGGTCTGGTACACACAATAAGGTGTGGCCAAGGCAAACAATGCAGGCTTTTCCTCAGAAAACAAATCAAAGCGTCAAACGGACATTTCTT
The DNA here is from genome assembly GCA_037975065.1 of Chaetodon trifasciatus. Taxonomy (NCBI): domain Eukaryota; kingdom Metazoa; phylum Chordata; class Actinopteri; order Chaetodontiformes; family Chaetodontidae; genus Chaetodon; species Chaetodon trifasciatus. Next base: position 17,505,939 of record JBBMOE010000002.1, read on the forward strand.
GGAAACTGTGGCACCAGCTTACTGTGTACAGTAATCACTTTCCCTTAATGAAACACCTCATTTGGTCGTACATGTCGTCGCCTGGTGTGCAGAGCGGCTGCAGAGTCAGAGGTCAAAGATGAGATCTTCTCCACCTCAGCATTCGAGTGAGGTGTTTACAAGCCTGTAAACAGAGCTGGTCTGAGCACATTCTTCTTATTTTTGTCTGGTGATCTCAGATTTTTGGACGACCCCCCCCCCCCGCCCCTTTTACAAACATGAACTCTGCCTCAGGTTGGATTAAGGCCCAGACAACAATAATACTAAACATGAGGCTTAGAAATTCCCTCAGTCCCTCAGTGAATGAATTGGATTTGAGTCTTTCACCAAGCATATTTCACCTGTGAACCTTAAAGTAATATGAGTTTACCAGAGGAAATATTCGTTCCAGCCCTTATCTTACCACTGTGAACTCTTGTCTTCCCATGCTGCTCTGCAGAACATCTTAAATCCAACTAAAATGCTCTTTAAATGAATTAAACTCCATTAACACTGTATCTGGTCTTCCGCTGAAGTCACTGCTTTGCTAAGTGGGTTGACCTTGAAGAAGTCAGACCTCTGTCTTTGCTCTTCCTCCGTCTGTCCTCGCCAACCACGGTTCCTCTTCCCGTCACTTGAATGACGCCACTGCTTAAAAGCCATGTTGCCACGGTTGGTCTCATGACTCATTGTGACGGGCGTCAACCCCTCGTCTTCTTCATCTGTTGTTTCCTATCAAGGCCACGATGACCTTTCGTATCTGTACCTCCACATGCTTCATGTACTGTATGACTTTCCCTTTCCTGCCTTTTTGGATGATTCTGTGAAACTACAGATTTGACAACACTTTCACTTGCTGACTTTTCACCAGCATAATCCAGGAAGTCCTGTGCAGACACATTAAAGCACATGATAAAACAATTAAAAACATAGAAAACATGTTTGTGCAGCCCGGTAATCAAGCTTCTGACGTCTGGATTTCACTTTTCATTTAACTCTCTGGAGACTAGCTTGTTGCCACTGATTCCAGGTAGTGGTTCCTGAACACTCCAGAGCCTTTTACTGCTGACATTGTGCAACTGTTGGTGGCTGGTGGTGAAGCCTCCGTACTGTAAACACTTCTGTAAGGTGTGGTGGGGCAGTATGACACACAGATTTCAGCACCACTGTCAGCACAGATGGCTGGCAAGTATGATATGGTTTAGGCTAGAGAAAGATTGTGGTTATGGCAAATAAACTGAGGTTAAAGCAACGACAAGGAGCTTTCATTCGGTTGTTTTTGGCGGCCCCTGTGGACAAGTGTGGTAGTGTTTCCAGCACCTCTTGTCAGTTTTGATCCGATTTGAATCCTTTTAAATCTTGCAGTTCTCTCCATCTGTTGAATGACTGACCAAGGTTGACTCACTGTTCCTTATATCTATTTTTTGTTGTTGCTCTTCACTCAGTTCTTTTCTTTTTCTCTTCTAATCACAAAATGTTGCGTCAAAATAATAAATTCTTTAAGGAAAAATCTCCTCCTGCATCCTTTTAACTGGCTAATGTGTGACTCGCTGAGAAACATTGCCTGGGAAAATGTAAACAAAGGCTCTTTGTGCCATAAATCCTTTTGTTTGATTGCATGGAGAATCTGACCTGGTGTCAGCCTTAAAGGTTAACTTCATAGAAATAGCCAGTCTTCCCTCTGATGGTCTTGTTTGCTTATATTAGTCATATAGAGGCATCAATATTAACCTGACTGTTTAACCAGTTAAAAACTCCTTGTAGTTCATGTAAGTTATGGTCAGGGTTAGGCAACTAAAGCGCTTGATTAAAGTTAGGGAAACATTGTGGTTAGTTGTTGGTCTACAAATGAGCTCCAGGCTCCAATATGATGCCCACATGCTGCTGTATGAGCCCATCCGCCTCCCTTGCAAAATAAAGGGCACACAACTTCCTGAACTGGGACTGATAGCTGGCACTGGATGTAAACCACGTGCTCCAGAATCATCCAGTATTAATTTGGATGTATTATAAGAACTGGATGCCGTACTCCAACATGGCGCCAGTTCATGAAAATGAACATAACATTGCAGTGAATGAAGTTGGTCACTTGTGACGCTTCCCACTGCAAATGGCTTCACACACAAAAGCTTTTTATCATGGTTCCCTGTCAGCAGCTTTGCAGATGTCTCTTTTATGATGGTGGTCTATGGGGAATATGCTTTTTTGTGCTGCAGAGAACTGTTTAGTTGCAGTATTGCATTTGGCCACACAGACAAAATGGCAACGAGGGCGACATGCTGTGCTGTTTCCAGCACTCTTAATCGATGTCTTCAGTGTTTACACCACTTTGCTACAAGCCGAGAGGAATAAAGCCCAACAATAGACTTCTGTAGCTCTTGAGGCTGTACTTATTTACAGGATGAATTCAGTGTTGGTTTAGTCTCTTCAGCGGAGTTTGTTGTTAGAATTAAAAACCCAAGTGATGCCAGTCTTATCCTTTTAAGGTTGAAACACTGATCAAAGAGAATAAAAGCCTGAGAAAGACGGTGAGGAAGTTGTGTGCCAACAGATGGCGTGTCACTTTAGATCCCAGTACAGAAAAATCAAGAGCCACTGTCAAAGGCAGAGCCCGAAACACGGCCGCAAACATGCGATCCGACATCCCCTCTGCTGATTGTCAAATACCATCCCTCGTTTAAAAGGCATGCCACTGGTAATTCTTGTGGCACCCTTGTTTTGCCTGTCTTTGCCTCTTTCTGGCTGTGCTGCGACCGGTGTCATGTTTCAGGCCACTGTTATTGAAGTGCTGCAGACCTCTTCATCTCAAAGCCTTTTGGCTCCGTCCACAGCAACTGCTTTTATGTATTTTTACACTCACACTCACGCACACAATCAAATGCACGCATTAGCTGCTGACTTGTTTTTCTGTCCGTCAAGGCATGGAGGGCAGTTCACGTGAACCCAAAGTGACTGCAGATCGCTTTAACTTTCACGCTGCTCTGTCCACGACTGTGTATGTCTGACACAAAAACCTTTGCAAAACTGCTATCAGCAAATGTCACAATAGCCTGTAGCACCGAGAGCCAGGTTTTGCATCTGCATCGAGGAACGTAATCCCCTGTTCGCCATGCAAAAACATGCAAGCATCCTGCCGGTCGTGACATGTTTGGTTCTTCCTGGTCCAGCTCTGTGAGGGCCATTATTAGGGCCAGACTTGCTTCTCTTTGATCTTCCCAAAACGCCCAATGCCGCACCATTCATTACGGCTCAGAAATTATGCATGGGGATCCGTCAGTCTGCAAGCATTACTCAGCCCTGAGCCCCTTCGGGTATGATTGGAAAGTAGCAGAAGGAAAAAGAAAACAGTTTTAAATTAAGAGTTAAAAGAGGATCGCATCCTCTGTGGGCATTTAATTGGTCCTGACGTTTTACATCTCAGACCTTTTATGGAGGCCAGCTTAGCGTGAGTAATGCTGTGTAAAATAAGCTCTGTTGTTCTGTACATTCTGAACTATTCCCCGCCTTTATGTTTGAGCTTGATTTGATGGAAATTCATCACATTAATGTCAAATAATTTAACCTAACCTGTCCTCTTGGCATTTGTAGCTCTGAAGCAGAAATGAAAATAAGAATCTATCTTAGCATTGATTATTTGAACATGAAAAAATGTGGACGTCTAATGCACAAAACAGAGGTTGGTATTGATTGTTCTCCTGCAGACACAAATCCCAGCACTGAACGGCTGGACCAACGGGAAACAGAGGTGGTGAGACAGCAGGATCAATGAGGATGATGGAGCCATTAGTGACACAGTGACCCTGGTGAGGTTTCATTGGTTTTTGTAGCATTGTTTGGACAGCAGGACTGTTGACGTTGGGTAACTGCGCAGTGGTTACTTTGAAAGCTGATGGTACCTCTGTGGTTGTTCTGTTGACGTTTCAGATGCAGGTTTCCTCGCTTATGTCGGAGCGAGCCAGCACGTCTTTAAGCGTGTCTGTCGTTCCTGCCCGCCCTATTAACTTCTACTCTTTCATTTTCCACTGTTCTGCGGTGTCCGGTAGTTACTCAGCAATAGCTCCTCTGGATAGTGTTCAGCTGACCGCACCTTGAGAGCCAAAGCTGCGGGCAGATCATCTCTTATTCTGAGCAAAGCTGCTTTAATGCAAACACACTCGGGGGGTGTTTCTGTTGGCCTCACTCAGGTTGTGGGAGAGAAACACAGGCCGAACTTGTCCTTGGCTCAAACTGAGATCTGCTTTTATTCTGCTCAGTAAGAGCAAGAGAAGAGCAAGAGAGCTTTTGGTGGTTGATGTGAAAAGTGTTTTAGATTTTGAACTTAAATCACTTTTAATAATTACTGCTTTCAGCCCTGCACACAATTTATCAAAGGTGAAGGCCATGTTTTTGACCAAATTATTCAGGGTTAGTGGCGTGGCTCTATGATTGGCAGCTGGTCTGTTCACCACTTTGGTCCAGACTGAAATATTTCAACAGCTTTTGGTGGCATTGCCATGAAATGTTGTGTTTACATTCATTGTACCCAGAGGATGAATCCTAATAAGCCTTGACTTGATGTTGCATTTGTAGTTTTGCCATTTTTAGCTTCAGTTTTGACATTCATGCCCCCTGCAGGATAAATTGCAGTAACCTTGTTTAATCATAAGATTAACTTGATTTTTTCCAGGTCTTTGCTTGTAAATCTTATGACATTCCCATCAGCTTCAGCTGCATGTTGCTAATCAGCATACTTCCACCCAAAAGTAACAGGGTGAACACGGTAAACATTATATCTGCTTAATATCACCATGTTAGCATTCTCATTGTGAGCATGCTGACATTAGCATTTAGCTCGAAGCACTACTGTGCATAAGAAAAGCCTCACAGAGCCGCTAGCATGTCTGTAGAGGTTTAGTCTAACGAGCAACATGGCTCCTCTTTTGCACAAATATCTCTCTACTCTAACACTCCGATATCTGTTTGTTTGACCTCAGTCAATATTGTTTTGACCTCATTAATAGCACTTTTGTTAATGTCTCAACCAATTAGTTCATTTTGCCACTGGAACGCAACATTTTGTCAGAAGGTGACCTGATGTTTGAGTGATCACATCAAATATCATAATGCACATACAGCAGAGGCGAAGCACCCTGACAGGTAGAGACTGTCTGTCTGCTTCAGAATCAGTTCCTGTCTCTCACGTTCAGGCTGAACCTCAGGCAGAAGGCCTGCAGGACACACCCCACCACCCTGCAGGCGAGGTCGACATTTTCTCTCTGCTCACATGCTCGGATCAATAACCACTCGCTGTTCATCACTTACAGAGTCATCTGTGTCTCCCGGGGGGTTTGTTAGCTGCATCCTGAGAAAGGATGGAGCCAGATAAAACTTGCTCTTTTGTTTGTTTGTGCAGTTTACTCACATTTATCAGCTGACATAAGAATTTATAACGTGCAAAATATAAAGGCACTCTGAAAACATTAAGGGCTGGCAGTGACATTCTGGGCAGATATTACTATTGTATGTCATTTGAACGGTCGTGGCCTCTGCTCAGACTAACATTTATTTCACCATAAATAGAATTACAGAAAAGGGCAAGAAAAGAAACAGCACTGAAAAAAAAAACAGTATGAATCTTTAACTGCTGCTGCATCTGCAGCTGGTGACGCGGCTGAAAAGACAGAAAAGAGATTTGATGATAAAAACCATTCTGGATTGTGTTCAGCCCAAAGGGACGAGAAGCAAAAAGCCATTTCTATTATGACCCTTGACTGAAGACAGTGTAACAATGATGTAATACACCGAACAGAAAACACAATAATATCACATTGAGAGGATTTAAGACACATATGCCGCTAATTGATTTCAATCAGCCTGTAGCCATGGCAACGGGGATGCTCAGATGATGTCTGATTGAAGTGGAGAGGGCGTCTTCAATCAATACAGTTCCCCACAGTGGTCTTTTTCTGACATTGATGCTCCATTAGCATGTGTGTGTGTGTGCGTGCGTGTGTGTATGCGTGTGTGTATGTGCGTGTGTGTGCGTGTGCGCGTGTTTGTGGACTTCCCTGTGCCAGGAGGGGAACAGTGCAGGTCGAGGTGATGTCATCCCCCAGTGGGAAATGTAATAGTGCAGAGGATGAGGAAGTGGCTGTGCATCATGTCTTTAACACACACACACACACACACACACACACACACACACAGTATTGACCTTTTGAGGGGACCAGAGTAGGGTGTGCTCTTGTGTGTGGACGGCATATAAAGACATAAACAGTTTAAATGTGCTTCTCCTCTTCACTTCTCTTCTTCTTCTTCCTCACTGTCCTCTCCTCCTTTCCCCCTCTCCTCCTCTCTTCTCCCTCAATCTGCTTTCTTATCTACCCTTTCCTCTCCTCATTCGCTCTCCTCATCTTCTTCCTCATTCTACCCTCCTCGTCGTCTTCTCCTGTCTCCTCCTATTTCTTGTCTCCTCCACGAAACAGGCCAAACGAACGCAAAGATGCAAAAAAGGAGACATCAGAGGAGAAGAAGCAGCATTTGGACCAAACTGAGCACAAAACCTGTAGTCCTGAGTTTTTTTTCTCTCACTCTCTCTTTGCACGCACGCACGCACACACACACACACACACACACACACACACACACACACACACCCCGACTCAGAGCGCTGCACTGAATGACTCGGCACTCTGTCTCGGTGTGCACGAGTTTCTGGCAGATGTTTGTGTCCGTGTGGGCTCAGTTCCTGTGAGCTCTACTGGCCTGCTGGAATTCAGGAATTCACACACACACACGCACACACACACACACACACACACACACACACACACACACACACACACACACACAAGGCATTTATTATTTAGCTTTTTTTTTTTTTTATCTATCTTAACCTTTAACTTTCCAGGGAAAGTTGTCTGAACACATTTTCTGTTTTCTCTGTCACATTCACACTTTAAGTAAATGCTGCAGTCTTAAGGGCTCAGTGTGCCTTAAACAAACCCGCTCGTCCGACCACAGCTGAGGGAGAGAGTGCCTCCATAGAGACAATGCGGTGAAGGGCGAGATGCAGTGAATTGCATAAATGGAAATAAGAGCACACACTTTGAAACAATCATGCTGTTGTGCACCTGAAACATAACATAGTTCTTTGAAGAAGGTCGCCTTTATTCTGACATCACAAAGCTTTAGGCTCTGTGGCTGCTCTGATGGAGCAGTTTTCAGGGATTTACATCCTCCGGCCTCATTTTCCACAGATGCTGTGTTGATTTTTAATAGCAACTTTGTGTTTTCGCAAAATGTTTGACCTTCAAAATCTCATACGAAAACAGCCGACTGCTTGCAGCACGATAAGAATGAATGTTGGGCGAAATACAACAAGGTGTTAACAGATTTCATGAGCCCAAGAAGTCAGAGATTGGTTTTACCTTTATTGTTTGTTATTTTGAAAATCCAGGAACACACCTTCAGGGGTCGAGGTGCAAACACAAGGTGCGGCTTCGTCTGAGCTGATGTTTAGGGAGCGTGTGTGTGTGTGTGCGTGCATGTGTGCACCTACCGTGCATCAGCAGCAGCCAGGAGTGAGGAGTAAACCCACAGGGAGTTTAAAATATGCCTGTAATCCTTGAATGATCCTCTCTGATGAGTGATCAGGGGTGGGAGCGAGTGTGTGTGGAGGTAGCAAAGAATTACTGTGTGTTACTCACAGCTCAAAGCGTAATTTAACCATGTAGTTTCTAATCTGCAGCGCAATCATCCTCCAGTTAATAAGTACAGTACGGCCGTCAGTTTTGGGACGGGGATGCAAACACACCTTCTGCGTTGAAAGATTTAAAGTTAAGTGAACTTGTGTGTGTTTATGTGTGTGTGAGCAGTGTTGAGGAATGCTGAGGTTTGGTGTTTATTGCTGTTACACTGGTGAGAACCAACTGTGGGAGAGGAGGGGGTGTTAACATTAACCAGCCAGACTCTGAAGACCTGCAGGACGAGTTGAGCTTCTCATCTGTGTTTAATAGCTTGGATGTGTGCCTGTCCCTGGCAGCTTGTACATGGTCTTAAAGACTCTCTGCCTCCTCTAATGCATTTGTTGTAGACACACAGTAATTTACTGCCTGTTTGCTGCACCGCTGCTGTAAAATATCAGTTTTTATTATCCCTGTGCCAAAGAATTTTCTGGAGATGTAGGAACAAAGATGAAGAACTAACTTCTTCATCTCAGCTGCTGTGGAGAAAAGACTGCAGTGTCAATGTTCATGGCTGCAAATTCTGCACCAGCCGTTCCTGGAAAGGACTTTTAAGGACGAGGGTTCAGTTTAGCTAACTTTATTAACAACAGGACAGGCAACAATAAGGCTACATTTCAGGTTTTATCCCATTCAGTAAAAGGATGCAGAAGACATTGTGTAGCATCAAGGCGAAAAGCCAGAGGAGTGCAAAGAGTCTAAGAGGGTGCACAGTGATGATTAAGTTATCTTGTTGGTCATATGAAACAACAAAATGAACAATGGAGGATTTTGGTGGCGTCATCGCACACCTACATTAACAGACAGCTGAAATACAGTCAGGCTAATCCACAGGAGCAGCTTTGCAACTTGACTCATATGATGCCGCACAGGTCAGCAAATATCATCCGTCAGGAGAGGAACTGTACGTGATTTTATGCAACTTCTTTATGGAAACACAAACAGTGAGCAATACGGTGACCTGATGTTGTGTTTAAGCGGTTCTCTTCATATAGCACAGTCATTTTTTATTGTTTATTGATTTATTTTCCCTGGGAGGAATTAAGTGAATCATTTCAGACGCTTATTGTTCCTTTAGTCAATGATAATGAGTGTGGAGTTAATAAATACGTAAGATTTCAGCTAATGTTCACCTCAATCATATTTTATGCACAAAAACAGATAAATGCACGCAATAATGTGCTAATGCAGCAACTAATGGACTAATGCAGCCACAGTGTAGACTTGCAGGCTTAATGGGAGAGACAGCAGTGCTGATGTCTGGGAAGTTGCAGTGGATAATTAATTTATTGCTTTTCAGATAATATTTCAAGGCATCCAAAGCTGGTTGATCATATATATTTACATTGTAAATATCCTTAAACTTTGGTCATACACAGTGGACACAGCTTGCCTAGAGCTGAAAGTATTAGTTCATTAAGTCAAAGTTAACTGCTACCACTATTATAACTGTGGAATTATAACATCTGCTGGTTTCAACTTCTCAAACGTCCAAATTTGATGCTTTTCTGTGTCTTGTATGATTGTATTCTCATTATTTTTTGAGTTTTGGATGCTTGGTTGGACAGAAAAAGATATTTAAAGACAATCAGTAATGAAAATAATTGTGAGTTACTCTTGTCTGTCACGTTCTCTCTCCATCTGTTTCTCCTTTCCATTCTCCATCCCACTCTTTAAATATTAAAGTCTGTTTGGGAGGAGCTCTGTTTTCTAACGTTAGCAGTTCTCCTCCACCTGAGTGATGTCTCTGAATGGTTGTGACCCGCGGCTGAACCTGTGCAGCCGTCGAATGACTGACACGCTCTCATTAAGACGTCCACTACTCTTTCAATCTCTCTCCATTTTAAAGCACAATTTCATTCCTCCACCACGTCAGCTCACCGCGTTATCTCAACACGCTGTCAGCACTTCAGATTCGACCGTGTCAAAACAAGACGTAACAGACGTTTAGCCTCCTCTGCTTCACCACCTCTTCTCCTTGTCTTCTTTCCTCAGCTTTTTTCTTCTTCTTCTTCTTCTTCTCATCTCGTCTCCTCACTGTGCCTGACTTGTATCGCTCTCTAGCTCCATCCATCACAATCAAAACTCCGTCAGCCGTAGTTTTTGGGGTAAATGCTGAACATACAATATCAAGGTCACGTCGATCTGTTGTACTCAGCGTCTAATAGCCGTCCAGTTCCTGCCTGAATGACCTCACTGCACGCAGCTGTTCGAGGAAATGCCAGAAAAAGTTTTTCATCTTCCCAAAAACTTGGCGGCCAGCATTGCAGCTCCACGCATGTGACTTGTCAGAGCCTCAGCTGGTATGTAACCTTGGCTCCTCAGTCTGACCTTTGACCCCTAAAGACCATCCATCAGTCCCCACCCCTGGCCCCTCTCATGCTGCTCCTGAAGTCTCCTGCTGTCTCTGCAGACAGGCCACTGAAAGCAGGCAGAGAGGCTAATTTTCTCCAAACTGCTCTGGAGATCAGCTGTCCACTGATTCTCTGCTGGAGGGGGTCTCAGTTTAACCCATCCTTTAAACTGGTAATCTGCAATATCCTTTTATTTTGGTGACATCTGTGGTGTTTTTGAACAGTATTTCCCCAAGATCATGCCTGTATCAGTACTGTAATATCTATCTATTTAAATTACTGTAGCTGGTGATTTTTTTTCTTCCCATGTTTCTTACAAACAAACCTCTTTTGCCTCTACTGGAAATATACAAACTCTATCACTTCCTGCCGAAAATGACTTTTCCAGGACAAAATAAGTACCAGACACCAGCTGTTTAGAAACTTTGCTGCTCCATACCACTCAGTGATAGGAAAAGTGCAGATGACGCATCTATTTATGTTGTGTCTTGGTGGATTTTCATGTTTGTTTCCTGCTGGTTCAGAACTTTTACGAAACAATATATATAATCCTTAAGGTGTTTTAAAAGTGTTTGGGTCAATAAGGAGAAATACATGCAGGATAACAGTTGGTACTTAACTCAGTGAAGCACACACACTCCCACACACCTACTGTATCTGTGTCATCTGTTCTCATTGTAAAAGCAGCCTGTCTTTTGCCCCCAGCGGCTAACATGTTAGCAGTGAGACGAGTGCTTGAGGACAGCGGTCATAAGTCACACTTTTCCATCTTAATGACTCGCTGAATAGACTGACAGCTGAGGTCAGCCAGCTCTGGAGAACTGAAGAAGACAAGCTGTATAAAGGCTGGTTTCAGTAACTGTGTATTTATATCAAAGTGGAAAAGTAAGCAGGTGGAATCTGGTTCTACAGAGCTTAGAAAACAGCTGTTGTGCTGTTGTGTGCATATGAGCTTTTTTCAGTGGAATTGCCGTGATTAGTGGATTCACTAATCTGCTCAAATCGTGAGTCAGGTTCAGCTTCCCTGAACTTACACGCAGCCGTGGACCAGCAGCAGCCATATTGACAGTGCTCACCTCAAAGTGAATCCAAACCAGAGGAAGAATTACAGCTCATGATCTGTGTTGCACCATCCACTTTTCTTTAATCCTCCTCAGTCCAAATATAAACAAGCATGGTTAGCGGGCAGTTATGAGGCAAGAGTTGATGCTACAAATGTGTCTCTCGAGTAAATTATGGCGGTGTCCAAAACCACTGCCTCATTCACTCATTCACTACCTCCTTTATGATAGACTCTCATTTGTGAAATAGTGAGCAGTAAATCAAGATTTTGGACACTGATCAGTTTATGTCATCACTGTCAGGTGTGGATTTATTTGTAGAGAAATGGCTGACAGTAAATAGTGCACTAAACTTTTCATTTGAATATATTCCCGTAGCATTAGCTATTATTAGCCCTGTCAGTCATCACAAAGAAGCCTCTGGGTTGAGATAAAACGACAAGAGGATTTCATTAAATGTTTCTCCTAAACTCAAAGGACACTTCTGACTCACCATGAGCTCTGGAACATCTGCCGAAAATCACATGGATGCTATCTGGAGACCAGCAGCAAATAAACAAATCCGTACATTTAAATCAGTTTGTAGCAAAATGCTCTTTCATGTGGTCGAGGCCTGACTTCATCAAAGGTCACATGACGTCGACATGTTGGGCTTTAGCGTGCTTCTCCGTGCATCTGCCATAGGCTTCAGTAAAGCCGGCCCCAAATGGAGCATCTGAATGTGGGTATTATGACGTCATTGGCCTTCTTTCTTTTTTAGTGTCTTGGACAAAGTCAGGGAAGAGAAGACCGCAAGCAAGTAAACATGGATGTAAACAAAGCTGTATTTAAAAGACTTAAAAAAAATCAACTTTGCTGTGTTTTACGAGGAAGGAAATGCATTCAGCACATTTGTTACAGCTCGATTCACACAACACAGAGCGGCACTGAATGTAAACATGACTTGTTTGTTTAGAGGAAAACTCTGCAGGGCACCTTTGGTTTACTGTCGGGTTGTTGTGATGTATTTTAACCTTTTTACTTTTACTCTTGCGGACTGTGGCGGGGTAACTGAGCTGCATCTGTCCTGTCCTTCACCAGATGTTGGCTATGATGCACAATTTTGTTGTTTGTCAAGTGGAAGAGCAGGAAAAGGAAGAGATTTAGACACTTTCCTGTTGTTTTGATGTTTTAATGTGGATGGAGATCTCAAGAAAATGTGTGGAAAAGCACATTGTCAGATTTAAATTGTTAATGTAATTTAGTTAATTTGTTTGTTGATAAATCAACTCAGTGTACATGTTATCTAACAGACTACTGATCAGGGTTTGATCTGCACTCTGGGACCTTCGGAGTGAAACAGATTCATTTTTGGTTTTGTTCTTTATTTGCACAAGCATGACACACACCCAAAAGAAACCCCACCAGGAAGCGCAAATGGACCATGAATGCAAACTGTATTTACATTTCTACATAATAGACTTCAAACTCTGACCTTTTACCCATTTGAACAGCTCATTAGTGTCCCAATGAGTGGCTGCTTCAGTCGCGGCAGACATTGTTTTCAATCTTGTGTACTCTCTTTCATCCCTGTCTGTTTCTCAGCTCATTCGTCTCTGCCTCCGCTCCATCTTTCATCCCACACAGTTCACCTCTTTGTGTCTTACAGACACCCAGCTGTCTATTTCCTCTCTCTCTCTCTCTCTCTCTCTCTCTCTCTCTCTGTGTCTGTGTGGTGGTGGTGGGCTGCTGCAGACTGCTGTAGGTGGTCAAGATCACTCCAGACAGGAGGGTCTGTCTGGGGCGCTCGGAGGACAACTGGCTGGCTCGTCCTCTCCTTTTTTCTCTCTTTCTTTATCCATGTGGAACATGCACTTACTGCAGCTGAGAGAGCCATTGAGGAAAATGTTATTCAGCAACCGAAAGGGAGAGATTATTTAAATGAGGGTCTAACACGGCAGTGGTCCAGTGTGGCCAGTGAAATGTGGAACTCTGTTCGTCATTTAAGGACTCTTCTTTTTTGCCTTTGCATTATGGTTCCCAATAAACAGGATAAACAGTTTGAGAAAGAAGATAGAAATTTTAAAGTGTGATGCACATATTTGTCCTGACAGTGAAACTCGAGATCAGACAGAAGAGACAGAAGCAGAAACATCGCAAGAAAACAGCCAAAAAATACAAAAAGGAAATAGGAATAGATGATTGAGTGCACTGACTCAGAAGAGTACGATTATTGACAGGAGCTGAAGAGCAGCGGGCGAGAGGCGGCTGGCGGGGATCAGCTAAGCCTTCATGGTGGTGGTCTCGGTTTGGCCTACATTTAAATTGACTTCTTGTTTTTGTTTTTACATTTTGGGGTACTGCACTGATCCTTCCTCTTGAGGCTCTGTGCTTGAAACACAATCACATATAGTCTGGTTTTTGGCACTTGTGTCTGCATTTAGGTGTTATGCAGCAGAATGGAATGAGCTTCAGTTCACAGATCAGACCAGTATTAAACTGAAAATGCAAAAGTCTGTAAGAGTTTTCTTGTAACATTCCTCTCAACAAGTAATAATAAGTGAACAAATGTAATAACACTGACAGTGATGCCAGAAGAAACATGGCAGGTGTTACTTCCTGACACAAAACAATCTGTAAATGTGCTGTGATATAAGACAGACAGTTAAAATGGCATACTTTTTAAAGAATTTCTTCCAAAAAACAAGATTATATATACTTTAAATCAATTGAAATTATGTTTGGAACACTCGATGCTGTGGAGATTACTGACTCGTCTGAATAATAAGCTTTTAAAATAGTTGCTTATATTGAATTTCAGTCTGGTTTGGCAGTATTTTATATGGTCATTTAAAGTGAAAGCAACTGATAATGCAGTTCGGAGAGATAAACATGCATTTCTGAACACACATAGCATTGCTTTGCATCAGTAGCTTATAGTTAGCAGTAACTAATTATAAGTAGTCATTTGACAAGAGGGTTTCATTGGCTTCATCTCTGTCTCATAATCAACATATTTTATAGTAATTTACAGTTAATCTTTTTTTTTCAACATCACATTTGTTGCTTTGTAGTCTGTGAAACTGGACTGTGTGTGTGTGTGTGTGTGTGTGTGTGTGTCTCTGTGTGTCTGTCTGTGCAGACAGAGAATGAAGTGCTGTGTTCACTATCAACAGGGAAGTGGTGAATTACACCATTGTGCTCTCATTACAGCCACTTTTGTGTGGAAGGTGGCAGCTGTTAATCTTGGCACACGGCTAGAGCCTTTGGATTATCACATGAGTACACACACACACACACACACACACACACACACACACACACACACACACTCACAGAGGGTATGTGGCTCTGATAAGCTGGCCAGTAGCCTTTAAATTCATGAAGCAGCTACTGTTCCTCATTGTTTTGAATAGCTATCAGTTCTTGTCTGTCTCTTTGACTCTTCTCATGCTGCTCTTTTGTGGCGTTTGTGATAGTAGTTCCCTTTACGATCCAAAACAGAAAGCCTATTGAGTCGGCCTTCCCTGTCATGGGACAGATGAAATCGCCATGACTCTACTGACCCTGTTGTGACTCAATGTACTGGAAATGCCCGAGGCTGTGAGGACATGATGTCTGAGAACGCTAATTTCTCCTTTGAAACCTTGTTGTTCTGTTTCTTTGCTGCCATGTTTAACCTCCTCCGTCTCCTCTCTCTCCTCCTCCAGTTGGGATGTCCTGAGTCACTCCTCCGGGCCCAGAGAACGGTGTGCTGATGGGACCTGCTGCGCCACCATGAGCTTACAAGATGGCGGCTGCAGCTACGCCAGCAGCGCCAACATGGCCACCGCTAGTGGCAGCATGCGGCGGCGCCTGGAGGACCAGGAGTTCACCCTGCGAGTCTACCCAGGCGCCCTGGCTGAGGGCACCATCTACTGCCCCGTCAGTGCCCGCAAGAACACCACAGCTGCCGAAGCCATCGAGTGCCTCATCGAACGGTTGCACCTGGACCGTACCAAATGCTACGTGTTGGCAGAGGTGAAGGAGTTCGGTGGGGAGGAATGGATCCTGAACCCCGGCGACTGCCCTGTTCAGCGGATGATGCTGTGGCCGCGGAGTGCCCTGGAGAACCGCAGCGGCCTGGGTAGTGGTGATGACTACCGCTTCCTCCTGCGGGAGAAGAACTTGGATGGATCTATTCACTATGGCGGCAGCCTGCAGATGTGGCTCCGGGTGACTGAGGAACGTCGGCGCATGGTGGAACGGGGCTTCCTCCCCCAGCCCGCAGGGAGCGACCCTCCATCCGACCTCTGTGCTCTCCCGGAGCTAACAGAGCGCGCCATTTTGGAAAGCCTTCGTGCACGGTTCCGCCAGGAGAAGATCTACACTTACATCGGAAGTATTCTTATTGTGATTAACCCTTTCCAGTTCCTGCCAATCTACAATCCCAAATATGTCAAATTGTACGACAACCACACGCTGGGGAAGCTGGAGCCCCACATTTATGCTGTGGCAGATGTGGCGTATCACGCGATGCTGCAGCGGCGGAAGAACCAGTGCATAGTCATTTCTGGTGAGAGCGGGTCTGGGAAGACCCAGAGCACCAACTTCCTCATACATCACCTGACTGCACTCAGCCAGAAGGGATTCGCCAGTGGGGTGGAGCAGATCATCCTGGGAGCGGGACCTGTACTGGAGGTAAGAAACTCTATTGACAACACTAGATGTATTGATCAAATGTCAGTTTGTCAGCAGAATAGCTCCAATTCTTGTGAACAATTTGGTTCTTACTAAGGTTCTTACTAAGTGTTACTCTGCATTGATGATTGATGAACCTTTCAGTGTTGTTGTATGTGTTTGTGCTACGAGTGCATTGCGCATGACTGCCTGGTATGACTGCAAGACCACCTGACTCTAAAGGGCCTTTTTCACTGCAAGAACTGTCTCGAAAACCCATGAACCTTTTCATGAACTCAGGAACTTGGCCTGGAACAAACCTGCAGTTTCATCCAGAGGAACTTGTGTTTAACTTAAGTTTGTGGTCCGGAGTTCCTTCCCCCAAAAAAGCAAACAGGAATGTGTAGAACTTTTCCTGATTTAGCTCCTGAGTAGTAGAGTACAAGTTCAGTCTGAGACAACTGACTGACAAGTCTGAGATGACCTTCAGAGGAGCCTGTAGCTTTTTCTGAACATATCAAGTGTAGATCTATAAAATGAAAGATGTTTCATAGACCCAGCAGATAGTGAAGATCAAGAAGTGTGTGACCTTGAGACCAAGACTTGTTGTAGTGCTACAGGCATGGGGACTCCATAATGTAAGACTCAAATGTTGTGCTAAGTGTCCTGTGCTGCTGTGTTTTTAAGCCATGCTAACATGGTGTAGCTGCACTTACTGCAGCAGTCAGCTCAAGCCAAGATGAATGAGGCTCATATGTTGTGAATTAGACGGCTGTAGAAAGGAAGTGACAAAAGCCTGATGAAATCTGAAGAGAAGTCAGCAGGTTATTTCTCTGGCATTGGAATGTCAGCTCATGAGACGAGGCATGAAATGGATTATAGAAATGTCCCTCTGAAACTGGAATGCCCCAACATGCAGGGAAACCTATATTTAGGCCCGGCCTTTCCACATATGACTCTTACATATATGTTATTTGACCCAGAAACTGTTTTTGTCCAATCTCTGCATTGATGGATGAAAAAAATCCTAATGGAAAGTGCTCTAATCCGTCCTGGATTATGAATCAATAAAGGATTATGGATTATGGAATTTCATTGGGAATTTCATGTTTTGAAAAGGTCTATTCAAGGACAACATGTTCTTCTCCAGTCTTAAAAAATATGACTCAGTGACCTCTGCACCTCCCAGTAGTTTGCTGTTTTCTGGCAGCCATTTTGTTCCACAGCATGCGGCTTCCTGTCAGGACGTATGTGGATGTCGTGTCAGCACGCAGCTGTGCATGTTGACACCGTGTGCGTCCCATGTGGAGATCTGTACAGTAAAACCAGACAGTCGTTTGGTCAGTTAGATATACGGTTTGTCATCTGGAAATTCTGGATCACCTTTTGGATCTCTTTGCTGCTTCCGGGGAAGAATCTTGTAGCTGCAGCTGCTTTCGTGTTTACACTTTTCTTGCATGAAGAATAAATGGTGTCTGGCCTCTGTGGAATTTTTTTGTAAGATTTCCTGCAGAAGTCTTAGAGGCACACAGTTTTCATGTGACTACTGCTTCATACATCCTAAGAATTTTTTGCAGAATAACAAACAAGAGGTATATTACATGTGATTAAAATGAGTGGTGTCTTGGCCATGTAGCTCTACCACGTTACTGTGGTTGAACCTCACTGCCAGGTGGGCAGAGTTGCACTTCTGTGCAGCTGATGATTTGACAGTGGTGACTGAATACCTGTCAGAGCTCAGATGCCAGAGGCGACAGCGCAGGGAGAGGCTTGTTTTGATGATAACACAGATAGAGGCACGTTACTCTCTGAGGAACTGGATACTGTGCGGTGGCTTGTGTGCTTTGTGTGGAAGCATGACTGTGTCCCATGTTAGCACTTCCCCATCAATCACCTGTCTCACCGAGGTGTGACAAACAAGGTGCACAGTTTAAATGTCACAGAGGTGAACCAGCAAGCCCACCTTTGGTTTCCAGTTTGTTGTTTGTTTTCCAGATGTAGGATATATAACGTCATGAGGACGGTGCTCTTGAAGCAAGAAAAACATAATTGATTTTGTTTACGTTACAACACAGTCAAATTTTTAAATGTATTATCTGTCTTGGCTATCGCAAGTTGTAAAGAAACACTTTGACATTTTGAAAATACACTTGAGAGTACTCTTAAATCTGTACTAAACATCAGGTTAAACCCAACAGCTGGCTAGCTTGACATAAAGACTGGATAGCCTGGTTCTGTTTGAAGATAACAAAATCCACCGACCGACACCTCTAAAGCACTCGGTTTGACAAGTTGTATCTTGTTTGTTTCATATGTACAAAAACCAAAGTGTAAACACACCACACAATAATGCCAATTTGCTGTTTTACAGGCAGTTATGGGAGAGTTAACTTCCTGGAGTGTCTGTTTCTAACCTGGCAGCTATTCTAAGCCAAGAAATAACATCAAATTGGGATTTTTACTCTTCAATTTTGGTATATATTAAATAAACAACATGATAATTAGTGAATTTTAGAGGTGCTGGTAGGCAGATGTTGTTAGCTTTGGGCAGGGTCAGGCTAGCCTTTTCCCCCTTTTCTAAACTTTATGCTAAGCTAAACAGCTGCTTGCCTGTTGCTAACCTTGCAGCTACTGCCAGCTAAGAAATAACCACATAAAACACAAAATTGTCGTTTTTACTCTTCCATTTTCATACAGGTTAAACAAACAACATGATAATTAGTGAATTTTAAAGGTGTTAGCTTTAGACAGAGTCAGGCTAGCTGTTTCCCCCTCTTCAAATCTTTATGGCATTAGCTTCATATCCAGCATACAGACATGAGAGTGGGATTGATCTTCTCATCTAACTTTGACAAAAAATGAATAAAATGGTAGTTTTAGAGGAAGTTTCTGCAATATTCATTGGAATTATTTTATGTAACACAGAATTTGTTTGTAGCATATAATTATATCACTGCTTTGAAAGGAAGCAAAAGTAATTGGATTTTCTTTAACAAGAATCATGAAACTACAATTTGTATTTTTTTTTTGCCATGTGTCTTTAAAAAGCTGCTTTTATAGATGGGATAATCGGATAATAGGAAAAAATGAAACCCCACATGCCAAAGTGACTCCGTCACACTGTATGAACTCTTCTCACCAACTGCACACACACCATAAACATCTAATATTAACTGTTTTCCTGACTGCTGTAGCTCTTCCAGCACTACCTGACAGCTGAACATGCTGTCCACCTTAATGCACTGTTTGCATCCCATGACCAACAGCTGGATGCACGGACGTTATGGGCTGCTGTGAATGCCCCTCGGCCCGACACGTTTCTTTTAAGAAGCAGCTCTCTGGGGTAAAAATTTCACCGCTGGCCAAGAAAGAAGGCTGCAGAGGTGAACCAGCTGAATTCTTTGGTTTCCACAAGTTGTAATGCCAATTACAGAACCATTTGCCTCGGTCAGATGCTGCCGCTGCTGCTTTGTGAGAGTTTGAGTGTTCGCCTGAGGCAGAGTCAAGCTGAAAATATGAGGTCGGCTACCCCTTATTAGATGGATTTCAAATACATGCCAATCTTGAAGAAGAATGAAAATTCTAGTCAGTTTGTTGGTTCCCTGTTCAGCAGCTTCTTCTCCCCTTTGTCTTCCTCCAGCTTTAAGCTCTATTTCTGATCCCTCATCTGCATGCCTACCCCCCCCTCCCCAAAAAAAAAATGTGGAAGTGCCTTTTTAGTAACTGTGGTGTAATTACAGTATAATTTAGGCATTATATTGACTCTTTGACTGTAATCTGTGATTCATCCACAATCTGGGCATTTTATGTATATTTTAGAGATTAATGTCTCGTCGATTAAGCAAAAAAATAAATCTTGGGTTCCTGCTCTTACAATGTGATGATTTTGCTGCTTTTCTCTGTTTTGCACCAGTGTGAACTGAAAAGATTAGAGTTTTATACTGTTCTGCAGATGTCATCTGAGGTTGAAGGACCTTTGTGAAACCTCACAAAATATTCTACATCCACATTGTACATGTGCAAATTATACTTATTTGCACAAAACCTCTTCACATGTGCACAAATATTTCTACAGCAGCAAAACTTTATTACACATTCACAACCTTTTTTACAAATTCACACATTCAGATGCGTGCACACAAAAGGTGATATGAATTGATAGTAAACACCATTTCACATGCTCAAAATATTAATGACCCTTATTTGCTTCCGTAGTCTGGAATAAAAAAGGAAAGTGATTCTTAGGATGAACTATGCCTTGCTGGTAAGAAATACTGCGGTTGGACCTCGATTTGAGAACATTTGTGTAAGTGCCTGTAGACTCAGATAAGTAATTCTTTTTGGATTCACTTAAGAAGATTACTGACAAACTGCATGAATGGAGGGAGGGACGGGAACCTGCAGGGGAGTGAAATATGAGGTTTTAAACCTTGTTCTTTATAAATATTCAGAATCAATTATTTGAAGTCTCGTGCCTTTCACATTTGATTGACAAAACTTAAATGCAATAAGCTGATTTTAAATAGCACCATGGGGTGGGCTTTAAGGCAAAATCGAAAGGGGGATTATTTTCTGCAGTCTTAACTCTAAACAGTGAAAGCTTCTTTCCGCTCAGGGGAAATAAAAAAGTAAACTTTTAGTGAGTGTGATGGTTAAAAAAAGGATGTAGCCCGAGTTTCTTTCCTGACACTTCTTCACCTCTGCATCCCTTGACCTCTCCCCTGCTGTTTGTCTCTCTGCGCCGGATCCAGCTGAGCTGAGTGGCCATCAGCCCCGGCGCTTCACATCATGTTACGGTGAAGTGCAAGGTCAACAGCATTGCAGGCGAAGGCTATTTTAGTCATTGGTTGAGCCAGTGCGGAGGACTCTCCCTCATACACACCAAGAGGCCCGAGCAAGTATGTTCATATTCACAGCATCGCTCACAAAACAAGCTCAGAGCAGAAAACTGACCAGCTGGCAGCTCCAAACACTGACAGGAGCTGAGACGCATGCTGCACCACTGAAGATCTTTAAGTCTCATTTGATGGAAGTAACACAACATTTGACATCCATATTGGCTAATAAACCATGAATTTATGCTGTTTGTTTTGGTTTTAAGCTCCCAGTCTTTCTCTAATTGTTTGCTGTTGGCTATGTAAATGCATAGATTTGTATGAGGAGCTTTGTCTCTCTGGGCTGCACCACAGCTCAGCTGCCTCCGGCTGCATGAGCACTTTATTTCTGATTAAATTAAATAACAATTTTTGTCAGTACATTCTGTTCATTTAAAAACTTCCAGCATCTTTCACAACATGTGACAGTTCAGTTAAAAATGTGACAGAAGGTAATACGTATGAGTGTTTAGGTCTATATTGACTTAAAGTAGAATCATATTCCGATGCATATCATTACAGCATCATGTGGCCCAGATGAAGGAGAAACGACTGATCGAATGCAAAACACTGCAAGACTGTTCATTCCATCAAACATCAGGAGTCTATAATGACATTTTGATGAGCACGAATAGGCCAAAGATCTAAATGTTTCTATCACAAGAGACAAAGAAAAGCAGCAAATTCTCACAATTTAGACGCTAAAACTACAACATTTAGTTTTTTTGCTTGAAAATGAAAAATGATCATCAATCACTACAGTTGCTAATGAATTTTCTGTCAATCAGCAGATTGATTAATGAATTGATTTTGGCCATAATGCCAACGATTTTCAAGAGCATTTGTATCCTGGCGCACACACTCTTACGCATCCACTCATTTACCTGCATTTATAAAGAACCACTACCACTTCATGACAGCACCTTCTCATTTCAAGGACACAGCTGTGTGTGTGTGTGTGTGTGTGTGTGTGTGTGTGTGTGTGTGTGTGTGTGTGTGTGTGTGTGTGTGTGTGTGTGTGTGTCTTTAAAGGAACAACACAACAGTCTGCCTTCATTAAAGCAGTGAGCTGACTCACTTTGACTGACCACATATAGCTTCATTGTCTTGACTGTTGACCCTCAGCTCTTGATGGACACGTTGGCCGCCGCAGGGATCAGTCTTGTGACCTTTTGGCTACAGTGCAGCCTTTATAGCCACTGGACCGCTGTGTGACGCTCCTCCAGAAACCCGGCAGTGCAGCCACATAGCAAACAGAGATGGTCAGGCTGTATCATCTAACTCTATTTTTCTTCCTCTATATAGTCTGATTGCCCGCTGGAATCATTTCTTGTCATGAAAAAGCCTCTAATAATGCGCCGCAGATGGCCAGTAACTGCAGTCATGTGTAATCTGAGCTGCGTTCAGTGCCAGGCGACAGCAGAGATATGACTGTACAGCAGGATAGTGCTGACGGGAAGGCAGCTGGCAGGCTGATGGGAAGGACTTGGCTTCTGTGGTTTGTGTGTCGTAGTCTGACCGTTGTTGTGCTGTCAGGTGATCTCAGATGCTTCTTTTTTTTGTGCCCAGCCTCAACACTGCATCCTATTGAGTTTCAGACACCTAAATATACGTGTGAAATTTGACCGACTGACTTACAGGAAATGTTTGTGCTGAGAGGTTTATTTATTGTTTCTTACTTCAACTTTATGTATTTCATATCGTCAACAAATCCTAGAAAAAGACCAAATTGTTTTTGTACCCAAAACTGAAGTCACTGTAGTTTATTCCTCTCTGTCATAGAGCTCCATTGTTGTCCAAGAGCTACTCCACATACACTGTCCTGCTACTGTAAATACTCACTAGCGCACCAAATGTGGATTAGTTTGAGTAACGTTTGCTGAAATTAACAGTTCCCATCTGTTTTAGAAGTGTATTTAGCTTTTCTTAAAATTTCTGTCTTCTGAACAAGTCTGAACAAGTGAGCAATAAGTTTGAATTTGCTTGCTTTTTTTTTTTACCTGATATGCAGTCTTTAAAACTGCCTGATCTTGGACACCTTAGTCACATCAGACATTTTACTGGTCCTGCAGAGTGTTTGCATACAGATGTGTGAGACAGTGAGGTTGGTAACAGGTTTTGCAGGTACTTGTGACAGTTAAACTCAACCTGCAGGAGACAAGGTTGGAGGTTTGAGTCACATCACCTGAATCACCTTTTTATTAACTAGAGATCCAGCATCAAACAGGTAATCTAAGGACAGCATGGAAGTGGGAGAAGTGTATTAAGTTATTGTAGAACCAGTCTGAGGTTCGCCAGCTGCTTCTCCTCAGGTCTTCAGACAGTTCAGACATGATCAGGCTGTCTGTGAAAATAAAGATCACTGACGTCATGTTGGAGCATCAATGATAAAGAAAGTCTGCTGAGAAGATGAGGCAGGAAATATAGACATTTACTTCATCATTGTTTCTGATGTAAGCGTGGCAGACTTCTGCACAGACTCATAAATCTGAACAGAAAAATGTTAACTTTATCCAGAAACCTGACCATCTGCAGGGGAAACAGACATTATTTACTTCCATTTTTGTTTTGCTGTAAACATTCAACAAATGATTTAAGCTCTTGTCTAATTCAAGGACATTTTGGAGGGTCACACGGCTGTTGATGAACACATTGGCTGCAGTTAACCGCGTGAGACTTTCAAACCAGTCCGACTTTTTTGCCAGTTCACCTCAGTGATCTGGAAATTGGCCTGCAGTGTTTTGCGAGCTGACATCCAGTGAATGCTGGAGAAACCAGTCCTGGTTTTTTCTATTAGTTCTTCCAGCGTCAGACATGAATAAAGGTGATCCTTATAAGAGAGGCATACATCCCTGCCTCCAATCCTCCTGAAGGCCATCTGAGGATTTGAGACTGACCCAGGTGTGTGGTGCTGTATCTGGGAGCAGACAGACTGAGGGCTGCAGGGCCGTGAGGGCCAGATTACAGCCTGCCTTTGTTCTGGTGGCGTGGCCAGCAGACCTGCCTGCCTCCTGCATTAGTACCCTTCACCAGATGGTTCCCATCCAGATGCCTCCCCCCCACTCTTAACCAGGCCCTCAGGGACAAGACCTGTCTCCTGTGGCTGATAGATGGCTCCAGGTAGTACCTCAGCCCTCTGGTTTTAAAAGTGTGTGTTCAAAGGCCTGTGTATCATTAAGCATGTGAGTGTGTAAGGGCTTGAGAAGCTGCCCAACACCCTTATCCAGCAATACACATCCAGGAATTGGAGACAGCTACTCACTTTAAAGCTTTAAATCCCATGTAGCCTGTGCATATAGACACACTTAACATACAGTAACAGTACCAGGGCCTCTGCGGGGGAAGCCACCGAACCTGACAGACCAAATAGAAACTGTGACGGGGCTGGCAAAGAAGGCATGCGTTACAGCATCTTCACTTGAGGCAAATGTGTATTGTAGGGAAGCTGCATTTATTCCCACTTGAATGAGGGCAACACTGCTCTGTGTATTAGTTTGTGCGTGTTTGTGTGTGCGTGCGTGTGCGGTGCTAACCTCTGCGGTGCCTGTCAGAACGTGTTAGCAGTCAGCTCTCCCAGCAGCAGGGGAATAGGAGACGTTCGCCCACGACTCAGTGTGTCCTTGCTCTTTAAATCACAATGAGACATCCAAAAGCTCTCTGCTATCAGGACTGGTCTCTGCAGAGGACACGCTGGTTTACTGCACAGCACTTTACAATGCTGGTCTGTGCACGAGGGATAGGTGAGTGGTCACATCAGCTCTCATTCATTCTCTGCAGATGCTAAGTTTTAACGTGGCTGTTGGATTTAAGAAGCTTCCCTTTGATTCCAAGCGCTGGTAGGACGTTGATCAAAGCTCTGTTTCTGCAGACTACTTTGAATCCCAGTGTTGTTTTCAATGCATGTGGCTTAACAATAGCCGCTGCCTTTATCTCAGGCAGCCCTACACTGGCTAGCTATCCTAGGTGTGTGTTGGCTAATCACGAAGCCCACCTCAGGCCCTCCATGTTCCTGTTAGCACTTCCATCCCTATAATCCGTATCCTCTGGCCAGCGAACGCTCTTCGATGCACTCCCAAACATCTGTTCGCTGGATTATCCCCATCTCCTTCTCAGTCGGCCTTTCTCTGGAGCATTCTTGCTTTCCTCTCTCAGGAAGCTCAGTACAGTGTGCATTTATCCCTGCAGACAGCTGTACACAGTGTTCTCAAATGCTCTGTGGTCATATCGTTGACCTGGACGAGGTTCAGCGGGATATCAGCGGCCAGGTTTTCCGCTCTCGCTGCTCCTTTCTACAGCCCGAGAAACAAGTTTCTGGCCTTTTTTCAATACTATTTGTTACTTATTTTGAGTCTAATATGCTCAATGTACCTTTGAGCAATGTTTTAATGGTTCCCTCATTATAAGATGCCGTCTCTTAGTCATCGAGCACAGGACTTGCACATTCTCACAATACGAAGCGTCCATTGAGATGAGTCCTGTTTAAGAGATTCAGTTATCATTTATGTTGTTTGTTAGTGAAATCATTAGTAATGAGTCATGCAGCGTCTTTGTCATTAGTGTGACAGTTTTAATTGAGCTCAGTTTTACTCTCAGGTAGGAATGCATCAGTCCATCAAAGCAAATGGCTTTTTATAATAGAGTAGAAGTAGGATAAGATGGATTGGGTGTTGCATCATCGACAAAGTGAAATCAGCCTGTTTCTTTTGTGCAGTCAGCCTGAATAAATGTGATACCGTTTAGGAATATTGGCCAACATCAACATTGGAAGTGATCTGCTCTTATTCCTCCGCTCTGACAGAGGTGGATGGAGCCGCATTTCATCCATCTTCGTGTCGCTTTGTCTTTTTCGCTGACTCCACATGACTCCACCCAGCAGATTTAGTGAAAGGCTCGCGACAGGAAATTGATTGTCCAAATGGGCCTGATTCAATCTGAGGCTGCTTACATGGTGTCACAGCAATCAGACACAGATGAGATTACAGACATCAGGAGTCGTAGTCGGACACAAGGCCATCTGGGAGGATGGGAGCAATTGAGCAAACCAGATCTGCGTCAGTGATCTCGTCTATTTAAACCCGTTAACTAGACTGTAATTAGTCAAACTGAATCTAATTAAGGATCATCTATCAGAAAAGGCTGTTTAAATGTGCGGATTTTTCATCTTGGAAGTGTGTTTTAAGAATTTGATTTTCATTCCTAGAAAGTTTTCAGGATTTAACTTCACATCTGTCCCGTTTTCTTTCTTCCTCATTTGGTCTCTCACACACACAAAAAGCAGCATGTTACTCATTACCTTTTCTCTCTGGATTCTGCGGTCGTGATCCGCCCTTTGAAGAGTTATTTTAAGTTTCTAAAGAAAACAATTTCGGCTTTTGTTTGTGAGTTTCTGGGGAAGCTTTGCCTCAGACTAATTGGTAGCCTCAGTGCATGACAGCAGCAGCATATGGTGTTGCACAGAGAGATTTCAGAAATGACATAAAATAGTGTTTTCCAAATTGGTGGCAGTTTAAAGCCTTATCCATACTGTAAATAACATTTTTAAAACACAATTACAAGTACTTTGCAGAAGGAAGCCAATGAAGCTGTGCACAAATTATTATGTTTCTCAGCTTTTATTTTCAGCATTCAAGATTATTGATAATAAATCTGTTTTTTTGCTAAACGAATCTCCTGCTGAGCTGAATCACACACATCCTGATACCACTCTCATGTCTGTATGCAAAATGGAAAGTTGTAGCCAGCAGCCAGTTAGCTTAGCATTTTAGCATCTTATGCAACAAATGAGACTCCAGGAAGTCACTGCTCCTGACCGATAAATAGTCCTGCACATAACTGAAAAAACCACTACATGCTTTCAGTAATATTTTAATTAATGGGCTTTAGAGGTGCTGGTCCGTAGAATTTGTGAGCTTTGGATAGAGCCAAGGCTAAGCTAACCAGCACTGACTCCAGCTACATATTTAGTGTACAATCTTCTCACATGACACTTGGAAAGACAGTGAATAAATAATGCCCTCCTATCTTAATATGCAGACTATGAACTGCAGTGTCCTTGGTTGGAATCTGCCTTTCAATTATTTCTTGTCATTTTTCCATTGTTGCTATTTAATAAAGGAATTAAAATGTCTCCGAAAAATATTTTTGGGGAAAAAAAAGACAATGTATATGCATATTTCTCAAAAGGTCAAACTCTTCCTTACAATGCATATCATGAAAATGAAATAATATCTTCTGATATTTGCAGAGGTTACTTCAGCGGAGGTGTAGGAGGAGGCGTATCCATGATAAAATACTGCAGGAAAGCCTGGCAGTGACTTTGGGGGTCCTGGTTATCATTTAGAATTGAGGTCTTGATATTATGTACATTTCTTTTAAGACAAAGAAAACTTTCACTGTTTTGTATGAACACCAGATGATTTACATACAGCGCAATCTTTAAAATGATGATTTTTCAGGAGCTAAGAATGTAGCCTCGCTTGTATCTTAAAGCCAAAGCCTAATTTAAAAGCGGGTGGAAGGGTTGTAATTGTACACGAGTAGCATTTTCTCAACCCGCAACTTAAGAAAAACAGAAATGTAAAGTTCAAACTCTTCCAACAGTTGTAGCAAGTTACTGTCAGGCAGCCATAGGAAAGAAAATCCTTGAAAAATGGACTTGACTGCAGACTGATTGACTTAAAGCCAATCGTGCTGCAATGATCGGGCTATCTGCTCCAGCAGGCGGCTTTATCAAGTTTAGCATGCTGTCAGTTTCTGCACAACGTCCTGAGGCGAGAGAATTCCAGAGATACGCAGACACACCTCAGGACATGATAGACTAAATAATTATATCATTACAGATAGAAAAAACTTGTACCTTTATAGCAATCCATCTAATAGCTGTTGAAATATATGTCAGCAGTCAACTCCTCTGTGCAGAAACAGTCCTCATAACTCTGTAGAAAGTAGTTCCAGTGAAAGCTGTTTACAGCGAGGTCTGTATGTGAAGAGAGAGCAGAAACTAGAGATTGTTGACGTCGATAATTGCGATCGGAGCTGCTTTTAAAGCGGTGAGCTGCGCCCTCAGTTAAGTGGGATTTGGTTCAGCTGCCGTGCAGGTTGAGTAATAGTCTTGCTATCAGATTGGCATGAAGTCATCGTCAGCGGCCTGTGTGCACCCACGCTCATTTGCTTTTGTCTTTGCTTGTGTGTCTCTGTGTATCAGGATCACTGAAGAGAGCCTCAGACAATAGAAGTCCTAATCACTGTCTTTGCACTCTTTCGCAAAACATAACTTAACACACGAAGCCTCATCTGTCAGGTTTCAACAGGTCTGCGTTAAAATAAAGCAGACCCCTCCAGCCTCACCCCCGACTAACCAAATGAAGTACAGTCACGTTCAGTCTAGCCTCTGAAAGCCAGGCAGGCTGTTGTGGGTAAATGAATGATGGATGAATGGTGCAGATGTGCCATTGAGAGTGGCCCGCTAAGTGTGGGAGTGGGTGGGTGAATGAAAAGGCCGGGAGTGGCTGGTGGAAGTTGGGACATGTTCCCGGTGGAGCTGCTGTTCCCACACTGAGCCTGACAGGTGATGCTTTGGTTTCGTTTGTCATTTTATTGTACACACACCTGTTTCTCTACCATTTCTGTATTTGATTCTCTGTTTGCACAAAGAATGTTGGTGTTTACATCTGCACCATCTCCTCTCATTCCTGCAGAAAAATGGCTATTTGCTTCCTCTTTCTTTTCATGTCTCCGTTCCTTTCACTAACTAAACCCTCTATAGTATTTTTCTTTATATTAATCAATCCTAGTTTTTCCTCTCTCAGATGTCCCACAAGCCCCTCTTCCTGTGTGATGCAAGGAAAGCTACTGTAGCTATGGTACGATGTGACTGAGATGTGCAACCCTGATTCCAAATAAAGACAGAATGCAATCATTTGCAAACAAATTGTGTTTACTGAAAAACAGTGTGTTTCTGAGCTCATGTATTAACCCGCATTTTTTTCTGCTGGGCAAAATTTATTTTTAAAACTGATTCTGACTCCTGTCCAACATAAAAACAAAGTGGAAAAAACACATTTTTGCTAACTCATGTTTTTAATGGTATTTTTTCATGTCCATTGCAATGGACATCAGACTTTGAAAAAATCCTGTGAATTAATGATATGATATATGTTCATAATAACTTCAAATATTATCACTTGTAACAGTTAAAATTACGCTGACAGCAAATTTGTCTCCTTTATCCAATCATGTGTTCACAAAGTGGTGAACCTCTCTCCATCCTCGTTTGTGAGCAACTGAGTCTTTCCAGGATGCCCCTTTCATACCCAATCATGATACTATCACCTGTTACCGATGAGCCTGTTTACCTGTGGAATGATCCAAACAGGTGTTTTTGGAGCGTTCCACATCTTTATTTGCTCCTGTCCCAATGTGTTTGAAACATGTTGCTGTATCAAATTCAGAATAAGCAGATATTTACAAAAACCTACGAGGTTGATGAGGTAATAATTCCTATCTTATCACATTGATAACCAATTTAAAATCTCATCCTAACAGTCGAGTCTTTGATCTGTTCTTTGTCTTCGGTATTGTGTGCTGTTTTTTTAACAAGACAGTGTATATGTGGACTGATGCCTCCATCATTTGTTGTATTATCCTGATTGCATTCTCTTTGTTCTGTTCTGATCTATATCCCGGTCTCGGCTGGTGCAACGACTTGCTTTCCCCCATGGGGATCATTAAAGTTTCATTTCATCTAATAGACCATAACAGCACCGTTGACTGATGCTGCTCTGCTGCCATAAACTGTGGTAATGTACAGTCGTGGGTTGGTCGTGCAGCTGCAGAAGTTGTTTCTTGTTGGAATCACAAGAAAAATCTTTCAAGCTGCAGTTTGAAAGAAATCAGCATTGTGTGTCACATCATGGCGATAAGCTCTATTCACAACCTGACATAACATGCTGCAGAGTGTCGGGGCAGAAGTCTGGAGAAAGTTCGATCCAAAACACTTGACTGAAGTTTCGATCTCCGCAGACTTCGTTATACTTCACTGATCAAGATGAACCTTCTCATACATTCAGGCCGCTGCAGTGCCAATGGGAGATTTTGGATCAGTGTTTTGTGCTCACACTCACAGTGGGTGTTTAGAGCTTTTGAACTGAACAGAGCTGTCCGCTGTGGCCGAAAGCGATGCTATGATTGCGGTGAGAGGGAGTGGGTCGGACAGCCGAACACAGAGCTGAAAGTTGCTGTGAAGCTCTGTAAAGATGAGCTGCAGATTCAGCTGGATTGCTGAAAAAAGCAGCATGGTAGGCTGTAAACCTTTACAAAGCAGTCTTCATCTAACTGTTTCTGCTCGCTGCTCTGATGCTCTCGGCTGACTGCTAACAAACTCAGCTACATAGGAAATACTCGACTTTTTAACTAATGCGGAGGATCAGGATGCACAGATTTTGTTTTAAAAATCCCTAACCCATTTTCATATCTCAGATGATTGTCAAAAACAATCGCTGGTCTGTAGCATAGCCACGCAGAGGTCATGATTATTATAGTATTAAGGTCTCAATTCAATAATAATATTTCATATTTGAATGACCCAGCGGGAAGTTGAATATTTTTGCCCATGTTGTTGAATCAGAGTCGCCTTAATAGTTAATAATTCTCAGTTTAATCATATCATAAAAACCTTTGGAGATGAAATCAAAGGTGAATTTCCCGTCAGTCATATTTGTCTGCTGACTCGCCCTGTTTTACAACCTGTGTGTGCTGCCTGACATGATTGTTGCACACTGAGTCCAGTCGTGTCTCTGCTGTAAGTAAACTGTTATAACTGAAGAGGTTACAGGTAAAACTCTCTGAAACAGGTCTGTGTTGTACAGTACTGCCGTTTCACTGGAGCCGCTCGCTGTGTCTCCCCCGATGCAACAGCCCTGCAGAGTGAAGATGAAAGCGCTCTGTTGCAGCACCCAGCCTCCCTGCCTTCATCTCCTTTCCATCCCACCCACCCACTACAGCACCGGGGGCATACTGGGGGGGTAGCAGGGGTAAAAATGAAGGGGGAGGATAACGGAGAAAAAAGAGAGTGAAGGAAGAAGAAGATGAGAGGAGGAGGAGGATGAAATCCTCGCTTAAATAATAGAGAGCGAGAGAGTCATTTTCAAGCGAGCGAGCTCCCAAGTGCCCCAGTTTTGGGGGTTTAGTGAAATCGAGATGAGGCTGGTAATGCAGACAGATTTTACTCTTCCTGAGGACCGTCTCCGCCGTCTTCAGCAGGGCAGCAGAAACACTTCCTCCAGGGAGCAATTCCCCTGCCATACCCACTCACCCCCTCAGCAGCCTGTTCACCTTGTAAAAAGATGGCATGAAGAAGAGCGTCTGAGAACCCTTAAATAAATAAATAAATCTTTATTTAATGCCTTTGACACAAAAAGAGTAAATGTAATTTTGTCTTACTTATCCACCAATGAAATTACATTAAGAGGGTTTTTATATAACTGAAAAAAGGTTCTTATTTTATTGATTATAGATAGATTATGTTGAATCCATGGACAGATGCTGTGAACTACGTAAACATTGCAGTAGAAGTATTGGTTCAGGCTGTGTTTTGTTGCTCCTGATGATTTCTTTTAAAGGCTGACTCATTTTTGGGTGTCATCACAGATTGTGTTGCGTGTCTGCGCCTGTGATACGTGTTGTGTAGCCTGTTTTCTCCACCCACACCAGCAATGTGCTCCATCATACGCTCATGTTTGTTTACAGTGAGAAGATAAACATAGCTGTGATGCTGCTATCCCTGCACCATCGAGGCTCACTTGTTTGGTAGCGGCCACTCAGATGATCCTGTGGCGTAGCTGTTGTTTTTATGGTAAATGTGGATTTACTTTAAATGAACAGTTGTGAGGATCCGGGGGTTTTGCTCAGTGACTCTGTGTGTGTGTTTGTTTGTGTGAGTGTGTAGTATACGTTAGCTGGTTTTGGGATTACATGCGGTGAGTGCTCCAGTGGCCTGTTGCACTGTTCACATCGGCGCTGTGCATTTTTGTGGCCTCAGCGGCTGCTGCGTGGTGTAAAAATAGATCATGCCGCTTGTATGGCAGAGTGAAGCATCGTCCTGAAGTCTGAAACAGGTCGGGCCAGAAAGGAGATGAGAGAGAGGAGACATGAGTGACAAAGAAGAAAATGAGGCTTGGAAGTATGGGAGGAGAGGTGGAGGTGGAGGCAAAAGAGGGAACAGAAAGCACGAAAAAGAGGCGTAGAGCGGAATATTATTAGAAAAACCTGAGAGGTAAAGGTAGAAGAACAAGAATGAATGGCTGCTCAGTTTCCAGAGAAAAGCTCCAGCTAATTTTCAGATAAAGAGGAAACAGAGCAGTCTCACAGGGAGACAAGAGCGTCTCTCTTTTGGTGCCTTCACCTCCCTCCGATGTTTCCTTCCCCCAACAGTTGCAGATAAGACAGGAGGAAATGCCATGCTCCTTTATTGAATTAATTTGCCAAATCCACTGTTCGTACAGGCCACTAATTCAGCTTCCCCGCTCTTCCTTCCTCTGGCACTTTGGCAACACAATACTCCATCCATGAGCAGAGATCGGACGATAATTCCACAAGAAGTCCATTTTGGCTCCAGACCTGATCGCTGAGTTACGAGCAGTGAGGTGACTCTCAGTTAAAGCTGGAGTTATTTATTTGTGTTCGTGCACAAATGTGAAATATGGTGTGGATATGGAAATGGCCAAACTGGAAACTGGACTTGTTTGCCAAAATATCTGTAACTCCGCCATGTTTGTCTCATAAATTTGAAAGCTGTATTTTTAGAGAGGATGCGAGCTCTCCTGCAGAGAGGTTTGACCTGAATGTGGAAAGCTGCACTTGTGCTGCTATTCCCAGCTAATGCTTTCGTCCATGCTAGTGGCACGGCTTTGCGGATGGCAAGGTTAGTCAGTCGGTCTGTCGCTCTGGGGGCTGTGAATGTGTTCTGAAAATTTAACGTCAATCCGTCCAATAGTTGTTGAGAGTTCTAAGTCAGGACCAGAGGACAGCAGTGACATTTCCTGTGGTGCCACCAGTGGACTGACATTTATGTTTTTTGATGACATATGTCAACAACTATTGGATGAGTTTCCACAGAATTTGGGACAGATATTCATGTCCCTCTCATGATGAATTGTAACGGCATCATCAGGTCAAGATGTTGTCCAAAACTCCAGCAACATTAATGACAGTATCATCAGGCTAAGCTGTACTTTGTTGTTTGTGCTAATGAGCAAAGATGGTGCTAGCATTCCTGTAGACTCTTCTTGTTATACAAGTGTAAACAACCACCATGATACATTGTGACCTGATCGCTCAAACTTCTTGCCGAGGTGGTCTGGGACACGTGACCACATTTGCAGTATAAAAGCTAAGGTGTCCTCATATGTCCTCAACAAGGACGTAACAGGAACATACCTCATTGATGCAGGATGTGGTGAGCCAGTGTGAAACAAACATAGCAGCACATAATAACTGTGCTTTGACCGTGTAGCGGAAGTGACATCAACAGTAACACAATCTGCTCAGCTGGACACGTTGTAGACACATGATGGACACAGGTGTGAATGGCGATGTGTCTCGGTTGCCCACGAGGCTCATGCTGTGCTGTGATGGTGACAGAGTCACCAAACAAACTGATGCTACAGATGCTTTGCTCAAGGGCAGCATGTTGTTGAAAGTAAGAGTCACATCACAGACTTTTCTCACCAGTTTGGGGTCCAAATCAGAAACTAGCCCATGCTGCAAACATACCTGCTTAGATGTTTTATTTATGTCTGTCCCTGAAGTAAAAACTACATTTCTTATCCCTTTATCAGCCTCTTCTTAACCCACTGACTGATTCTCATCCAGCTCTTTTATTTCAGACTGAACTTCAACGATTGAAACATCAACTTTGTGTTTTCGCTGGCCGTACTTGAAGTTGGCTTTGCCCACTCAAACATGCAAGTTCATTTAAGCTGTCAGCAGACCAAAGGGTGGGAAACGATAACTTTACTACATTTCCCCAAGTGCAAGTCCTGCAAGCTTCTAGTTACATGACCTCTACAAGCCTCCATACCGCAGTGTGCAGCATCATCTCCCTGTCTTCAGTCAGGTCAGTGAGGGGATGCAGACGGACTTGTTGCTGCTGGGCATTTGAAGTCAGACATGAATTATAGTGACCAGATATGGAAGAGCGATGTGATTCTGTGGTGAGAGTGTGAAGCGAGGTTTCAGCCCACAACCGAAGAGAGAGAATGAGTCTGCTGTTCTGTCTGGAGTGGCGATCTTGCCCTCTCATCATTTTTGACCATTCAGACACAACAGTCCCGACGTGATTGATGAGGGTCTTCGAGCCACTCTGTCTCTGTCTCAGATGTTGATGCTGTGGCCCCTTTCCCCTTTTCATCTTTGCAAAAGTCCTTCATCATTCCTCGAATGATTTCTCAGCATTTTTTTCATCAATACCCTGCTATCACCTCTCTCCATATGTGCTGCATTCATTAAGAAATCATATTGCAGATGTTTTTGAGTGGGGAAAGTCCAGCACAGCTTGACCTTCTTCCGAAGTGCATGGAGACCGGAAAAGCAACGTGCAACGTTTTTGGCTAAATGTAATCCTAAGAAGGTCAATTGGGAAAGTCACACTGGGAAAAGGGAATCAGTGACGGTCTTTGTTAATTACTTCGTAACATGGACGCCATATTTCCACTGTAGACCTCATGATCAATGCAACGAAAGATAAAATACTTGCTGGTGTGATAACTTTGTTAAATCCCGTCTGAGTATTTCAAAGCATTGTGCAGTGCTCTGATAAGCCTTTAAATGCATTCATCTATTACTCCAGCTGGACTTCCTGGATCGTATTTCATTGTCTCACTGGTATCTTAAAAAACACACCAACCCTGCACTGTTTGAAGGACAGAGCTATTGTGTGTAAGTTTATGTGTTGTGACTATTTGTGTTCTATGTTCAGTATGCGGTGCACGTCTGAGTTCCTCTGCACGTGTTAAATGTTGTATGTGACAAAGATGTTACATAAAAGCCTAAATCCCCCTTTGTATATTTTATACACAGTAGTGCTTGGAGACCGCGCTTCTGACAGGGAAATAAAAAGCAACGCTGAGCTCACTAAGGCTTGTTGAACTGAGTTAATGAAGTGAATTTAAGAGCGTAGTGGAGAAGAAAAGAAGACCAGAGAGAGGAAATGCTGGAGGCTGTAACCAGTGTTCCCTTCCCCTGCAAAACCCCCAGTAAATAAAGAATGAGCATGTACACACAAACACACATATAATAATAACAATATTAGATACACACCACATGAATTCTCACTGAATGCAACATAATATGACAGAAATTGCTGCTTTCAGAAGGAAATCCTCATGTATTGTTTTTGATTTTTAAAGACAAAAGCATTTTTTACTTAAAAGATTTGAATATCTTTATTTAACAGAAGACAGGGAAGTTTCTCAAGCCTCAAATTATCAGAACAGTTTGAAATGCAAGTCCTGCAGATGATCACAACAAAAGCAACTCAGATGATATTCAGAAGGTGCTAAATATTGATCATTTGCTTGCACAATATACTGCTTTGACACACTTTATGGTCTCACACACATAAAAAGTCTAAGTGAAACACACAAGCATTCACCTGACACATGTGCAAACATACACACTACATCACAACATCCAAACACACACTACAGTATGTGCACACACACACACACACACACACACACACACACACACACACACACACACACACATACACACACTCCTCCCACCCAAATCCCTGAATTAATCATCTCTCACTACACACTGCAACATGTAGGAGTCCAGCTCTCGAGGGATTAACACTTCAACACACTCAGTCGTGGGATTTTCCCACACCACCTCGCACGCTGAGTTACATTTTCTGTCAGTCACACTGCGCG
Source organism: Chaetodon trifasciatus (assembly GCA_037975065.1). Lineage (NCBI taxonomy): Eukaryota > Metazoa > Chordata > Actinopteri > Chaetodontiformes > Chaetodontidae > Chaetodon > Chaetodon trifasciatus. The sequence goes on from JBBMOE010000002.1 coordinate 17,541,541, forward strand.
GGGTTACCGGCTCACCGCCAGCTCCGCTCCCAGAAAACTCTCAGGATCTGCCAAAGGCTGTGAGGCTGGGGCGAGTTAGAGCGCTGGATCGAAGCGAAGGTGGTTCAGGGTCAATTAGGTGTCTTAATGTTTGTTGAAAGGTGTTTGTTTTTCTTTGAAGGCTGTTTTTTTACTGGAGGGGTTGTAGGAGAGGTTGAAATACATCTTGCTAGCTGCTGCCCTGGCAGAGGCAGACAACATGAAGCTAGGCTATTTATGAGGTATGCCTGAACTGACACACACTAGCTATTCACACACACACACACACACACACACACACACACACACTGTTCTGGAGCCAGTTGTTGAGAGCTGTTGACGTAATAAACATTTTGTCGGATGGAGTTAAATACAGGTCTTTCTCTGTCCGTCCAGCTTTTTTATGCTCATTTTTAATTTGTGCAGAAAACCTGAGCAGATATTAATGACAGCTGTCAAAAACAGATATTTTAAAACGACATTTTCTGTTTTTGCTTCTTAAGACAACATTAATGTCATACTGTTACTCACTGTCACATGCCTCCACTTTACCAGGAATCCCATAGAATAAAGATCGGGGGATGTACTGGGATGTACTCGCTGCTTTTTCTGTATATATTTTTTGTCACTTTTTTGTTTACTTTAAATTCTTGTATATATTCTATGGTCGTCTGTATGTTTTTTGTTCATTGATACTGCAACAAAACATTTTCCCAGATTGGGATCAGTAAAGAAGCAGTCTAAAGTCTAAAGTCTAAAGTCTACTGTATGTAACCTTGATGTTTAGGTTCAATCCTGGATGATGATCCTAAAACACATCGTCAGGGGATACAAATTTGGGATTTTATTCGAATTTGGGAAATATTTGCTTTCCTGCAGACTGAGATGAACAGCTTGAGGCTGCTCTCATATGCAGCTCAGCTGCTGCCTCCAGCTGCGTGTACACCATGCAGACATGAGAGCGAAGCATAGACAATGTGTGGAACTGTTCCTTTAAAAACACAAGTGACATTTTAATTAATTATGCATCGTGTTCTTTTGTATAAATTCTCATAAGAGGCCTTGATGGGAACACATGCAGTCATTTACATTTTATTTTGCTTGATTTAAGAAAATCCCTTGTGCACAACATTATAATAGAAACATAACTTGTTTATCTTTCTACCTTTTCTTTGTCACTCACTTCCGCCCCCTCTCCCTCACGTACCTCTCCTCAATACCTTCCTTCCTTACTTTCCTCCCCTCTGTCTCCCGTCTCCTTCTCCCACCTCCTTTATTCTTTTCCTCCCTTTCTCTCCTCAGTCCACCGCTCACACCTCTTAGGTCTCCTTGTGCCTGTCCTCCTCCTGTCGTTCTCTTACCTCTCCCTCTCTCCACCTCCTCGCTGACAGCGGTCAGGGCCTGTTGACAGTCCTGTGCCGTGGAAGGAGGCTTTTATTGGGCCTCAGTGTTCAGCCCTTCCTGAGGCCAATGGGATCCAGATGTGGCCCAGCACTCTAGTGACAGCAGCCATTTATGGGGAGAGAGAGAGAATGTGAGTGTGTGCGTTACTGTGTTTGTGAGAGTGTGTGAGAAAGATGTGAGTTGTCGTCATCTTGACGTGGTCTTTAACTCCTCTCAAAACGTGGACAGATGTGTTTGACTGCACTGGACTTTACATTCTAACGCTGGTAGCATCAAATATGTTTAAGCACATTTTCTGTGAGATGCTGGGATAAAGCTGTTGGCTAAAGGTTTAAAAGGTGATTGTTGCATCATGTACCTTGTTTGTGTGTGAGGGGATCTTTCTGAAGAGTTTTAGACCTGCACACTGAGGCCAGTTTTGAAAAGTGAGAATGTTTTCCTCATATCTGAAGCTTCATGCACGTCATGATTTATTTACTAAGCATGTCTCCATTGTACTTTGCTTTTAACCATATAAATAAACAGACTTGTCCACCTCAGCCAACTGTAAAAACTCCTGCTCCTGCACAGTACAAAGGATTGAGGGTCCAGCTTGTGTTGTTGTCTGTCTTTCATGGGTCCAGTCACGATGATGGCTAGACTGTCAAACCTCACAGCAACAAGTAATCTTACACTTCAGTATGTCACCAGGCGAGTGAAATCATCAGCGGAGAAACGTATGGAGTTTTGAAATCACAAGAGGGTTGTCAGTCAGTCTGCAGCTGATGAACTTCTGCCTCTCCATCACTCTGCCTGAGAACACTAAACACACTAAACACTTTTTAAACATAGTGAATTGCTCTCTTCAGACGGGTGTCTTCCCTGCTGCCTTCAAAACGGCAGTGGTGAGGCCCCTTCTGAAGAAGAGCAATTTAGACACCAGCATTTTTAATAACTACAGACCTGTATCCAACTTACCCTTTTTAAGTAAGATTTTAGAAAAGCTGGTTTTAAACCAACTAAACTACTTCTTAGACACTAATAACATTTTAGAGAAATACCAGTCTGGTTTTAGAGTGAACCACAGTACCGAGACAGCCCTTTTAAAGATTTTGAATGATATCAGGTGTAATGCGGACTCACAAAAGCTCACAGTCCTGGTACTACTGGATCTAAGTGCTGCCTTTGATACAGTAGATCACCACATTTTATTAGACAGACTCAGAAACCTGGTGGGACTCTCTGGTACTGTTTTTAATTGGTTTTACTCCTATCTCACGGACCGTTGTTTCTATGTAAGTTTGGATACATGTTCCTCTGGGACCCGTGAATTGAAGTGTGGGGTGCCCCAAGGGTCAATTCTAGGTCCAGTACTTTTTAATCTTTACATGCTTCCCCTTGGGGATGTCATCAGGAGACATGGCATTGGCTTCCACAGCTACGCTGACGATACACAGCTTTACATTGCCGTGTCTCCTGATGACACAGGGCCTATTGATACCCTTTTAAACTGTATTTCAGACATTAAGTCATGGATGGTAGAGAACTTCCTACTGCTCAACCAGGATAAAACAGAGGTTTTAGTTATTGGTCCTGAAGGCAAGAGAGAGACACTTTTACCAAAACTACAAGGTTTTACACCCTCACAATCTGTGAAGAACCTGGGCGTCATTTTCGACTCTGAGCTCAGTTTTATTCCTCATATTAAAAATGTAACAAAGATAGGTTTCTACCATCTTAAAAATATAGCCAGAGTCCGCCCGTTTCTCTCTCAGGCTAACACGGAGGTACTGATGCATGCTTTTATCTCCTGTCGTCTAGACTATTGTAATGCCCTGCTCTCTGGCCTCCCCAAAAAGAATATCTATACCTTACAATTACTTCAGAACTCAGCCGCACGTGTGCTGACGAGGACCAGAGGGCGGGAGCACATTACACCGGTTTTAGAATCGCTGCATTGGCTCCCCGTGTGTTTCAGGATCGATTTTAAGGTGCTCTTATTAGTTTTTAAGTGTCTTAATGGTCTCGGGCCATCTTATTTATCTGACCTCCTTTTATCCTATCAGCCCTCGCGGATTCTGAGGTCCTCTGGCACCGGCCTTTTAATTGTTCCAAGGGTTCGGACCAAAACCCACGGGGAGGCGGCTTTCAGCCATTATGGTCCGAAGCTTTGGAACAGCCTGCCAGAGAGCATCAGGACCGCAGAGACCGTTGATGTTTTTAAAGGGAGACTCAAGACTCACCTTTTTAGTTTGGCTTTTAATTGATTTCTTTTACTCTTTCGATTTATATCTGTTTCATGCTACCGTTTGTTTTTACCTTTTAAGTCATTTTATTCTATTTAATTTCAGGTCTTACGTCTTTTATTTATTTATTTATATATTTTTTGATCTTTTAGGTTTTAGGTCTCCTTATTCTATTGTCTTTTACGGTTCCAGGTCTTTTATTCCATTGTATTCTATGTCTTAGCTCCAGTGCTTCCTCATGGGGGGCCTCCACGCTGTGAGGTGTGACTGGTCTGCCCGCCGGGGTGTCGTCCTGGGGACCCCTCGGCCCGGTGGGCTGGGGGGCGCTGCCCTGTAATGTGGTGTCCCCCCAGGGCAATCTGGGTCGGGGGTCTCTGTTCCGGAGGTGCTCCCTGTGGCCGCGGGCTTTGACCCCTTGCAGTGTGGATGAGCTCCCCTTAGGTGGTTTCTTTTCCTCTCATGGTTCCTCAGTGCCCTGCCATGTTTTTACAGCGACAGTTTCATTGGGGTTTGTGTGTGTGGGTGTCTGGGGGCGTGTTTGGGAATGGGCGTTGTACAGACTTTACTTGTTTTTATCTTTTGTTAAGCACCTTGAGTTGCATCCTATGTATGAAAGGTGCTATATAAATAAAGTTTGATTGAAAGTTTGATAAAATAAAACTTAGATTTCTTCTTTATAGTATTTATAGTTTTGAGAAAATATGTCAAAACAAACCAGGGAACAAACTGAGGACTGACTGACTGACAGTGGAATATAGCTTATTCTGTGACACCCTCGTGACTTTCTCTTTCCCTTTTCCTGTCGTGTGTGTGTATGTGTAATGTATTGTAGTAAAGATGCACGACAGAGGTGTGTCCTTGCATGTTTGTGTGTATGTATGCGTGTGTGAATGGAGTAATGGGCCTCTGTTGAAAGAGTGACCCGTTGAAGCCACAACAGACAAGAATGACGAGCTGTGGATGGTCGTGCAGGCGCATCCTGGATATGTGCAGAAACTATATGTATGCAGAGAGACTATGCTGCCTTTGTACAGTATGTTCTCTCTGCAAACTGCCAATATTTCCACTGCAGCCAAGACAATTGACTCCTTATTTTCAACTTCGTCATGCACAGTCATAAAGCTTGAATGGGGATTAGTGGGCGATTGTCTCCCATTTGTTCTTTAGCTGATTTTATTTCATGACACACACTTGCAGTCTGCCTTTAGTGCTGTATTTCTCTCCACTGAAGACTATACTAGATATATAGAGCTACTGGAACCCACTCAAGTTCAACCACATGTATTTAAAATAAGACTTTTATATTTTACAGCCGTGTCTGTTTTACCCTTTTGTGGATCCACAGGCCAGTATCAGTCTGTTGTCCTGTTCTAAGCCTTTTTGTGGTCAAATTGGGCAATAAATCCTTGGCATTTACTCAAATGGATGATAGTCAGCCGGCAGGGTTTTTCATGTCCACCACCATGTCATTAGGCTATGACGCTGGCTTCTCGCGTTCACCACATGAAACGAACCTCCGTCTCAGAGTGTGTCACCCAGTAGTGCCGTGATGAAGCCGGTTCAGAAAGCTGAAACCCATGTGGGTCGACTTCGTAGGTGATGAGAATGATAAAGATAGAGACTTAATAAATTGTATTTACAATTTATTTGTTATTTTGGATCAAATTTTATTGTCCGTTACGGGGATTTTTAGTTGCAGACCAGAGACATTTATTGAAAGTACATTGAACTCCTACTTCATATAATGTTTAGAGACAGCAACTCATTATGGTGCAGTAAATATCAGCTTATTAGAAGTTTCTGTACAGGAATAAGATGCTCTATCATTTGAAACATGTTTTTTAAAGCAAATACCTGCATCATATAGTATGTAGGGTGCAAGGATGACAGTGGTATCAAACGCTGATGAAGAAGAAAATTAAGTTTATTTCCCAAAATGTTGAACTTTTCCTTTTTATCTGGAGAAAATATCAATGTGCTCGTGCAGTTTTAAGTTTTCCTTTCCTTTTCATTTCCTGCAGTTTTAAAAGGTTGACAAGCATCTTCGTTTAAGTACTGTTGCAGCTAGTAAACAACTGCAAACAATAAAGGGAAATTATTTTGCGTTATTTTGTGAACAAGTGATTGTACTAAATGTTCAGCCAGTAAATGAGGTAGATTGTAAGTTAACGTTTAAGCAGGAAATAAGGTAATGGTCTTTTCTAAAAGCCTGGAGGAAGTAAGGAAGTGCTTGATGGCTGCATGTGTGTGTGGGTGCAGGCATGTGTGTGCGTGTGTGTGTGTGTGTGTGTGTGTGTGTGTGTGTGTGACTCACAGATATTACTGAATGTTTGTTTGAATGTGTGCATATTTCCAGGCCATGTCCAAATACTGTATTAAATTTCTTTGCTTTCGCCAAACTAACTCACCTTCTTGCCACACATGTTAGGAGGCCCCTTCAGTGGGACCTGTCAGGATTATGTAACCGCACTCCTCCTCCATCCTCACCTCCTCTTCCCTCCCCCGTTTCCTTTTTTCCTAGAAAGGAGGGCTCATCCCATGTGTCTGATGTAAAGGAAAGAAAAGGAACAGAGAAAGAGAGGAATGAGAGGGACGAGTCCAGGGAGAGACTCTGAGAAGAGAAAGTTAGAAGCAGATGAGCTGCAGAGAGAGAAAGACTTCAGAAGCTTTGTTCATGTTATTTAGGGCCCGTGATTTTGCACATACAACCAATCATGGTGCCTTATTCTTATGTATTCTTATGTGAGTAAACTGTAGTACTTTATCTTTTAATGGAGCTGGTGGTTGAGTTCAGAGATCTGTGTTTGCATGTTTCAAATGTAGTTATTAGGTAGTTTAATGAAAGTACCTTTATTGTATTTTATGTGCACATATAAAAACATATAAACACATATTCCATCACACACCAGTTCTCTAATTAGTTGACTATTGACAGTAGAAATATTGTGGAGTTTAATTCTAATAATTAACACGATATAAATATTAAGATTTACTGCTTTGCCATGTTATGTATCACTGTGAGAAAGTGAAACAGTGATAAAACATTCACTTGGACAAACATGTAATGGGTATTTTTCATTGTTCTTGACATTTTATTTAGTAAACGATTATCTGAAAACAGCAATAACAGATTATTAAAATAACAGTTGGTTGTAGACGTCACTTAGGGCCTTGTTGAAAGGCATTTTGGTCAGTGATGAAGGAGTAATACCACCTTTCCTCTTCCTCCTCTTCCTGCAGAGGATCGAGCGTTGCAGCCTCCAGTTACTGTGTGAGTCAGCCTCCCAGCTGTGTGTGAACAAACACCAGTTGGCCCAGTTAATGAGGGCTTATGAACGTCCAGACACACGTGATAGCACTTTATAAACTCAAAGTCTCAAACAGATAAAGGGGCGAGTGCACTTGAGCTGAATGCAAACACACACACATGCTCTCACATGATGCTGTCATTTGTCACATCTTATGAATGTTACAGCTACTCACAAACATGAGTGTGTGTATTTTCAAGCCTAACCGCACACCTAGAGGACGAGCTGGCACTGAGGCTACTCCAAACCACACACACACACACACACACACACACATACACACACACACACACACACACAGACAGTGTTTTTCCAGCCTGCCATGTGAAGCCGAGCTGCACCTGCTAGCGTAGGAATGCGATGTGATGTCATCTTGCTGTGAGCTGCCGTGAATGTGGAAGTAGTAAAGCCTCAAGAAAAAAAACCTTTGGGTCTAAAAGCAGACCCAGACAGCCCTCTGGGGGAATCCACACAGCATGAAATCATTGTGAAAGATTGTTTTCGAGGTATTTCTGCTGCTCCAGATGCTGTTTAGCAGCAGGAAACAGGAATGGAAAGAAGGATAGCAAAGACACGCAGGTGATGAAACAGGCCCAGAGTGGCATCAACATCTCCCCAGACCCGTGACAAGCTGAGTTCAGCACAGCTCAGTTTGCCCACAAGTCATTACAGAAATCATAACAGACAGAATTTTGTATTTTGTGATTCCGGTAATGAATATTGTATCTCTTCATGAGTGTTGCTCATTGTGAGCCAGTTTTGGAAAGTTCTTTTTGACATACTTGTACTTTACTTGATTATTTCCATTCTATGCTTCTTCTACTCCTACTTACACCTACATACATACATACAACTTACATTTCAGAGTAGAAATGTAGTGGAGTGTAAAAACATATGATATGCTGATGTGATACAGTACTATAGGACTTATCTACCCTGTAATATATAAATATATAAAGTTATATATAAAGTTTGTTCCACATTGACAAATTACAACATTAAAATGCCCTTGAATGTATTTGTTAGTGATAAAAGCAGAATAATATAATATTCTATAATAATATATGCAACATAACAAACATAACAAAACAAATAACTTACTGAAACAAAAGCCAATGTATTACATCACCACAGTCGAGATTACATTAGATTATTATCTTTGTACACAAAATTCAGATGAGCATCTAACCAATTACGTTAAGTATAAAGAGAAAGCAATAAATAGTATGTACAGTGTAGAAGAAGAGAGTATGAAGAGTATGAATGTGGACAACTGGAAGTACATATACAGCAGGCAAGGTGCCAGAGGCAGTCATAGTGTAGTAACAGTAATTTTAAACATGCAATCCTGCATGTAGGCTAGCTGAGAAGAAGGCTGTCCCCTTATACTTTGTACTATGTAAAATATTTGTCAGCCTGTAAGGTAGATTAACTGAGTCTTGGCAGTCTTAGCCTCCACATCCCTCTGACTGTCTATGTCTGTATTGTAATATGCTTTTAGGGCAGAGAAACAGTGAAGAGCAGACGTCTGCTTTAATAATGGCCCAGTGGGCTGAGCTGCTGAGCAGGCCAGCTAATGATAAAGGAAGTCTTTGGTTGGTGGACATGGCAGTAATACACGTGCAGTAAATCCCTTGAATGTTTTTTGGAAACATTGCTGAATAATATTTTCCAGAATCTGAGAAATGAGGAATATTTCTTTGCTCTGTTACTCATTTGTTGTTGTGAAATAGCTTTCACAGTTTTTATACTACGTCCTGTGTCTTTCTGGTTTGCTATTTTGCCCATGATCAAGCTGTCAAAAACACAGTTTGACATGTGCAACTGTTCATGCATATCAGCAGAGCAACTTGGCAGTCCGCTCCTGTCATGTTATAGCTGTGAAATGAAGCAGCAAATGGGGTTAGTGTGATCTTGACTGTGTTTGAGTCCATGTAAGTGATGGCATTTACTGTTTCTACCACCAAAATCATTCCAGTGTGCAGTTTCTCCATAGATGTATGTGCCTAAGCTCGACTGACACAGAGCGTGTAGCTGGACTGTTGTGCACTGCGGCCTGGATACCCACAGGCCAAATGCAGATGGCGGTTTCTGCATTGGTTTTGCCAAGTTGAATTGGAGAAAGAAGGTTGAGCGCTTCTGCCCACCTGCTGGTTTTAAAGCAAAATTCACATGCAGCAAAAAAACCTAAAAAAAAACTACTGTTTGAAACTGCTCTGTCCAAACATAATGCTCTCTTTGCAGCAAGTGGATGTCATGGACTTTGTGTAGCGCTACAGTGCTAACAATGTTAGCAGTGGCTTTCCGCATGTAAAATTTATGAAGGAGAACTGTCACCCAACATAGTGAACACTAAGTGAAAACATAAAACACAGTATTTTTTTTTTGTTTGTATTCTAAGCTAGTTAAATGTACATCTCTACAATAAAATAACTGATATTTTGTTAGCATACATCCGTTATCGCCTTAACCATAATCACTGTGAAATCCTGAACTGTTAAATGTTGTTTTATCTTTGTTAGACTTATGTATAAGTCTAACAAAGTATAAGTTTTACTTGCTAGTACAGTATTTAGCTAAAAATATTGGCAGTATTATTTGTAAGTTTTAAAGACAAACAGAAGATATGGGATAGGGGCTAAAGGAACAGAAGCTAGTGTGGCTAACATAAAGCTAGCATAAACAAAGGAAGCAGTGTGTCCTGTATCAAGTTGAGATAATGGCTGTTTTAATTTTCCAATTTTGTGTTATTTGTTTTACAGCAATAATGATAAACCTGAAACATGGTTAAAAAGCATATAGTATATGTTTTATATACATTTTTACTGTACTGGTGGCACGGTGGAACAAGTGGTAACACTGTCGCCTCACAGCTCCCGAGTCCCGATTCGAATCCCGCTGTGGGCGCTGGTGGCGTGTCCTCCACTATGCCTTCAGTGCCTGCTGCTCGAGGAAAAAAGGGCCTCTCTGTGTGGAGTTTGCATGTTCTCCCCGTGCTCACCTGGGGTATCCTCCATAAAAATACCCCCACTAAAAACATGCAAGAAGATCACGAAAGAAACTGGGTCCCCGAGCACCGGTCGGGTGGCAGCCCACCGCCCCTGGTCTGCCGCGGAGGTCCTCTAAAGGCAGAGGACAAATTTCACCAAATTGCATGGTGTGTGTTGCATGTATGTAATTGTGTGACAAATAAAGGGGATTGTCCCTCTGATTCTTCTTCTTCTACTGTATATATGGCTGAAGTCAAGAGTATTGTAATATTGGCGGCTATGCTTTGCCCTCTTGGCTAACAGCTGGTTCAGTAAGGGACCAGTCTACCAAACATGTCTTGAGATGTGGAGCCATGTGCCCCATTTAATGTCAAGTTCTTCTGACCTGGATATTCACAACAGCAGAAACAAAGAAACTGCTGAAACAAGCAGTCACCATCACCTGGACATCAAGGTGCTGCAGCCGGCATCAATAATTTTAACCACTCAGCACTTCATGAAATACTGAAAACTAGCTAATGGAAACTAGCCCAGAAGAGGTTTTGGCACGCCTCCACTTGTTTTTCATAATCTAGGTCACCAAAATGGTTTTTGAGAGTGTTTAGGGAAACACTGCAGCTGTGCCGGGGAACCAGACAAAGAGAGGAATAGAAGGAGAGAGCACCAGATTGTTAACGCTCATTTTTGAGCTTATTTTAGCTTTGAGGACGGTCCTGACATGCTAATTAAAAGGCTAGGTCTCATCTTGTCCCTCTCCCCTCAATGCTTAACAAGCGTTCTGTTCTGAAATATCAGCACCACTGCTTGCTTCCTCTGAGGCTGAGGAGCTGGGCTTTTCTGCAGCAGCGGAGGAAACAACTGGCTAACGTAAAGTGACAGCGTGGAAGAGCCCACAGGGGCTAACACTGTGCATAAGCATACATTAGCATAGTGTCAGTATGGAGCCAGTGTTCCCATTTGGACTTAGAGACACAGACACACACACACACACACACACACACACGCACACACACGCACACACGCATGCACAGCAGGATTAAGCCTTAGGGTCAGCACATTTGCTTCAACATAAAATCTAACATATGGCCAGTTAAGCGTTGTGTCTGTGATTTGTGTAAGTGGACGATGTGTCGAGCTGTTTTTAACACACTTAAGTTGGTTATTTCTGGACTCCATATGGCACCACAGGCTATCCAGTGTGAAGGCCTGGGTTAATTCAGCTTGTATTGAGTCACGTTGAATTTCAAACTGAAATGACAATTCAGCCTTTTAAATCTGTCGACTCAGTATTCCTTGTGCTGTTTCCTCAAGGCTGCATGAGGAAATGACAGTTTGCTATGTGTCTTAATACCTGTCATCACTTTAGACCGAGATCCAAACAAGCCCAACATTATGTCAAAGAAATGAGACACATATCTGTACGTACGTGTAGAAAAATATGTCAAGACTAATGTTTTTTTAACACAATTCTTGCCTTGTGTTCAGGATGGGTTTTTGGCAGTATTTCCTTCACATGTATGTTATGTCTCCTAATGTGTTCAGTACATGTGGACAGAATTTCAGAGGAAACAGGCTTCAGAATTTTCTTAAATGAAACTGAATTGAACTCTGAACACACATCCTACCACAACAGCCCCCAACCCTGCAGCTCAGCATTGAGCAATGAACACATTGACCACAATTTGACACTGTCTTGCCCCCGACAACTATATACATATTTCTAACTAAAGCAAGCCAGCAGTACATGAGATGAACAGTCTGCCATCATTACCTTTGAAGCTAATTTCACTAATTACTTTTTGTTTTTGCATGTAATGGGGGCTGTGGAAGGCATTTTTTCATTACAGAGGTGACAGGAAATGACTGGAAAGAGAGAGAGAAAGGGGAAGGGTATGCAAAAAGGGTGGTGCTTAGAGGTATATTTGTATATTTTTTATTGTTTTTTACATAGGCTATCAGAATGAAATTTGTTTTTACACTTGCCCACTCCTTCTCTCTCTCCTGCACTCCCCATTCTCTCTCTCTCACCCCACCGGTCTGTCCATACATTCACATGTTTAGCACACACGCACACACACACACAGGCGCACACACAGGGTAATCAGCGATTCATAGTGTGTGTTTTCCTGTGCTGTGGTCACAGCAGGTGTTGACTATGAAGCAGAGTTCACCACTAAATCATCCAGACACTGCTGCCCTGCTCATTAATCTCTTTCACACACACACAACGTGCACACACACGTGACACACAAATCGAAGTGCATGCATTTTAAGTTGAAAACACACAAACATACCCAGTGTGTGTCTTCCCTGCCTCTCCTCCCTCTGTGTGTCGTTTGCCAGCAGTGGTTGATTGTCATTGACAGTTTCCATTAGAGCTCAGCCCCGCTTCACTCAATCATTTCAGGAAGTGGATTTTCCCTCTAAAAACTCAAAACTGGAAACATTTTGCCACAAAAGGGCTCTTATATCCAGAAATTATGGAGGATGAAAGCACTGACATTATCATGTAAATTGCAGTTTCGATTTACATTTTGGATAGAGGGAACTGAAGGAGATCTCGCTGCCAGTCCACTCTCGCTCTCTGTGGTTCACTGTTATTTATAAAGCCTCAATGGGGATCTGGTGGGGAGAAAACAAAGATGGATGGATTTGAAGGAGAGGAGAACGGGAGAATCAAGGGACAGATGGGCACAGGAAACGAGAATAATCCGTAATGCAGTTGTATTTGTTGTCTTGTCCCTTTTTGAGCTGGCTTCACCTGATTGGCTCGTTCAATGTGTGTCAGGTTGGCGGCGTTGGGGGAGTTTTTGAATGAATCATCACAGGAGATCAAAGCCTGATTCAGGAGCAGGATTTTACTTTCATTAACCATGTTATTCCAGAGCTGTAGTATTCACCCGGCAGCCACAATCAATTATCTGACGCCCACTTCTCCCTCTGTCTCTTCCTCATCCTCCCTCCTGCTCCCCTCCTCCTCTCTGCTGGTTCTTATTTAGTCATTTATCATAACTCCAAAATGCTGATTGCGTCAGCCTGAATTTCACCCCTGCTTCTGTGAACTGTTGTGCTGAAATGTGAAAATCTGCCTCTCATATCTCTTGCTACATGTAGGCACTTCTCCTGTTTTCTTTCTCAGTTTCCTCCTCGTGTCCTACTCTTTTCTCCTTCCCTTTCCTGTTTCTTTCCTTTCTCCTTTTACTCTTCTTCTTTTACTTCTTATCAGTTTCCTTTGCTATCGTCTCATTTCTCGTTTGTTTTTGCTCTTTCTTCGTTTTGTGTTCTCCTCCTTGCTTCACTCCTTCTTTTCTTTCATCTCCTCCATCCTTACATTCTTCCCTCCCCTCAGTCATCATTGCCTCTCCCACTTTTCCTTGTTTCTTTTACATCTTTGATAAGTCTCTGTTTTTAATTTGTCGTCTCTACTTTTGTATTTGTATTTTACTCTCCTTGTTTTTCTCGTCTCCTAGTCTCCTCTCTTCTTCTCTCCTTGTTCCCTCTCTTGTTTCCTTTCCTCTACTTGTCTCTTTCCTCTCTGTTTCCACTCCTCGCTTCTCCTTCTGGTTTCTTCACCCTTCCTCTCATCCCCCTGTTTCCACTCCTCCTCTCCTCTCCTCTCCTCTCCTTGTTTCTCCCCTTGCTTTTCTCCTTGTCTCCTCTCCACTCCTTGTTATTTCTCCTCTCCTCTAACTAACCATGTCCACTGGGGCCATCAGTCTCCTAATGAGAACCTGAATGAGTCCTCTAGGGGCCTCTAATGATGGACTCGTGTGTGTGTGTGTGTGTGTGTGTGTGTGTGTGTGTGTGTGTGTGTGTGTGTGTGTGTGTGTGTGTGTGTGTGTGTGTGTGTGCCCACATACTCCCACAAGTTGTGACTGTTTTCAGCTCTGCAGTGTTTGCCTTCACAGGAATTTGGCAGTTTAGTGCACAGTTGATGCGGCTGAGAGTGAGTTACTGTGTGTGTGTGTGTGTGTGTGTGTGTGTGTGTGTGTGTGTGTGTGTGTGTGTGTGTGGGTGTGCATGTGTGTGCCTCTTGCGGGCCTCTTCCCGAGCCTCATGACCTCTGTTACAGTACTGTGATTGGTAGCTTTTTCCTCTACTCCTAATACATTTTTTCACTTTAGTTCAGAGTGGTTCCCATCATAAAGTTTGCATCCAGAATTGCAGTATTTTTAAGACCCTTCACACCCAAAAAGCCAAGTTTAAAGCACGTCTGCGTCTTTCTGTTTCACCTCTGTACACAGTGACTGAGAGGAGAACATCACCTGTCAGTTATCACCTGTCCACATGATGAAAAGTTGACCCGGTCACTCTTTCCTTTTTTCCGTCAGGCCTTTGGGAACGCTAAGACAGCCCACAACAACAACTCCAGTCGCTTCGGAAAGTTCATCCAGGTCAACTACCAGGAGAGTGGCACCGTCAGGGGGTGAGACACAAAACACACACAAACACACACACACACACACACACACACACACACACACATATAAAAATCTGTACAGAAGTCACATATCTACACACACTGTTTGGTGTGAGTGGTAGCATTTAATCAGTTACAAATGATGATTTAGAAATTACCATTTAAAGATTTGGTAAAAATAGCTGCTGATTAATACCCCACATAGGTCACATGAGATCATTACAATAAATCTATAATTTATATGTTGTCTGTGAAAATGAAATACTCTCTGTGAATACCTCAGTTAAGAATATGATTAAGAAACATTCATCGGACGCTGATTCATAAGTGCTATTCATAGTACTTCATTTCCTCGTGTGAAAAAGGATCCTGCATTAATCAGCCGTTATCTTGAGACAGAGCAGCTAATAAGTCTCGTTTCACAAATTATTAAAAAGAATTCGATAACTCTGCCTCTTAACTGACCTTCCTGTTGGTTTTCTCCTATCTTTTTAATTACGTTAATTAACAACTCGTGCTTAATATTGTTATATACATGTTAAATATGTATGACTTTCAGTGCGTGTATGTATGCTTAATCTTCAGAGCCTATGTGGAGAAGTACCTGTTGGAGAAATCACGTCTGGTGTACCAGGAGCACAATGAGAGGTGAGTGGAGAACCAGGAAGCAGAGATCAGACTACTGGCAGGGTTTGTGGATGATGTACTTAATGTTTATTTTTGTTTATTTGTCATATTGTCACTGAGTTGGCTCATAAACCACAGTGTTTGACCAGATTATTGTCATGTAGTCAACATATTTCTGATAAGATCACAGATTTTGTCCAAGGTTCCCTCATATGTTAGAATATAGTCCGAAGATATTGGAATTCATCAGTACTGATTTTGATCATTTTCACAGGATCCTATTCTGTGTTAACAGAGTTGTTGACTTAAGGACATAAACTCCATGTGAAAATAAGTTAAAACCAATCTGCTCCTTTACAAAATTGCAGCCATGGATTTAGAGCCATATTCCCACTTGCATGAGAGATAAGATGTCAAATCCATACCTCTGCACTGTTCTTTGCCCAAGAAACTCAATACTAAAATAGTCTTCATTTCCTCTGCAAGCTGAGGATATATCATGTGTCCATCTGAAATAGGCCTCTGCCCTTTGCTAAGATAACACTGAAAACTATCAGGTGTCCCTCTGAGTTTGGTTGTGTATGCACGCAGGATGTGATTGTCTATTACTACTAATTTCAAATCAGAACAATTTTGGACAATGAGAAAATAGATTTCATAGAAATCCATTATGTGTTAGTGTAAAAACACTGTGCTCACTTTTTTCACACTCATTTGAATCTCCTATGCAGAGTGCACAAACACACCTACACATACACATGTGTATGAATTTCCACCTGTACCCACATACCTACTGTCATTTTTTCTTTCTCTCAGACAACACATACACCCTTTCTTCCCGACTGCCTCTGCCAGTATCCCACCAGATCCCACCAGCATAATGGATTTCTGAGAGAAGATGAAAAAAAACCCAAAAAAACCCAATGTAATACCTTCCACTGGTCATCTAATCCCTCTAACCCTGATTGGCCTGAGGTTTCTATTTCATCTTGATGACAGGCCCTGGCGGCCATATTGATAGAGGTAGAAACTAAAGACAGGACCTCCCAGACGGCTCAGACCTGAAGCGGAGAGGTGGGGGAGCGGGCAGGCTGATGATAAACTGCAAACAATCTTAAATCTTAAAGCCAGTCTCATGACAGGTTGCCTCTGTACGACCCCAGTGGAAGAAGAGAAATACTAGGAGGAGACTAGCTGAGCTTTCCAGTGATGCTGACAAGCTTTATGACTCTGGAATTTGATGGGATGGTAGCTAGTGCAAGTGAGAGGCTGTTGCTATATTTAGCAATCATGGTTATGTCTGAAATGATGAGCAGTATGGTTTTAGATGTTAGTTTGTTATTCATATATTCTGTTATTAGTTTCAATAACAGGATCAGTAACAGTGGAAGCAGTAGTGGCTGTTAAAGGACTGGGTAGCATCATTAACATTACCATTACCTTTAGGAATAACCGGCCTGTCCAGGTGTCCAGAAGAACATGTAAAATCAAAACATGTCTGTATCTCTATGCTAAATGTTACAGCTGGCAGCCAGTTAGCTTAGCTTAGCCCAGAGACTGGAAGCAGGAGGAAGTGGCTAACCTGGCTGGCACAGATCTGCACACATCAATGTTTACTGTCGTGATTTAAGCAGCCAGCCAGCTCTTGTTTTTTTAAGCTCAATACTGTTCATTAAGATGTTGTTTCAATCCATGATTTCCCTAAATGTGTGCAGTAAATGGAAATATGGAGGGGGAAATCATATTTTAGCATGTTTTGGACATTATGCAACTTCGACTTTTATTTGTTAGACTGTAAAACACTCTAACAGTCCTCGAATAAATAAGACATGTCATAGAGGTATTATTTAGTAGCTTCTGTACATTAAAGTAGTATTAGTACTATACCTCCCTCTGTTTAATAACTGACTATCCACATTGTAGTGTCACTTCTGTAACCGCACAAGGTTTTCAGCTAAAACATCCCTCTATCCACCAATTACAGACCTGCATTCTTTAATATCCTCCCTGGGCTTTTTAACTTTCCACCACTCCATCAGGCACTAAGTGTCCCTGTGCAGAGGAGCTTGTTTCCAGCTGTAATAATTATATCTCAGTGCGTTGGCCGAAGCCCCAGCCTTTGTCACAGCGGCACAGCTCCTTACCTCCAGCCCACACAGCACACTGCTGCTTTGTTGTGACTTTATCTGTTACATGTTGTAGGTTTGGATTGTGAAATCGGCTTCAGATAGAGTTCTTCACTGTACTCTACCGCAAAGCTTTGAATGGAGTTTGGTCCCTCAGGTGTCGCTTCAGCAGAGCCAGGAGATGTGAAAGCTGCTGTCCTCAGTTTACCTCTGAGGGAATTTACAGTGAAATCAATACAGGGAAAGTGTTTTGTGCTGGAGAATTATGCCCTCTGACATATTGTATGTCTGCAGGAACTACCATGTGTTCTACTACCTGTTGGCCGGAGCCAGTGAAGAGGAGAGGAAGTCCTTCCACCTGCTCAAGCCTGAGGAATACCACTACCTCAACCAGGTTCGCGTGCGCGCACACACACACAGACACACACTGGCAAAGTGCATATACAGTATGTGTAGCAATATAAATGCTCGTAGACAAATTCTGTGTCACTGTGCTGTTCGATTGTGCCATTTTTAAAATGCTCTTTCTGCCAACACGAAGGAAGGAAAATAGAGGAAAAATTATTTGTATTATTGTGATGAATTTTTAGGTAGTTAGAGATAGAGGTGATGGTCACATCAGTAAGGCATTTAAAAGTTAAACCTTTATTTAACCAGAGGATATATTTAAAGAGTGTCCTGGTCAAAATAGGTAGCAGTAACAATGAGTTACAGACAAACAGTATAAAGCAGATGCCACAAATTATGTCACAATTATACATAAGGACAAAATGACACCAGTGGAATAAATGCTGGTCTTTATTATCAAGTGTGGTGTCATTTGTCATCATTTGCCAAAGATGTAAGCAAGTTGCTGAGAAAAAATGATGCTGTGACAGAGTAACAAGATGATCCAGCCATCAGGAGAATTTAAAAGATCTGATTTGTAATTTGAAGGAAACAATAAGCCTCATGCAAGAAGCAAACTTGTTGTACACGCCTTGTACATGACTCGTACAACAGGTCTGGATCACTCGTAAATTTCATGCACATCTTAGAGAAAAGATAAATCCGAGAACATGGTGAATGTCAAACATTCTCCTAGCTCGCCCGTAGGTGCCACATAAAAACAAATGTGTTTGTACAAGTGGTTCTTGCATGAGGTCCAGTGTAACGTTTCAGTTTCACTATGCTGCAAAGAGTCCATCATAAATTCGAACCATTTTCCCTCTTTGCAAATGAGGAACATTCATCCCAAGAGAGACTGAAGGAGACCTTGAAGATGATGATGATAGAAGATTTCTGCCTCTCCCCTCCCTCCTTGTCTTTCTGTTGGAGCTTATTTACTCATTTATCATAACTGGATCACTTCTCAGCGCCCTGAAGTGTCGATTGCATCAGCCCAGATATTTCAACCCTGCATCTGTGTGTGTGTCTGCGCCCTATGTATGTATGTGTGTTTATTTCTGGGTGTGTTTACGTGCTTGTGCACATTCCAAAAGCCCCCGTATGTGTGCATCTTTTGCAGTGCATGTGTGTGCATTGGCAGCAGATGTGTGAGGATTCATACTCCCTCTTACTATGGTAGTACGCTGGGGAGGCAGCAGAAAACCTCCTTTGTTCATCTCTTTTGGCTTCCCCAAAAAAGTAACAGTTTTTTCTCTCCTCCTCCCTTAATCCCCACGACAACACCCCCCCAACCACTCCATCCTCTGCTGCTTGTTACTATGCAGCTCTGTTTCCTTGGCAACAGTAGGACTCGGGAGTTAATCTGGCGCTGACTTGCTCTCGTGCAGAGGGCGCCGGCGGTCGTGTGTGTTTGTGTGATTGTCTAAACGCACACACAGACACTCCTCGCATACATGGTGTCACAAAGGAGTGAAATGATTATCCATATTTATCTCTCTGCTCTCTCTGCGGTGGATTTTGCTCTGTGTGCTCATCTGTGTCTGCCTGTCGGTCTCTCAGTGCTGGACCGGAACCAAGTACTCAAGTACTGTACTTAAACCTGTAATCCTTAAAGGGCCATAATCTATAGTTTCATAGTAACAATGTAAATGATAATGTTTAAACAATTTAACAATATGAAATGCTTACTCAGAGTGACTAACTTATCACCTGAATCTGCAGCTCCTCTCAATTCTCCAGAGCTTTGCAGTGAGTCTGAGGTCATTGTAACTGTTTTGTTCACTCTCACTGCTCTCATAATGTCATTTTTGGCTGCAGCAGGTACCAAAAAAGCTCTGAAAACCTGCTCAGCACAAACAGCGGAAAGACACAGTTAGCCACCAGCTGGTGAACATCGTAGAGCATTTCCCCTGAAGAGTTAGAAGAGACCAAGACCAGAGCTAAAAGAAAGTGAATATTGGACTTACATTCATTAGGTGGCCACAAACATGACTCCAAATAAATGATAATATTACCGTTTGTTTGCTCAATCTGTAAATAAGCAACTTTATAATAACAGATTATATATTTAATGTGAAGCAGCGGCAGTAGGAAAGGTTTGGATAGCATTAGCATTAGCTCAATAATAGACAGTGAGGCAGATAACAATGAGAAAAAGGGTGATTTCATGTGTCATTTCCTGTGAATCCCTCATGCCAAACTTGCTAAAGTATCTCAATACAGCACAACGCCACTGCCAATAACAACTTCATAGAGAGGTATTTACAGAATATGCATAAGTTGAATGTCTGTTGCAGAAAATCACATAAGAATATTGTCAATAATTAAATTACCAGGCACGATATATAATGGAGTTGAAATTGGCTCCAGCTCAACAGACAACAGTGAAATGGTACTTGCACATTAATCCATTATTTGTAATTGTCAAATGATATAATTCACAACTTAATTGCAATTACTGGTTAATATATATAATATTTCTGTGCTTTTGTTTAAGTAAGATGTTGAGGAGAAACTTGTACTTATAATGAAGTATTTTTACACTGTTGTACTGCAACTTCTACTGAAGTAAAAGATAAAAAAGTCAGTGATGTCACCCCGAACTTAAAGGAATCTAAACCACTCGTATCCACTCTGGTTTCGTCACGTCATGGATTCAATTATTGCGGCTCTGGAGATGTGTGTGTGTGTGTGTGTGTGTGTGTGTGTGTGTGTGTGTGTGTGTGTGTGTGTGAGGATCAGTCATTTTTTCCTCACATGTTAACAGCACGTCATGTTCCTTCATTTTCAAGTGTGCGTATTATTGTGTGTAATTCATGCCTTCTTAACCCGCTCTGCCTTGCTTCCAGATGACAAAGAAATTGCACAAACACCACTGGGACAATTACTATGAGAGCGATCTGGTCAGTATCTTGTGGATGACAAGTTGTTTGTGTACGTCTGTGCTCATGGGTGTGTCGTGGTACTCTGGGTTTTTGGTGCCAGTCCTGGTCTTGTACTCTCTCTGCTGTCCACACCCGCCTGCTTTCACTAAAATGGACTAAAGATGGAGGTGACCTGAGCTGACCCCAGCTGGTCGAGCTCCATAAAGAACTGCCTCTAAAATGTTTAAAGGGATACCTTTAATGTCATGACTTCACTGTACTTGATTGCTTTGTGTACTTTGGAAGAATCAACATTCGGTATCTCATTTGACGTGAGGTATTTGAAAAAATTATTGAAAGCAAAATGAATTAATACCAGAGACAACGTTTTCTGTCTCTTAAGAGGACATATTTCTAGAAGAAATGGAGCTCTTGCATTCCTAATTTCTTTTTGAAGCCACAGAACATGATGATGTACACGCTGATTAACCAACTAAAATGCAAACATAAAGGAATCCCTTTAATCTGATCTTTGGCTTTGGATGCTTTGCTGTCTGAAGATGGGTGATGACATCAAAACTGGAAACTGCCATCTTTAAAGGGAAGGTTCAGGTTTTCTCCGCTTCATTCACATTTATCATCTGACACACACTTAATACTGCAGTCAAAGCAGTAGATGAAGAGTATAAATACTTGTGCATTTTGAGCAGTGACATTATAGTAACAACATCCAAAGGCATACTGTTAAATTAATTAGCAGAGAAGGAAGGAAAAACGTGAAATAAGCTCTGATCCTTCTCTATAAATGTGTTTTTCTTTTTTAGGCTAAGATAGTTCAATATGACTGCAATGGTCACTGACAGTTGTAGAAATTTCCTTCAGTTCACCTTTCATTTTAGGAATTAATCATATTTTTTTTTCATTTCTACTTAAAGTCATTGGGGATTGCAAAAGTTTAGTTATTAAAGCTTATAATCCTGGTTGATTTGTCGACACCTGTGACTGCTTCACAATAAAAGTCACCCAGTGTTTTGCCAGTTGAATGCTTTTAATGTGAAGTTGCAGCTGCGGGAAACGTTTTTGCATTCGCAGTAACTTAATACAGCAATTACAAGGCTGTATGAGAGTGAGCAGTAAACAATGAGGCTTATGCCAATGAGATAAAACTAGAAACACTGGATTGTGTCCATCATTCTTGGGAATCTGTTGTTTGGTGATATGCAAAGAACGGATGGTGGACTCCACCACTAACAATGAAAATTACAATATAATGAGGTTATTATTGAATGTGAACTGGTTTTTGAAAGCAAAAAGGAAATTTAAAAAAAGACAGAGTTTGATTTCATGAACATTTTAAGCTTAAATAGCTGTAAGCTGTAATTGCTGTAATAATGTCCCATGGCAGGTAATTCTACTGTTGAACAATAACTTTAGTCATCAAAAGACATTTAAGATAAAATGGCAGCAAATTTTGATCAGTCAACTTAAATTTAAATTTAACTCAGTGTCATCCAATATTCTCAGAACTGCCAATACATCCAACAAAATTATGTCATTTCCATATTCTCCAATAACACTGTGTACAGTGGGCTAGTTAGCATTTCTTTAAAGAATCACTCCTTACATGCACCTATGATTAGGTTTCATCAGTGATCAATAGGCCTCACATCCTGAAACTTCCCTCAAAGTGTGTGGTCCATTTTGTGTGTGTGTGTGTGTGTGTGTGTGTGTGTGTGTGTGTGTGTGTGTGTGTGTGTGTGTGTGTGTGTGTGTGTGTGTGTGTGTGTGCGCGTGCGCCGTTTCACCGGCATTTGATCCCGCCACTGTCTTGCCAGCCTCCACCTGAAGTGAGTAATGTTTGGTCAGTGGGATTTGTTGTGTGTGGTTACAGGATTCAGTATCTCCTAATAGGAGATTATGTTACTTTGACTTTGTCTGCGAGCAAACGCTCGACATGAGAGTCGGTTAGTATAAATACGACTCGTCTATTGGTCTTACTGTTCTTCCCTCTTGACTTTGGCTTTTTGTCGCCCACTTTTTGAAAACTGCTCTTTCATCCATGAAAGGGCTTCTGAGGACACTCACTCTTTTTTAGCACTTATTGCAGATCCTGCTTCACATTCATGAGGTTAAAGGAATTGTCCACCAAAAATCTGTCTTTTGAATAGCAAATAATCATCCTGTGTGCTTGAAAGGGGCTCAAAAATGCTGTTTTTATTTTGAACTTTCCCACGGCTCACAGTGGATGGAGTGAATATTTGATTCTTGAAGGACAGATTTTCAGGTGACTACTCTTTTCTAAGAATACTTCAGCATTTTATAAATATGTTTATTTGATTTCTTTCCCAGAGTGAGATGAGAAGATTAACATCAGTGCCTTAAATGTGGAACTAGAGTCAGGATGTGTTTAGCCTTAGCTTAGCATAAAGGCTGCTAGCAGGTGAAACAAGGAAGCTGACTCTGTCTAAAGTGAAAAAATACACCAGTAATAAAGCTACTTTGTTCACACAGTATATGTTGTTTCTTTACCAAAACACAAACAAAACCATTTCTGGTTGTTGGTGACATGCTAAACTGTAAACACCGACTGTATTTTGGAAGAAATAGTGCCTTAAACTCCCTCTATAGGTGGTGAAGGTGTAGTTTTTCAAAGCCAAGCTACCTGCTTTCCTCAGTTGTTATGCTAAGCTAGGCTAACCAGATTCTGATTCCTCCATATTGTGCTTTTTGGTTTAATACCACCTTTTATTAAATTAGATTTGAAATTTGTCATCCATATGTAGCACCACACTGTAATTCATCCTTTTGTGTTAAATAGGTTTCATTCAGTTGTAGCTTATTTTTATCATCTAGCTTTTTTTAATTTAAATCTTTTAATGTGGATTTGTCTTTCTTTTATATCTTGTTCTTGTGTCTTTTTAAGTAAAATACGTTGAATTGCCTTGTTTTTAAAAGGTGCTACAGCATACAGGTCCATTTGCTTTGCTTGTTATTGATCTTTTTATCTCACTCTTGCAAAGGAACATTTTTATCTCCCCGAAGTTGAACTGTTCCTTAACCGACTCGCTCTTTATGCTCCTTTTTCCCTTTTTCTCTCTCATATTTTCTCCTTACACAACTGTCCCCTCTCACTGTTTGCTGACACACTGTCTCTTCTCAAGGGTCAGTCAATGACCTCATCAGTCTGTGGCCCCACCGTCTAAGGAGATGAGGTCACTGTCTTGACAAACCCTTGCACACACACACACACACTCACACACACACTCACACACACACAAACAGAGAAAGCTCGGCAGCCCTTGACAGCTGTCTGACGATCTGACCAACCCTTTGGGCCTATTTAACCTTTGACCTTCACCATTGGTCAATGTGTGGCGAGCACGCTGCAGTAAATAGAGACACTCAGCACTTTGAACAGTGACAAGTGTATACAGATTCCAGATGCAACGTCTGGAGCCAAAAATAGAAAATAAACAAGTTTTTGAGTAAAGATCCCAAAGACCAAACATGTTGTGGATGTTTGCATTTGATGTGTGCAGTTGACTGTTTGGCTCTGGGCCTCAGTGGCTGTGGGTTTGCATTTTGTGCCTGTTTGGGTGTCCACGGTTTTTGACCATATGGAATGTCTAGTGACGGGGTGGCATGCTGTTTTTGGCACAACATCGACCGGGTGCCTTGACAACATAAATCATGATTAAGTCATGGTAAGTAACAGGAAAAGCCTCGACTGAATGTGCGGAGATTTTAACCAGATCCACGAGTGATCTGTTAAAAAGCTCCATGTGCAGTGTCAGCTGGGTTCCTGACTTGACTCAATTTAGTGAAAACCTGCACCAGAAGTGTTGCAACTGGCCTAAAATTGAAATTTCAAGTCGTGGAGGGAGAAAAGGTTCTTTGTTTAAAATAAGTAAGACGAACAGATTGTTTCTTAATCATCCCTTTGCTGCACTCAAGCATCCCTTTTTTTTAAAGTACCAATAGCTAAGGTTTTGGTTTTTGACCAAATATTCTCTAACAACTGGCCAAAATTGATCTCTTTATTTTCTCAACTTCCTTCAACGTATCACATTGTGCTGCTTGGCGCTGAAGCCTAACATACCCGGCAATTTGAAAAGTGGCTTTTCCCGGGTCTCACCGTAGCTCGAGAAGCCTCAAAACCCCTTTGTTGCAATTGGAGAAGCTCGCTGGAGAACGACGGCGATTGTTGGCTCTGCAGCTCCTGACTAGTTCTAAGCCAAAGGAAAACAATGGAGAGGCAGTGGAGTGTTGAATGTTGAAGTGTAGAAGAGGCAATCCAGAGTGTGGATTATGGGTTCCTGTGTCCTCTCTCGCTGGCCGGTCGCTGTGGTATGTGCTAATTACAGCCTGAGAGAGGCTGGCTGCTGGAGCAGAGACATGCTGACCGACCGGAGGGCCCAAGGAGACACACACACACACACACATACTCACCGTATACATACACATTTCTGCCTCCTTTACAATCACTGTATGATATTAGCGTGCCCCAGTTGCACAGAAGTGTGTTCACAGAGGTGGCTCGTGTTTAGTCTCCTGGAACTGGAAAGCGGGATAAACCCAGAAAATGTTCTTTCACTTCTGACATGCTGCTTTAATTAATCACTTCAAAGCCAACGTACCATTTGATTGATTAATCGCTGTCATCCGCTGCGCTGAGTCAGACGACCATGATGACGTTTTGTCTCCTGTAATCAATTTAGTTCCAACATGGTGGTCTTACCCATCAAAGACGTGGCCTCTGCGCTCTGATGTTGCTCTCTGACACGCGAGGTGTGGACTTGAGTCACATAACTTCACTCAGACATTGTTGATCTGGACTTGCCAAATCTCTGATTTAGTGATATATTTTATAAGTTAATTACACTTTCAGGCAGTGACTTCCTCTGATGTCAGCAGAGGCACTCTTCATCTCAAGTGGCCCTTCTCGTATATGAAATATTGTGGGAAATCCTGCTTAGTCACACACATACTCAGTCATTTAGCTTCTGCAGGACGCTTGTACAAGCAGATGCATCCATTGTTTTACAGTGTTCCTCCTCTGTAATAGCATTGTCATCAAACAATGAGTTTGTGTGTTATATATCCATAAAAAAAAATCCTTGTGTTGCTGATGTCTCGGTCCTTCTGCCTCTGTTCTTCTGTCTGTGTGTTTCCACCTGAAACCAGCAGGACTGCTTCACAGTGGAAGGAGAGGATCTGAAACATGACTTCGAGCGGCTGCAGCTGGCGATGGAGATGGTCGGCTTCTTACCCACCACGCGCAAACAGTAAGATGAGCTGCGTGACGTATGCAAATGTTCTTAAATAACTGATTTCAGAAGCTCAGCCCTGTCTGTTAAAATCAGGCTTGGGAGTGTTTTTAAGTAGCATTAGCATGGACAGATATGTATGGTGTTATATTTTTGTGGAGACATATTACCAGCTCAGCAGATGTGGCAATGGAAAGGGACTTAAAACAAAACAGTCATACTCTTCTCACTCATTGTTGGATGAGCTCAATAAGACCGAAGGTTAGTTTTCCAGCATCATGTAAACATATTAACAATAAGTGTCTTTCTTCTTCGTCAGGATCTTCTCCCTGCTGTCAGCAATTCTCCACCTGGGAAACATCCGCTATAAGAAGAAGACCTACAGGGACGATTCCATCGACATCTGCAACCCAGAGGTGCTGCCCATCGTCTCCGAGCTGCTGGAGGTGAGCGGCACGACACAACCTTTTCACCAGCACTGCTTTACAGCATTAAGTCTCAAGTCTCGGCAAAGTGGATCTCAACACTTTTCTCTACACAACTGGACAACAATTTGTGCAAAATATAACAGAATTTTAGTTTTCTTCTGAAAATGCAGTTGTAAAAGCCGCACATAACAGGTCAAAAAACACACGGTTTGCCTCGCTGACTTTATGCTGAAATACAATACTCTAAATACTTGAAGGATAATAAAAAAAGAAGAATTGGAGCAGGGTTTTACCACAGGGCCTGTTTGTTCACCCTAAATGCTTTCTTTGCCATTTTGTCTCCCAAAGTTATTCCATCACATGCCCACTGGAGATACTCCACGGACTTAGTGAACTTTAAAAAATGAGCCGTATCCATCTGAGTGAATGAGTTTTCCTTTAGCTGTGCATTTTTTTAAACGCTTGTGATTCCTGTTGCTAGAGTTTACCTCCCATATGGGGCTGCACAAAAAGCCTTTTTGAGAGCTGAGGACTCTCTGCGTACAAGCACAGCTTGTGGTGACAGCGGAAGTTAAGAGGTGCTTCAGGTCCCAAAGAGCCGTCCGACAATCCAGTGCTTCCACAAAGTACTGTTTGTGTTGAGGCTATTTTCGGATCTCTTGTGCTAGCATGCTGTTGCGTAGGCGAGCTTTCCCACTAAGAACAAAGAGTCCTCTTTGTTGTCCCAGCATCACCTGCATGGTTAAATCATATTTTAATGATTATAAAAACATACCTGACCCTGATACGAGCTTCTTTTTAAAGGACCATTGTGAGTCTGTCATACACGACTCGCTCGTCAGCTTCTTTTCATGCCTTAATTTTGAGGTGAACTGTTTTGTTTAAACCAGCTGTTATTCTGCAAAACGCTGCAGATTTCTGTCTCAGCCTGTCATCTGCAAATTGTCAGTCACTTACAGTATGGATGTGTGGTGGGTGGTCAGTGCTTGTCCAATCACATCCTTGCTTGTTCAGTCCTTTACTTTTCTAATTGCATATTTGCAAGCAGATTAGTTTTCTCGTTGGCAGCACTTTGTCTCTGTAAATAAAGTTCAAATGAAGTTCAGCCAGCCTCTGGTTTCAGAAACATCATTATGGAAGCAGCACAGTAGATGCAAGACTGCCTCAGACTGTTCACAGACTGCAGTATCGGTCCATTGTGGACCGTCTCATGCTGATTCATTGTCCCGCATGTGCTAAATTTAATTTATTTGAACATTTTTCTAACCTCACTTCTGTGTTATTACTGTGCAAACAAGGACTAAACTGAAAAGCAGCTCTTACAAAGGCTTTGATCTAAGCATATATCTTCCTGACCTCACTAGAAACTGCAGTCATTATCCAACATAAGCTAATCAGTCTGGGCTGTAGGTTTAGACTGCTCTGTACTCTTTATTGTCCACGATGAGAGACCTGGAAAAACATTTCCTGGCATGGGTTAACATGCCACACAGCATTTACAAATTTATGATTTATGCTGAATTTTGGTTCATTCTTGACACCGACTGCAGACCACACACACACATACACGCTGGTCAGTATGCACCCTGAGGACAGCTCAAACATCCACATGCTGTTCTGATTTACCTTGGGACTGAGGCATGGTGGCACTTCCCAGTCCCTGTTACAACTTCAACGATTAGCCGGATGTGCTTGTAGAGTCACTGACAAAACAATGTCCGAAGTGTGCCGGAGACTCCTGTCAACAGCGCAGCGGGGATGTTATGACTGTGGAGAGCCTGACAGGGTTCCCTTTAACATCCAGACTGGTCTCTTTGACTCCTCAGAGGTCCAGAGAGGCGGTGAGCTGAGCCACATGTTGGCCACATGCTCAGGGGTTAGTGTTTTAAGTTCAAGTTTATTTGGATGTCTGTTAGTTGGTGCAGGGGCAGCGGCTATTTGTCCCCAGGGACAAATAAAACATTCTTCAGCAAAGAAGAAGAAAGGAAGGCAAACCAAAACACGGCTTAATGAAATCAAACAGAGTCTCAATGAAACAGCGTTCCGGGGAGGGGGGGTGGTCAACCGATAGGAAAACTCTGTTTTTTGTTGTGAGGAGTGGCGAGGAGGGAGATAATTAAAGAATATGTGATGCTTTTAGTAGTTGCATGTGGCAGCTGGTATAAATTGTGTTTTCCAGGAAGTTAATGTGATGTAATTTTGATATACAAGCGTTAAGCAAAGTGTTCATTAGTAAAGAAAGCTGTTTGGGAAATGAGCTAAAAATGTAAAAAAGTTGCTTTTCATTTAATTGTAACTTAATAGCAAAGACTGTATTTACTGTATTTACACTGGAAATGCATTTGAATTGCTTTTATAATTGACTTTACTTGATAGGAAGAGACTGGATGTATAGACCGGACAGTACCGTGCTTATCGTTGAGGATGCATGACTTTATTTTAAGATCCTTTGCATAAATGGCTAAAATCGGTCATTGAGGTTTGCTAAATGCAGTTTTGTGTGAGTCATGCGTGGCTGGAATTGCTTCAAGGGAAAGTTCAGCTGAAGTGCAGCTACTTGGCTCTGAGTGAGGTCTTAATTTGCATGAATAACCAATGTTGGAAGCAGTCCGTCCTTCACTTTGATATGTAAAATGGACAACATTTCATACAAGATGGGATCTTAGCTACTGCTCTCACTATTTCTGTCAAACACTAATGTGAAGCACCTCTCAAGGAGAACTGATGACTGATGAATGAATAGGACTGAAACTAGCTGGGACTTCCTGTTTCCTGTGGAGGTGGAACTGGAAGAGGAAGTAGCGTTTGTAGGAGCTGATGGACAGCTGACAGACTGGATCCTCTGAGCTGTGGAGTTGAGTGATTCAACCTAACCAGAAACATTCCTGCGCAAAGTGGTAATCAGTCCTGAGAGTGACTCTTACTGTGAGAACAAATCCCACTAAAGCCTGAATTTGTTGATGGTATTTTAATGCTGAAAACAGTTTTTGAGCCTGAGGTCAGTTCAGTCCAGAACGTTCTGAAAAAATTCAGTCAGGTTTTTATTTTCCTTATCAGTAACCACACAGTTTCTTCAAGCATCTTTTCCAGTTTCCACATTTCTAGAATAATTCCAACCTCAAATTGCACTTATTGCAAATATTTAATGTCCAATTTATTGGTTTTCACTGTCTCATGGTTTTATTTAGGAGTAGAAGGTGAACAAATTTCACAATATGGTGACGTCTTTACCGTTTACTCCTTAAAAAACACAGGTGTCCTGGTACTGTGTGTCACTGTTAAAATACACAAAAACATGTCTGCTAACAGTCTTCTGCTGTTTGCAGCATGTAATGAAAATGTGGGGACTGTGCAGCAGGAACAGCAGACTAGAAAGATGACTGATGTCCGCGTTCAGGCACAGCTGTGATTGGTGCACTGAGGGAAAGCGCTGCTGCTTAGCATCAGTCACTTCTGTTGTGTTTGCTTTTACAAATATAAAAAAGAGGGAGAGCAGCATCTGTCAGAGCCAAAGATTAGCTCGCACAAAATCAGACTTGGGGAAAAAAACTGGGTAATTTGAGAACAGAATCACTGACCCCAAACCAGTGCTTACACACTTCTGTGTATTATGGTATTAGAGATGTGATCATAGATGGAGCAGCAAGCCTGTTACCAAGCGACTAATACATGGAAATGTAGCAGCTAAAGACCAATCACCAGGCTCCAGAATAGGCTTTGCTCATAGTCGAGGGATTATCAGGCAGTGTGAAATGAAGTCTGATTATGCCCCCCCCCACAGCCCACTCCCACACACACACACACACACACACACACACACACACACACTCACACACACTCACACACACGCTGCCCTCCTCCCATCCTCCCTTCTCTGTTTATGTCAAAGTCTTTACAAAGGAGCCAGTTGACAAAACTAGATCCGTAATGGTATTAACTCTAACATTAACACCCTGCCTTTTATGTATGAAGACATCATGAAATCACACAAAGACGCGCTGTCACATATGTACACACACATACACACACACGTGGTCTCAGCAGCAGCTGCTTGGTCCAATCCCATAATCCCTGTAGATGGAGGAGATGTGTGCGGTGACATCTGCTTCTCCCAGTGTGGCCCTGTCATCAATGGTTTGTCCGGGGCCAAGTTTAGAGTCAGTGCAATTCGCATGTGAGGCCACATAGTATTGTATGTGTGTGGACGCAGAGCGGTGTTAACGTGCCGATCCTGGCCAGCTGTGTTAGTGAGAAGCAGCAGAGTTATTGTGAGCACCAGTTTAGTTGAGCGAAGGGTCATCAGGGATGAGTCATGTGGATAGAATCTTCTGTCACAGTGTTTGTGATTGTGTGTCTCCACAGTGATGTGTATTTTGATACTGTACGTTATCTGGAAAGCCAATTGAGAAGCTGCTGATACTGGAGATAAAATAGCAAAATGGGAATGTTTTTGTCAAAGCGAGTGAATTGAATATCTGATGAGTTGTGGTACTTCATCACATGGATGAATCAGTATTGCCAAAAAGCAAACCAGCTCATTGATTTGCAACATTTCCAGCAATAAAGCGAGAGATATTAAAGAAATAACTACCCTGATTTAAACAGTATACTGTCAGAAATTATCTACCTGTAGACAAATCTGCTGTTCAGTATGTCCTCTTATTTGTCCAGCTATGGGTCAGTCATCACCAGCTGTCACTTCTTATCAAATACATATCGCTTACACACCTTAAACAATACGCCCCTCCAATATCATGTCAACATGTAAGAGCTCTAAGTGACAGCAAACCCTCATCTTGACATCATAAATGTGCTTTCTTTGCTCATCAGGTCAAAGAAGAGATGCTGCTGGAAGCACTGACCACCAGGAAGACAGTGACTGTCGGAGAGAGGCTCATCGTACCCTATAAACTGGCCGAGGTGACCTTTTTAGTTACCACAACATCTGCATACAGCACCACATCAAAATATGACACCTGCCCACCTGAGCGTCAAACACGCTGACTCTGTCGGACCTTTTAAAACTGATGACCTGTTACCAGTAAAGCCCCAGTGAGGGACATTTTTTAATCACATTGAAAAGCGCCTGTGTGAGGGTGGTGTGAATGAAATCAGGTCAGACTCAAGAAAGCAGATTGGAGGCGAATGTTGTGTCATGAAGTGCGTCAGCTGTCGGGGAGATTCTGTGTTTGTGTGTGCATGCTTTGGAGCTTGTCTGGGGAGTTTGTTATGGCGCTCCCCCAGCTCCCACTGCTTCTTTCTAAGACTCTTTTGATAGGGGTCTCTTCCTCTGCAACTTCCTGTTTCCTGTCGAGTCAAGCAACAGCACGACTTAACCCTGTCCGCACAGCCCTCTGGACTGAAACGTACCTCCAGGACGCCTCACTTGACCTAGATAGACTCCTCTGATGTGTATCGTTGCACTAGTGAGCATTAATATTCAGTGGTTTTCGTTTATCTCCCCGTCCCTCAAGCCTTTGATGGTTTGGCGTAGGATTGAATTTGGTCCAGCTTTCTGCTCATGTCTGCCAGGCCTTTTCTCAGTGGAAGGAAATGCTACACATAGATAGTCTGTTACCCTGCTCCGCTCACCCCCCTCATCTGATGTATGGGTTAGTTTAGCCCAACAATGGTTGCTCCCGCTCTCACACGCCCCCCATCTCTCCAGTCATGTGGTCTGGTCTCAGGAATGTGCAACCTCCACTGGAATATACAGTACAGAGGCCAAAAGCCTGATCCTGAGTCTGTTTCTGTTTGTCTCTCTCTCTCTCTCCTTCAGTCATGCGTTTCAAACACAAAAATTTCTCTTTTTCTAGACGAGCTCTGTAACGGAGGCTCAGACAATGTGATCAGAAACTTAATTCAGCACAAGGGCTGCAGCTATGATAAACCCTGTCCTGGAGATTCTGGTGTCACGCTATGGAAGTTCCCTCCTGCCCTTCACAAGATGGCCTTATCTTAAAATGAGCCAGGGGCAAATGGGAATGGACCCGGAGAGAATGACGTGGAGACCTTTCGATTTCTGAAAGTCTCCCATTTGCAGAAAAGGAAAAAATAGAAAAACAAAGAATAGCATAACAGGAAATTCCCAGATGGGTCCTCTAAGACTATAAAAGAGTCTTATTACCTGTCTGTCACTCTGTAGTTTTAGCATTAACCCTGCAATGACATACATTAGTGCTTACACAGTGCTTTTCTACCTTAAAAATGCTTAATGTTTCAGTTTCTTGCTAAAAAGAAATTCTTTTAGCTCTGTTTTTGGTCTCCACTAACTCCTGAGGGATATATGTGGCTCTTCAGCTGTTTCAAGCTCCTCTTTCGTCACCAGCTCGTCGCTAGCTTCCTCTGCCCATGATTTGGTGCTGGGTAGGTAGCGTACAGTGGGTTTAAAGAGCTCTTTGGCTGAAAATAGCTGCCTCGAAATGACAGTAGGAATGGACCAAAGCAGCTCTGGGCTGTAAAAAGAAAACAATGAGCTAGAAAATGCTGTGAAGCTCTGCAGGACTACAGTCTTGTGATCCATTATTAATACAAAAATAGAAATTATAGCCACTTTAATTCACTCTAGCACGCATTCAGGTATAAGATTGTACTTGCTCTTGTCAGAACCCTCATTTACATAATACATTCCTTAGCCACTAATTAACTATATGTCTAACCTCAGCCCTTACCCAAACCTTAACCTAAACCTAATTCTAACCCTTAAACAAAGCCTCTACCCTCAAACCGCCATTTGAAGCATTGTCCAAAATGTCCTCACATTCCAAAAATGTCTTCACTTTCTATATTTAACACTCAAATTGGTCCTCACAAAGATGGACAGACGGCATCACACAGGCGAAAGTGAGGCCATGCCCTGATCTGACTGAGGGCCGTGGGAGCGAGTCGAGGCCACCTGTGGAATCCATAAAACGCCTGTTTTTATACAAAGGAAATGTGAAAAAAAGAACCTGGCAAATGATGCTGCCTCTTCTCAGAAATGATTTCTTCCTACGTGGATGAGAAAGGTTGAGAAAGTGTGCAAGGCAGATGTCCTATCCACCCGCAGTGGAGATTTTGACGAGGCGTCTGACCTTCTGACCCTCGGTGTGCTGCAGAGTAGAGGCTGGATGGGCTCTGGTTGAGTCAGGTGGAATGTGTTGAAGAAGTGCTCGGTTTTGGTTCCAGAGTAATGATGAGAATAAAAAAGATTTCCTATTTAAGCAGGGAAGCTGTGCTTGGCAACCTTTAAGGAGGTCAGAGTCTTGAGTTGATTTGCACTAAAGAAATTCAGCTCAATCAGTCATGACAACAGGCTTCAGATTACAAGAGGAATATTTCTAATCAATAAGCCTCACTACTGCTAATGTTTTAAGATTTTATCAACGCAATGCTTAACTCAAAAAAGACAGGAAACGCCATATCGGCTTTTTGATCAGTTATGTTCGGTCATGGTGAAATCTGGGACAGTTTTCTCTCTTTCTGATTATAAACAGGCCTCAAATTACAGAGAGATTATTGATAAAGAAAATATTTTTATTGTTTTAACAGTAGTTTTGGTACATATATTTGAGTAGAAAAATCTGCTCTTTTAATATTAAAACTCAGGCTTAGCTGTGCTTTATGCTAAGTGCCAGTTAGCCATTGTTAGCATGCTAACACAAACTAAGAGGGTAACTGTACCTGTATGCAAACTGACATTAGCATTCAGCTCAAAGCATCACTGCGCCCGAGTACAGAAGGCACCGTGGTGCATTTGCCTGGTTAGTGCGGTTCATTGAGGCAGATGTGAAAGCTGTCAGTTCAAACCTGGTGCAAACAGCTGGACTGAGACCCATGAGAAGAGGTGGTCTCGGCTCAGTCCCAAACAAACTCTGGAGCGTTTCATTTGTGGTCAGAATGTGATCTGACCTCAATCAGATCCGACTACTAGGCGTGCTCTGCAAGTCTGAGTGAAGCGTCTCCTGTAGACAGGTATGCTTTGCATAGTGAGATGTGGATGAATGAACTTAACATTTGCTAGCAGCTAGCCAGGAAACGAATCGAGGTTGAACCTGGACTAGAGCAATGCAGTGTGTTGTATCTGGCCAGTGGACTTCCTTCAGGATCTTCTTCCTGTGTTTACGTTGTTGCTCCTGCCAGAAGATCTGGCCAATGAGTGAAGTAAACATTCTCACATGGCTTGTAGTGCTGCATCTTGTGAAAAGAAACTGAACCAAAGCGAGAAGTTCTCCAACTAATCAACTGAATCAGCCCAGAGCAAATGAACTAAAGGTGTGAAAATGCCAGTGTTGCATAAAGCAGCTGTATTCAGTTTTATTTCTGTGAAGACTGAATGGAAAAAGAAATAAAACTGAAACTAGTAATTACTTATAAAAACTGGTAATACGATAACAACATATAGGGGCCAGGAATCTATGCAAACCAAAGTTCTGCCCGAGTTTAACCTCTCTTGAAATTAGTGATTATCAAGTTATCAGTGACAGACATTTATTGTAAAATTATGGGGAATTCCAGCCTTCAGCCCACCATGCAGGGTGCAAATGCTGTTGACCTCTGTGGTTTAGCTCAGGTTTAGACGCAGTCTGGTCTGGTCAGGAGAAGTGAGAGAACAGAAGCGAGTGTGTGCATCTGCGAGTTTACGTGTGTGTGTGTGTGTGTGTCTATTAAGGTGCACATGCATGTGAGCCTATGTCTCTCTAGATAAGGTTTGCTGTCTGACTGTGACAGTGTTGATGTGGCTGCAGATAATCTGACTCCACCACTTCCTTCTTCCTGTTTAAAGACAGACATGTGGAAGGGGAAGTAAGGGGGGAGTAACCAGCCGCTCATTCATACATTTGCATTCATCTGAAAGGTTCTGCTTAATATTAGAAGTGTAGTTGAAGCCTCATAGTGAGAGTGTAGCACATAGAAACGTATATAGACACGCATGCACATCCACATGATGGACAAAAACAACAACTACAGAAATGCAAATTAAAAACATATGCAGGTTGGCATATTGTGGTAAAACATGCGCTCACACACAAAACATCCTGCAGCGAGGAAGCTAGCAGGCCACGTGCAGCGCGAGCTCATGCTGGTGTTTCACACCTCCTGTGGTTTTCAGGAGAAAGAAAGAAATGGAAAGAAAGAGAACAACTTCCCCTCAGCACAACCGTATAATCACAAACACCAGCTAAGACCTGCTTTAACAGCCACGACTGTTAGAGTTTACAAAAGTCTCTGATAAAGTCCTGCTAATTATTTTGTCAGTTTCTTGGGTGGCCCACCAGTAAAACATTTTCAGCCCATTTGCTTCCAGCCATGTTCCCTCCTAGTTTGTAACTGGTCCCACTGTGGTGCATAATTAAATTACATGGCAAACACAGAGACAGCGTACGCTCAGTGAACATGTCAAATGTTCACATCACATCTGCCAATCCCCAGAGTTCCTGCTGAAGCATTTAAATGGTGATTCTTTTTCAAGCGTTGTATAATTCATAACGGCCTTACATAAGTTTGTGGGAGCAGGGACGTCACAGGCCTGCTTACTAAAAATATCATAAACAATCAATAATGCAGGAGTGAAGAGGCAGCTTTTAAAATGCACGGTTTTGCTTCATCACGGATGTTGGCTGCATGTGTCCTCAGCCGGCGGTGCTGGTGAGAGCACTTTAAAAGTGAAGGTATCCACATTCACAGCACCCCACAAAGGAGGAATATTTGTATTATTTATGGTGATATGACTGATTTAAGACAGTTTGCTTTGTTCAGTTTTTATGTCCTGGTTGTGTGAGTCTGTGTGTTTCAGGAAGCTTCACACCAACTTCCTCTGGCAAATTTAGTTTGTCCAAACTTTTTTATGTTGCTTCCCCCTGAGCCAGGCTTGTAACACAGTGTGTAGGTGATATTTTCAGTTTAATCTTTACTTAGGTTCACAATCATTCAAATCTGTCTGAAGACAACAGTCAGCTGCTCATATGTACATTGAGACAGATAGACAGACAATTCAGAGATCCAAACCCAAATCAATTTCAGCGTTGGTTCTTGTTCTGTGGCCTCAGCAGTCTGAGTCAAGAGTTCATCTTACTTCTTTTTGAGGACAAAATTCCTTCTTTGTGGTGCTAACTGTCCACTACAGCTCAGTAAGTAAAGACTGTCCAGGGAAAAGTGAGTAAATGCACTCGAACTGTCTAAGATATCTGCTTGATTTTATCAACTCGGACTGCTGAAGCCTCATTTGAGCCTCATGTCTTAATATTTCATGACTCATTTTGTCCCCCATCACTTTGGAAGTGCATTAGGAAGGGGTCTTTTAAAGCTCAGTGTGAATGGTTATGGATGGTGAATGAGTACAGCAAGCAAAAGCTGAAGATCATCTCTTCACTGCTGTAACAGTCTAGAACAAAAAGCTAAAAGTTTTGTTGGATGATTTATTTTGTCATTTTTTGACAATTATCATTTTCTTGCAATGTTGGAAGATGACTTTTCTAGTCTTGCTCCTGTTGACTAAACCTCTGACTGGTCCCTTGATTGCCCAGCTGGTGGAAATACTCATTGTGGGCATTGTGTGTGTGGGCATCACAACTGAACTGGAACCAGACTACAGTATACTGTGTGTGTCCTGCATTTCAGCATTGACAGCAGATGAACCGGGAACCTTTCATAGCTTTACTTAACAGGTTAAGCAGTTCAGTGTTTGATAGTGTAGAGTCGTGAAATCTAAGGGCCCTTGTCAGAATCACTCCGTGTAAATCACAGTGGTTCCACCCTTCTGGTTTCCTATTTGTTTTCAATATGCACTAAATTAAATCTACTCTGATTTGATTACAATGAACAGGGTATTGAGGTCTGTGTTGTAATGCACAACTATTTCGGGGTTCCTGGCATGAAAACGTTTGACCTAGTTGAAGCAGCTTTCTTTTGTCTTGTTCCATTCCTCATTCAGTCATAACACTTCTTGCTGCCAAGGAACGTGCTCTGGTGTCCAAGTCTCCGTTTAAGTCTGCTTATGTTAGCTTAGCATGCATTTCATCATGTCTAAGGATAGAGCATAGTTGCTCTTTGGCTTGTTGAGGCACAATAATGGCTCCTCTTGGCAGAGCTGTTTTTTATGGATCGAAAAGCGATCCATAAAAAAGTTCCAAACAGCAATCTGCAGGTCTGGATGCACTTAAGACTCTGGCTCCTGACCGAAAACACCTAAAGTATTACAGCACTTTGCACAGCAAGGCTACCAAACATATGAACAGTAACTCGGGGTTGTGAGCAGTCTGGGAGCTTTAACACAGACCCCGTGTTTGCCCTCTAGATGCAAACTGGATGTTTGTTTTTATGTACTTTTAACTACATATATATGTATATACACACACACACACACACATATAC
>JBBMOE010000002.1:17581456-17617221 GCA_037975065.1 Chaetodon trifasciatus
TAATTAAAGGCCTTCTTTGAGTGAACGCCTCCTTCAGATGGTGCATATTAATGATATATGATGATAAGAATCTCAGTGACACCCGGGGGAGCCGCGGGGTCACTGAAGCTGTAAGGAATGGGATATAAAAAGAAACACAATAAAAATGTCTCTAAATAAAGATGACAAAGAGTCATAAATTTTTGCTGATGTTTACAGTGTTGCCAGAGGATATGTTTTCATCTTTTCTATATAGCTGAAATGAGCTGTCTGTGTTTTTCACCAGATTCTGTCCATAGGAGTTCTGGACATCTTTGGCTTCGAGGATTATGAGAACAACAGCTTTGAGCAGTTCTGCATCAACTTCGCCAACGAGCGGCTGCAGCACTACTTCAACCAACACATCTTCAAATTAGAGCAGGTACTGAGCAGTGAACCGTGCCATTTCAGTCCCTTCTTCACCATCCACACAATGATTATTGTGCAGCTGCTGATAACACGTCATTGCATTTTGTGTTTCGCCGCCTCTGTGACGATGTTAGGAACGCCCGAACATTCATACACGAGCTGCTACCTCATGTCTTGGTCTCCAGTGATGTCAGCGTCTGCACTGGCGTCACATCATTGTCATCTGCAAAAACGCCTGTCTGCTTTTGATTGATTGAGCTGACGGAGGGAAGAATAGGCCCCTCACTGACTGTGTAGTTTTCCTTCATACGTCCAACGTGTGAAAATGGACGACTTCCTCTTCAGAGCTTTGAACGCAGAACAATAAGGCAGCAGCAGCATAAAAGCAGGAGCTGCTTTTGTGCTGCACGCTCACTGACATCTTTTTCATACATCTTGGTTATTTAGCCCCATGCTATGCTCACTGTGCTAACCGCACTGTCAATAATAATGGCTGGGAACAGTATTGGATAAAACAAATTCAATCATACTCACTGCAAGAACATTGTGAGACACTACAAACAACAGTAGTCAAGAACAAGTATTCTAAAAATAGATTAGTACAGGAACACGAAAACTTGATTGACAAATGTGTCAAATAATTTACATTTTTCATCATTCCAAGTATCACAAGTGAAAGAACATTAAATAGTCATTGGCTTCCTTGCCAAGAGCAATATGAGAAGATCAATACCCCTCTCACTGAATTAGCACTCTTTTGCTTTCAATGATGGAAAATGATGTGCGACAGTCGTCTTTGCAGCTGTTTGGTGAAAAATAGAAGCTTGGTTTTCTCACTGCGGCGTCATTTGTGATTAGGGTTTGAGTAACTTCTCTTTGTATAATAATAATAGCATACTGTTGTAGTTTTACTGTTGTTATTCTTTTGGTGAGTGGCACCAGATTAATACTGTCAGATGTTTCACTGACGCAAGCAGCCGGTCTTTGCAAGCTGAATATTCCCCTGTATGATTGCTTTGTGCTGGACAGCCACGTCCCCCCTGACATTACAGCACAAGCAGCTGTAATTATGTAGCTAGCTTAAGTTAGCAGGCACATCCATTAAAGTTGAACGTCAGAGGAAAAGCGCTGAATTAACCAGGCTGACAGGCTGGGTTAGAGTGCAGAGCTGCATGCTTCCTGACAGCTAAATGTCGCTAACATGCAACGTTTTTAGCTTTTTGTAGGTTTGTGTCCATTTTTTCTGACTTGGTTTGCATTGCTTACTGTTTATGCCTCTGAAAGGCCCCGCCCTCCCTCCCTTTTTACTTTTCTCGTCTTATTTCGTCACTCTTTGTCCTCGCTGTGCTGATCAGAGAGACGTCAGCTCTGACTTGCTAACCTCCCTCTCTCTTTCACTCACAAGGCTGAGCCACTAATCCCTGACCAGCTATATTATGTATTCATTCTCCTCATTGATTCAGACACCAACTGCCAAACCACTTAATATTGACTGCACGTTTTATTTTTTTCAAAATTGTAACCATAGAACAAGTGAAAGAGCAATGAGAGGCCAAGAAAAGAGAAGACATTTCAGGGAAGATAATGAGTCTCAATCAGATGGACTGTGTCACAGTGGCTTTTGGTTCTGAACCCTGATTGGCCGTGGCAGCTGAGCAGGCGGGCCTATCGCTGAAGGCTAAATGAGGAGAGGAAAAAAAAAAATAGCAGTGTTTCAGCAAACAAGTGCAGTGATGTCCCTTCACTCTGAATGAAGATCGCAGACTGCCTATGCGCTAATGGTTCTGTTATCTGCTTCTGACTGTTAGCCCTCAGGCTTTACACACACATACACACACACACACACACGCTGCAGGATGTGACATGTACAAACACAATTTTACTGCAACACAACAACAGGTTGTGTTGCAGTAAATGAAAGATTGACGGTTAAGCACTCTGTGGTTTAATTTTACATAATTTTCCACTGCTGAAGCCAATGGTTGCACAAGGACAACGTTAAAATAACTGCCATGTTTTGGTGATAGCTTCACTTTTCATGTAGCACCATCATCAGGTCAAAATGCTTGTTTGGTTGATGACCAGATACTTGCAGAACCAATGAGCTGTCAGCCTGAGTTGTACTTTGTGTTAAGTGCTGATTAGTCAGTGTTATCATGCTAACAGGCTAAGCTGAGATAGTGAAGGTGGAAAACCTGATAAACATCAGCATGTTTGTGATTGTGAGCATGTTAGCATGCTGATAATAGCATTTAGCTGATAGCTCCACTGTTCAGCCTTCCAGAGATGTGAGCGTGTCTTCATTAAATCCTTCACTGCCCAGAGAAGAGTATACAGAAGTATTTTTGTCAGCTTTAGCTGCCTGCTGCACTTTTTAATGTGCTGTAATTGTTCATTCTGTGACAGCAGGTGCTCCTCGATGGTTATCTCTGTTTTGATGGAACCTTTCACTTGAAGGTTTGTTCCTGTGTTATGCTCAACTAATAAGTGTCAAAGTGCTGCTGAGACACTCGCCCTCGCAGGACGGTGCCTAATATTGTTTCAGCAGAGTTCACGTTTATTATCCTTTAATCACGGGGGTCCTCCAAACCTTTGGCTCTCTGCCCCTCCTCAGTTTATTTGACAGGACAACACTTGAGGTGGTGCTGAGTTCTGGGGCCCCTCCGAGGCAGGTTGGTCGAGCTTCCTGGTCAAGAGTTGCCAGATCTTTACTGATTTGTGTTTGTTTGAATAAAGTTGTGCAGTTCACGCCACGGGCCCCCTCTAGCCTCAGTTTGACGTCATGAGCAGAGAAAGCACTCCACACCTTGTCTGTTGCATTGAGCCTCAGTTTTAGAACACCAGGCTCGATATCACCAAAATAGAGATGAAGTTTGAGCTGCTGCTTGTCTAAAAATCTCTCTTACTGGGGACCTAATAATGATAGCAAGCTCCTTTTTTGTTTGGCTGAAGCAGAAATATGAAAATCAAACTCGGCACAAACATTTGTTGTTATTGCTTCAAAGCAGCTGTGTTTGCATTCTTTCATTGACGCGATGATCCAAGACGAGACTATTCATAATCTCTGTGTTTACGTCCTTTCATTCACTGTGGCAAGCACAAAGTTCGCAGGAGAAAATGTTTATCTAAATGTGTGTTACTGAAAAGGAGCAGATAATTGAGCCTTTCTTCATGTTTGCTCCACTCTTGACTTCTTTCTACAAAGATCAGAGAGTTCTTGGAGGAGAAAACGAGCAGGCTGACCCATCACGGCTCTCGTGGTCTCCATGTAGCTGCTGCGACCCCAACATGAAGTTTTTAGGAGGTGCAGTTTAGCGGCCATGTTCATGGAGCGTGAATATGCCATAACCCCTTGACACAAACCTATAAATCCAGCCTCAGGTGTGTGTCTCGGATCAGATGATACCTTCAGTTGGAAGTTTGACTTTCAGCCTCTCATTTTTTGATAAAGACCAAATCAATGAAGCTGTAACTTGTTTTGTGAGAACATGTGAGCTGCTGCTCTCTCCTTTGAGGTGATTTTCCATTAGGGGGATTTTCCTTTTCTCCTTCCTCCGGGCTTCACCCCCCTCCAGCCAATCAGTTGGTCTTATCAGCGGTGTGTGTTTACCTTCAGAACAGCAGCCAAAGCTAATAGGACCACACCAACTACAACTATCAGTGAGGTGGAGGAGGGCGTGT
Source organism: Chaetodon trifasciatus (assembly GCA_037975065.1). NCBI lineage: Eukaryota > Metazoa > Chordata > Actinopteri > Chaetodontiformes > Chaetodontidae > Chaetodon > Chaetodon trifasciatus. The sequence continues at coordinate 17,585,525 of JBBMOE010000002.1, forward strand.
GTGTGACTCTCCACTTCAGTGTTTACACTCAACACGCCAATTGGTGCTTGATTTCTTTTCTGTGTGAGGACGGTGTATCAAAGTAAGAAAACACATGACAGGCACCGCCCTAGGCAAACATGTTATCCTGGTTGACTCCTGAGATGTCCTGAGTAAAGAAATAAAGAGCATCTGGCCAGGTTTACCTTCATCTGATAGAAGGGGAGACTCCCGCTGCCCGTGTTATCGAGTTCATTGGAGGAGTCCAGCAGGAGTAATTATAATGGTCACACTGATAAAGTTTGTTATTCATATATTGGAAGCATGAAGTTTTGGTTTTTTGATGCAGATTGTCCTCTCTGCACTCTTATTCAAATCACACACTTCCTTGACGTCATGTTTGTGGCTCATGCTGGTCCACAGAGTCCCAGTTCTGCTCTTTCTTGCTGGACTCCAAATAGCAAAACCCACTTACAGTACAGAGCATATTTAATGGCAGCAGGCGAGTCTTTGTCGGTCCTCTCTGTGCTTTTAAAAACCACCAGAACTTGCTCCAGCTCCCTTGACTGCACCGCCGTTCCTCCTGTCTGCTCAACAAAAACACTCTGCTGTCATAAGACGAGAGAAAGGTGCTGAGGGAGGGAGAAATATAAAGAGAGGAGAAACGGAGTGATAGCGGCTGAAAACTGCACTGCACAGCAGAGGACAGCTTCAGAGTTGACTAACAGATGGAGGGATGATCACAAATCCTGACCAACCTCACTGACCACCACAGCAGAACACCCTGCTTTCTTCAGCACAGGAAGTCTCAGCTGCTCACAGGTTTTTGTCTGAGATTTTTACATCTGCCTCCCTGTTCATAGTGGTCAGCTGATGCTTTAAAGGGTCAGTTCATCTCATTTATTCCAGCGTGAGTGTTGGGGACACTGCCTGTGAGGGAATGTCGCAGTGAAAGAAGTACCTACAGGTTGAATTTTGTGTGGAAAAGTAGCAACAATGCAGTCTAGACATGCTTTTTTGCAAAAGTCCTGCATTCAAACATTTACTTGAGTAAAAGTACGAAGAATTAGCATCAAAATATACTTCAAGCATGCAAAAGTACTTATGCTGAATGGCCCATTTCAGAATAGAGTATATTCTATTATTGGATGGGACAAATTGTATATACCTATATACTGCTGCATAGTTTAATCTATGATTATACATCATCATTTATGTGTTAATAATATTTTGCATTAAGTATTAGTACTTAGTTACTTGCCATCACTGGGGAACACACAGAAGCAAAAATACTCCTCAGGCAGACTCTCAAAGTGAACCAGGACTACACTCAAAGCTTCATTATTGAGCCGTGTGAGATGGATCGATCCCTGTTTGAAACCTGCTGTGCAATCAGCAAGTCTTAATAGAAACCAGGATTCGTCAGCATAAAGAGTTTTTACTGAAAATCATCTGGTTTTGGTGAGCACTTCTTCAGTTCAGCTCCGTCTTTGTTGTCCTGCTTGGACTGAGGGAAGACATCTGCTGGGCTCATGTGCTCTGAGATGCTCTGAGTTACGCTGTGCTGTCTCCTCTGTGTCTCCAGTTCAGATAAGTCTATCATTTTCATCTGACCTCTCCTATCTGCTGCCTTGTTTTGATTTAATGTCTCCGTTCTCTGTAAACTCTACTTGTCGGCCCTCAGGGTCCAGAGCGCTGCTGCTTTGTCTGTTTCATCAGGTCTTTAGCGGCATTCGCTCACCATTCTCAGGCTACATCAGAGCTTTAATTGCACTGCCGTAGACAGCCCCCAGACCCCACTTCAACTGAATTTAGAGACATTGAAGGATCTGGATCTGGCAATTGTTTTCATTATCAAGCACTCAACTATTTTCTCAACTGATTAATTAATCATGTTGTCTAGAAAATAATGAAAAATGACCATTATTGTTAACCCCAACCCAAATGCATTAAGTTTGCTAATATGTTGGAAAAATCTTCACATTTAAGAAGCTGGAAGCAGCAAAAATCTCGTTGTTTTTTTTTAATTAATTAATGATTTGTTTAAGTTGACAGTTAGTTTACTGTGACAGTCTAAACAATCACTTGTTCCAGCTCTTCAGTCAGTAGCAGCTGCTGAGATCAGAGGTCGAATGAAAATGTGAAGACTTGTTTTGCAGCACACACAAAAAGTCTCTGAAAGCAGCTGTTTCTCAGTCGCTGGATATGGCATCTCTGGCACTTCATGATGAAGCTCCACTCGGCCGAACCACCTCTGCGTGCTTCTCAAACTGAGTCACAGCTCTGCAGTCCTCAGGCCGCCGGCCCAGCTGTTTGCGTACATGTGCGCATGCAATAAAATGGCTGATGAGCATGTGCGTGTTTATCTCTTTATCTGTGTGTCTGCATCTAATTGTCTCCCTGAGTCAACACATGTGCTCGCAAACCCTCTCACAGACACAACAGAGTCAGGCAGAAGAACTGACTCAGTCGTCGATAAGCGCTCGGCTTGATGAGGTTTAAACAAAAGCACACGCATGCGACTTTTTTTTTTACAGCTCTAATTTTGTTTTGCTTGATCTGGTGCAACGTCTGAGTGAAAACGAAAACACACCACATGTTCTGAATGCCTCATCAGTGATTCAGCAGCCCAAAAAAGGAGGTGGCAGACATGTTGCACGTGTAAAAGTATCTGCTTTGAATACTTGACTGCTGTCTCATTCTACTAATTGACCGTCAAAATATTTGACATTTTTTTCCTTTATTATCGTAATGTTAGTTCAAGAGTACATGCCCACGCTCACACCAGCATGCATGGGCGTAATACGTCACTGCACATACAAACATATACTGTACAGTACACACATGCTAACACACACACTTGTATGTCATATACACACAGTCCTGTTTCCCGCTGGGTTTATTTATTTATTTATTTATTTAAATTATTATGCACATTTGTGTCAATGCTGGTTTTGTAACAGCTTGACGTGAGTTTCTTTGTAAGAGGCATCATCTGACTTTCTCTCCTGGCCAATCACGGCGATATCACCTTTATGTAACGAGGACATCATATTGAGATTAGAACCTATTTTGCAAGTGAGACCTTGCCAAGACAGAGTTGAATAGCAGCATCAAGCACAAGAACAGGACAAGAACGTCAAGTCACCTTAACAACAGTAACCCTGTAACAAAGATACAATGAGTTACTCTGAGCTAGCAGTGGCCACTTCCTCTATTCTTTAAAGGGGCAAGGATCTCAATTTTGAATTTAGCCTGCAGATTGAGGACAAAGGACTGCAGCAGAAATGCCTGCTTTGCCAACTTCTGATCTGATACTGTAGAAGAGACTTTAAACTGAAGCCTTTTGTGTGACATAAGATTAAAGCTGCTTTGCAGAAATGAAAAACTTCTGTTTCATGCAAGTATGAGATTTGCCTGAGATAATCTTATAGATTAAGATGCAGCTGTGCTGGAGCCAAGTGAGGCATGGCCATCCTATCATGCTGTATGAGGGACAGTGATGGAAGCTAGAAGAAGTGACAGACCTTAAGGCTGAGTGATACAGGTGGGACAAGGTGGACAGTGAGACAAATGTATAAATAGTATCACCTTCGTCCATCTGAGTCAGAAAGAGGCTAAACTGAATGTTTTCTTCAGCCTGTGCAGAGATGGTTTGCTAGTCAGTGTGAATTTTAATGTCTTTGTGAGTCAGAGAGGCGTCAGGTTAAGACACTGTTCAACAATCTGACAGGAATATTTGACGCACACTGACACCTAAAGGGTGGTGATGAAGGTCCATCTGTTCGTCCGACGCTTTGGTCCACAGATAGCTATCTTTACGTATTCTGACCAGACTGCCATAACATTTTGAATAGATATTTATGGTTCCTGAAGGATGATTTCTGACTTTTCTTTTGCTGCTGTTTCTTGAATTTGAAGTAGCCATTCTTACAACACACTTGTTTTCTTTGGCTTTTTCCCCAGTTTATAACTTTCTGTTTTGTGGTTTGCACTGATATCCTTATTTTTGTTCTCCATTGTCTGCTGTTCAGTCTGTCTATTTTCTTTCTCATGCAAAGCTCTTTCTCTTCTGTTTGGAAAAGTGATCAAATGGACTTTGCTTGCTTTTGTCTAGTGCCAGCATCAAGTCACAAATTACCCTGGAAGAAAGCTCAGTCCATTATAACAGTTGGAAATCTGAACTTCTGGGTGGCTGTTTGTTAAACTGATGTGCATATTGGTGGTACCCATAGGATGACACTCAACTCTTTTCTTACCCCTTTTCCTCATTTAAACTAAAGAAACATCAGTGTACAACCCCGTGAAATGTACCGAGCACATTCATGTTCGTCAGAGGAGCTGTTTGTCTGTCTTACACATCTGGCATAATCTAACAGGCACATTGTGATTACATTTTCTGAGCATGCTTCCAAAAGGGAGGAATCGTTTTGTTTTTAATGATCCCACTGCTTTTCATCTAACTACTAGCAAGGCTCTTACAACATCAAAACAGCAGTATGTTGTTCTTTCCATCATGTGGTTTTGGGGGATGTAAATAATACTGCAGCATATGAGGGCTTCTGCCATAAGTGCTTCTGTTATCTTTGTTATTGATTTACCTGAAACAAACACTCCTTTTCTTCCATTTCTCTTCAGAATGGCTCACCGCCTTCCTGGTGCTGACCGTTAAAATTTAATGTTATTCAGGAAAGGTTTGCTGAGTCTGCAAGAAGTCCAGCAAACACACTGTGACCTGCGAAGCCGCTGGAGCAGGAACTGTTAACATGCCTCGCTCAAATTTACCTGAGCAGTAGCTTTCCAGGGAGGGGAGCGCTCCCCTCCCACTTTTTTCTTCATCCAAGCTGGCAGAGGGATTGTTTGTCATTGGTTGCTCCCATAGGGGTATTAAAAGGACACAGATCATAAAACTCAGTCATCACTGGCCCCTGAGGGCCACATAGATGCTACCAAACTGACCACAGTTTTACTGACAGCCAACAAGCAGCCAGGTGTTTTCATAGAGGAGATTCAGGTTTTTAGTGCAGTGAAAGCTTGGGCTCTTTGTGGTGGAGAGTTTGCACAAGTAGAAGAAATTTCAGCCACAGTTTATTTCTCATTTCACCTTGAACATTTCAGGAGGAGGAGACGGCCCTTTCCACTGAAGCTATCATGAAAGTGGGCGCCAGAATGTTTCTGTGTTGCTGCTCTGCGGCAAACAATAGATGACAGTTGTTGTTGTATGTGGACATCAAGGTTCCTTCAGAAGTGCTGAGTCAGTCTTATTCAGATTAGGGTTAAAAAATGTCAGTAATGCCTTTTTCTTCAGTGAGGTATTGACTGACCCCATCATGCTCCTTCCCCTGTGTTTCCCCCTGCAGGAGGAGTACAGGACAGAGGGCATCACCTGGCACAACATTGACTACATCGACAACAGTGGCTGCATCAACCTCATCAGCAAGAAACCCACAGCACTGTTCCACCTGCTGGACGAGGAGTGCAAGTACGTACTTAAATTACCACAAAGTGAAGGTATGATGTGATGGGTGAATCCATCACCTGCTGACGGACAGAATCTGATGCAGCTCATGTTGTTACTGAGTCATCTCACTCACTGAATATGCAGCTTTTTTGTGTGATTCACTGCCACTGCTTTTCCTGATTCTTAATAGACAGAATATTCTGTGTAATTAAATGTAATAATTTTGTAGCTTCAGGTATTTCAGGCACAGAGGCTCCACTGTAAAGCCCTGGAAGAAGAACTCATGTTATTGAGGCTGTTTGACCTGTAATTACCAGTTTGGCTTATTAGAAACCTCAAGTTAAGTCTGAGTTTCCATGACATTTGCTGTGAATATTTATGGTACCGCCTGTGTTTTTAGTGACCTTCTGACCCTTGTTCAAACATGAGGAAAGGGTTTTTTATCTGTAAATATGCGTGATAATTGGTGGTCATTTGACCGACGAGAGGCACCAAATGGAGAGCAGAGTATGGCTTACAGAGATTTAAGATTAATATCTTGGAGGATAATGAAAAATAACTTAAAATAGACTTCCTGTGCACCAGTGTACAGTTCAGGCATATTTTGTACACTATTAGGGTTTGAGTTTTTGGAGCTTTAGTTGACCTATTCATAATTTCCATTCTTTCCTTGTCAAAATGTTGTGGAAAGCAAACCATATTTCATAGCAGCATGCTTTGTTGAAATGACCTTCTGATTACCCTGCACAAGCCCGTCTTTCATGCAACTGGTGGATCGGAGAGACAAACTGCTCCCTGTGCAGGCCTTTTGCTCATTAGCGTGATGGATACCAACACGGGGGCTTAGCTAAAGCATAAAGACGTGCTTATTCCTCTGCCAGCATCTCCGGATAACGTATGAATTTTTCTCTGCCTTCTTTGCTGTGAAGCGCTCTCCTCCTGCAGGTCAGCACTCTGCCTCTGCATCTTTGTCCTCCATAAATCAAATGCAGCTCTCTCCTGCCCCCCTCGCATAAAAACACATCAGGCGGTGCACACACAGCCTTATTTATCTATGTTAGCTGTCATTTTACTTGCCACTTAGCATTGCTGCTTCATCTGGATCTAATAATGTCAAGGATGGCCCGAATAGTGTGCATGTATATATGAATGTGTGTGTGTGTCAAGAGTGGGACCACTTTTAGAGAATTAGGGTCAAAGGGGGATCTCTGAGGAAAAAAACGAGGGGGGACAGGGTCTCTCTTGGGGGTTTATGCTGCCACAGGAAGGGGCTTCATGCTAAATGATTACAGAGAAAGAAAGACGCTTAGAGATCTCATCATTCACAGTTAGTGGAGCTCGCGGGGCTTCGGGGCCTCTGGAGAAGTGGATTAGGTTACTGCAGGATAGGGGGCGAGTGTGGGGGTTCATTTCTACAGTAACCGCATCAAGCTTTAAGACCCCTGCGGATATACTCCAGCCAGCAGTGCGCTTCAGAGGTGCAGGGAGGAGAGCTTTAGATGATATGAAACATCACTTTAGGTATGTTGATCCAGCCGCCTGAGGTTAGCAGTAAATGGGTAAAAAGTCCACGAAGCAAAGGTGAAAACACCAAAGAAGAATGTGAAAGTAACTTTGTTTAAATCTGAGCCACAGCATTAAGTTTATCTCTGAGATTTGATCCCTGAGGGTTAGAGGGAAGAAATTCTAGATACTGTATCCTCCTCTTAAATTTTAAGAGCAGAGCATAAACATCAGCTGCAACAGTGGCGCTGCTCTGTCGTCAGAGGGAGATGAAGTAAAAGTAAGTAATCATTTGATGGAGTTGCTGGCTGTGTGTGCAACTGCATTTAGCTTCAACTTTTTACTGTAAATAGATGAAGCGCTCTCTTGGAAAGACGCAACTGCCTGTGTGAAAATAAGTACCAGGGGAAAGTTTCCCAGAAAAAAAACTTCATAAAGTTTAAAATGTGAGATTCATTCATATTCATGATTTCACCTTTTTGAACCTGCGGCTGATAAAGTCACTGTTTTCTCTAGTTTCCCCCAAGCCTCCAATCAGACCTTGCTGGACAAGTTCAAGCGTCAGCATGAAGGAAACAGTTACATCGAGTTTCCTGCTGTCATGGAGCCCGCCTTCATCATCAGACACTACGCTGGGAAAGTCAAGTACGGAGTCAAGGTGAGATGCGCCAGTGCCTTGAGAAGGATGGCTCAGTGTCACAATGGAAGATGCTGAATTGCTCACAATTAAGATATGGATAATAGATACAGTGTTTTGTACTATTGCACAGTAGAAAAATGTATAACAGTAAAAATGTGTAAGCAAAGCAAAAATATACAATATTGTTACAGATATGCACAGATATTATGATGTGCTGACAAATAACAGAGCAGTGCAAACAGCAGGTTTGTGATGTTATGACTTATGCTGTAACAGTTTCCTTCACGAGCTAGCTGCAATTTAGAGAAGAAAGAATGTTTTTAGTGTTGATTGACAGAAACGCAGATGCTCGCCAAGCAGTTCCTCTGCTGTATTGGTGTGTTAATTCAGATTTGTTGCATTTCAGTATGTCAGAGACACCAAAGACAACAAAGCTTTATCATCAAACAGTGTGGAAAAATACAATATGGGCCCTTCAACAGAAGTGAAGCTGCTGTGTGTGTCGTATAAAAGCAGGATTGGATCTGGATTAAAAGTGTGAGCTAAAGTGATAAAATATGAATTAAACAGAACTCTTCTGTCTGTGTGTTTAAAGTCTAAAATCAAAGCTTGAGCAGATGAAGGAAGCTTCTTCTCACTTCACTTAAACCTTTAAGAAACCCTGCAAATCTGCAGCAGACCTACTTGTTGTTCTGTCGACCTATTTTTTCAGCTAAATCAAATTCTCTGTTCGCTTCCCAGCTGCGTTTTGATAAGAAGCACATGTGCTGGAAACGGGCGAGTGTATTGTTGTTTGATTGTATAATATAAATCTGTAACAGTTGGCGATCGTGGCAGTGGAAAGGTATCCCATATCTACCGAGAGCCAAGGAGCTGTTTGGTGTGAATTGTGTAGCGAGAGCCACAGTCGTGAAATGCATCTGACGTTGGCTCGCTGGTGAACACACAGCTGACTCGAATCATATGGAGAGAGAATATGTTGAGGGGTTTACAGTTCATGGCTGTGTTATCATAGCACAGCTTCAGTGGAAATATCTTAAGTGCTTACAGACAGATGGGACAGAAGAAGAGATGGCAGCTAGCCGTGTGTGTTTCTGCGCCTCGTGTTTAATGTAAAGAAATGTGAAAAGTTATGTGACAACAAATACGAATTATGATTATAATCTTTCACTTCTAACTTGGAGGTTAAAGGAATAGTTCATCACTCTTATATCTGTTAAATATGAAGCTGGAGCCTGCAGCTGGTAAGCTTAGCATAGCATAAAGCCAGGAAACAAAGGGAAACTGCTAGCCTGCTACTGTCCAAAATGTACCAAACAGTACCTCCAAATGTCGCTAATCCACGCATGATGTCTTTTTCGTTGATTCCAGACAAAAACCAAAGTAAAAAACAGTTGCTGCACTCATCCAAAAAATAGTCCCCCCATGAACAAGACATAACGTGTTAAATAGTGAGCTTTAGAGATGCTGTTGTTACCTGGGGACAGAGCCAGGCTAGCTGTTTCCCCTTTATGCTAAGCTAAGCTAACTGGCTGCTGACAGATATAATTTTAACATTTTTTGATGAAAAAGTATCAATGAGAGGATAAAGAAACAGGTATTTGTAATGAAAGTAAAAGTAATGATGATACATACTCTGTCCTAACGCGCGGCTGTGTCTCTCCTCCAATCAGGACTTCAGGGAGAAGAACACTGACCACATGCGTCCCGACATCGTGGCCTTGCTTAAGAGCAGCAAGAACGCCTTCATCTGCAGCCTGATGGGAATCGACCCCGTGGCGACCTTCCGCTGGGCCGTGCTGCGATCCTACTTCAGAGCCCTGGTGGCTTTCAGGGAGGCCGGCCGCAGACACACCCACAAGAAAAGCGGTGAGGAAACGTCTTCAAGTCTGGTGTGATGATGAAATGAGGATTTTTCAGGATTTAGCAAAAGTAGAATTTGATTGCAGGCAGAGTTTGTCAAATGTGTCCCGAGAAGACCAGTTTAGATGTGAAAATGTTTTGGCTCTGAGTGAGATCTGACCTCCTTCCCACCGACATGAACCTGATGCTGGTCCTTGGCTGGTGCTGGTGCTGGTTCAGCTGTCGAGAGCAGCAGCTTCCACTTGCTCTGTGGAGGCAGACCATTAAATAGGCAAGTAAAATGACAAAAATCACCCCAAGAAAAGCAAACGGCGATGGACTCAGCCAGTCGCTGACAGCTGATATATTCGTCCTGTTCGTCCAAATCTTTTCTCTGCGCCTTCTCAAATGATTCCTCTCTCTGTTTCATGTCATTGTCAGTATAATATCTTTTTTTTGGAATGTTTTTTAGACATTTTTCACTAGTTTATGACAGTTAAAGATTCAACAGTCCATTAGTCAAAAGAATAATCCAACAGATTAATCCATGATGCAAATAAACCTACATATACATGTGTGCTGTGATGTCCAAGCTCCTGTTTTAATTGGGCCAAGGACAGCATGGTGCGTTTTAGGAGCAGTAACTTGGAGTTGTGCCTCTGCTGTTGATGATGATGGGAGGAGGAGGAGGAGGAGGAAGGTTTTGATCTTCTTCAGTGTTTATTTTCACAAACTGGGAGGAATGTTACAGCGCTGACTGTTTGAAAGTGTCACCAGTGACTTGTCTTCAACGAGTTTGTGTCTTTGTTCTTTACACTTGAAGAATTCCCTCTTTAATTCTTCTCCTTTTGTTTTGTTTCTGCTGCTTTTCTTCTCCCATTTCTTAATTCTCCTTCTCACCCGACTTTCCTTTTCACCTCCTCTCTCTCTCCATTTAATGGGTCATCATTCTCCTTGTCTCGTTTAACATATGAAACTATTATTCCTTCACGATTTTTATTGCGGACCCTAAAGTCTGTTTCTTCTCCCCCTCCGTTTTAGGGAATGATGCAGCAGTTCCCTGCGCTGTGGTCAAAACTGTCGACAGCTTCAGTTTTCTTCATCACCCAGTTCACCAGAGGAGCCTCGAGATCCTTCAAAGATGCAAAGACGAGAAATACAGTAAGTAACCCCTAATACCTCCACTAAGTCATCGATTTATAATGTTCCTCTGTTTCTTCCTGACGTGTTTTTTTTGTGCTGTAAATCTTATTTTTTAATCAGAAATTTAGAAATTTCCTTAAAAAATTATAATTGGACATCTGCACATTTAAGAGACAGGAAAGAGATGAACAGGACTTTTATTCAGGTTTTATTCAAAATGATTTAGTTAGTCAGTGGAGTTGTTTTCAGAAGGTGGAGGAGACTAAAATGCACTGGACCTATCATGAGTTTCAGTCCTTTTCTTCAGGATCTTCTTCTTTGTTAAACTGGACAATTAATTTTTTAGGTACATTAATGAAGTTTTTGAGTGAAGCAGTGTTTGAAAGGTGCCCCCTGATAATGGACTTTATAATATCATGGATATCTTGTCGATAAAGGTCTGTCGAATTGAAGTGAGCTGAAGTGAGAAATGCTCCCATTTTTCATTTTTTGAAATCCCAATCAGACCTGCACAGGGCTCAAACCAATCACACAAATCAATTCCAGGCTGTGTTGAAAAAGCAACGGATCGCTTATATTTCAGCCTCAGAACACTGCTTTTATTACACCTGTTAACAAGATATTGGAAATCAGACATGTGGGTCATTTTGAGCTCTGGTTGGATTGACTCGCCTGACAGCAGCAGCAGCTCGTAACCAAATGTGTTTCCACACATGAGCGATCAGACAAATGAATCATTCCCGTGTGGACCAGCAGGGTTTAAAGATGCCCTCAGATCTTCTGGTCATCCTTTATCACACATTTGGCTTCTGTTGTGTCCGTATTCATTTGTACATGAATGTGCCTTTGAGTGTGTGTGTGCGTGTCTTGAGGAATCATTCGGTAAAGCAGCACTTTCATGCACATAACTGGGATTTTAACAGCTGCCAGCACTGAAAGTGATTTCCAAGGAAATTTCCAAGAAAATTCCCCAAAGAGTTTCCACCGCTAAAACAAAACTCTGCTGATTTTACACATGAACAGCAGTGCAGTCGTCATAGTTAATATTACTCAGCCTGTGAAAACAGTTGTATGATGTCTTTGTGTGGATCTGGAGGAAATGTCAAGTCGGAAAAAATAACCCTGATGATGTCAGCGGGGGTTATCTCACCTCGAGTTTGGAGGCTGTTAGCGGAAATCCTGTGTTACAAACTGATGGTGTGGGGTCTGAAAGATGTGGGCATTTACCAGGCTTGAAGTTTCTAATGAAAAGAAACAACTAATAAAGACACCATTGATTTGTATTATGGGAGGATACAGCGTTTTGGGGGCTTGACCCTTGAAGGGACTAAAAATTGGGATATTTGATATCTCTTTCTTTAAAATCTGTGTCTTGTAAATCCTCAAATTTTATGGCAATTTAAAACTGAATTGCTGATGCTCTCTGTTAACATTAACACGTGCTGGAGCACACAAACTTTTGAACTGAATGATCCGACAGGTTTTGCCATCTTTGGACAGACAGGTTAGCTGCTTCCCCCTGTTTCCAGTGTTTGGGCTAAGCTAACAGGCTACTGACTGTAGCTTCTCATCGAACTCTCTCCAGAAAGCAAATGAGTGTATTTCCCAAAATGTTGGGCTATTCCTTTACTTCAGTCCAGTAAAGCAAGATGATGCTTTAGTAGTGGATGAAAGTAGAAACAAAACAGCGGGATAAGAGACAGATAGAGGAAAGGTTGTCGGGATATAAATGGGAAAATAAGGTAGAAAGNGTGATTTACAACAACATGAGTGACTCAGCAGCATCAACAGCCTTTGATGAATATATGATAAACATATACATTTCAAAGTTAAAGATTTTTGCAACACTTCTTATACATGTAGTACATATTGTGGCCTGAATAGAGACATAAATCATGATATGAGATATAACTGTATTGTCTTATAGCATGAAAGTGGCTTTTTTCTTTACACTGGATGAGGATTTGTTGTCACTGACTTGTGTTTATGTGTGCAGGCGTCCCTCAACAAGCTGATGGAGACTCTTGATCAATCAGAGCCATACTTTGTCAAGTGCATTCGCTCCAACGCCGAGAAGGTAATTTCTGCTGCAGGACAGGTCATCGCCTAAACACGGCCTCTCTTCACGACTGGCTGCTGATATCTCATGTTATTTGTGTTCATGTCATCATGTTCTCTCTCTGCTTGCCTCAGCTGCCGTTGCGTTTCAATGACAGCCTGGTGCTCAGACAGCTCCGATACACCGGTATGCTGGAAACCGTCCGGATCCGACAATCAGGATACAGCATCAAGTACACCTTCCAGGTAATCCACCGCCGTCTAATCTATGTCATTTATACGTTTCAGTAGACATTTTATTGTCTTTTTAGCTATCTTTTTTAAATATGTTTATGTGGAGCTTTGTTGTCCTTTTTGTAGCTCTGTCCCTCTGCACATTTGTTCTTGGCACTGTGTGGAAGTTCACTGCGAGCCATTGAAAACACGCTTCAAATTCTTTGTATGTCTGAACACCCTTGGCCAGTAGAGCTGATTCTGATGCTTATCTTGCTTTTTATTGCTGCACAAACATGGCTGCATGTTGAGATTCACAGTCATTAGTCTACTATGAGTACGGCTCTTTCACCATCAGTTTTAACATAGTGAGATGTTTAGTAATTTTCTATGTTTTGGGGGAAACTTGAATGTAATAGTAATTGCCACCTACCATGAAGCCTCAGTTTGTCTCAAACTGCTTTGCTGACCACACATACCCCACGTTGCAGGACTTTGTGCGTCACTTTCATGTGCTGCTGCCTCGAGGCACGAGCCCGACCAAGTCAGGCATCAGGGAGTTTTTCAGACGGATCCACCTTCTACCTGCGGGGTATCAAGTGGGCAGCTCCATGGTACAGCTTCTGGAAACCAGTTCATCTCTTTCCTTTTTGTACAGTCTTATCTGTTGGACTGCAGTGCTTATTTAATGTTCTCATACGGTGTAGGTGTTCCTGCGGGAGGCGGAGCGTCAGCGTCTCCAGACCCTCCTCCACCAGGAAGTTCTGCGGCGAATCGTCACGCTGCAACGGCGCTTCAGGGCCGTCCTGGAGAGGAAGCACTTTGTGAACATGAGGAGAGCCGCCTGTGCCATCCAGGTGAGATGTTGTGGTTGGATGAAGACAGTTTCAGCCTTAGAAGTGGTCACGTCCAGCGCTTCTGCTCCCGTGGTCTTGTTCATGCAGTTAAAGCAATATTTCAAATACTGATTAGCTGTAAAGTTATAGCTGTAAGTGCATCATGAATCAATTTATCAATCCTGCACTGCCCCTCAGGAAGAGTTTCCATAAAGACCATTAAGGCTACTTAGCAGGCTAAGTGATTAATAGTAGTGCATTTACTCCTGATATACAAGGAAATCTCTCTAAATATAGACTCCTGATTAGAGATGATTCGCATTTCTGCCCTGACTACAGTTTCTATTATGTCTCAAGCTATTATTGCTCTCACTCTGTATATTAAGTATGAATTTGTCTTTGTGATGGATTTGCTTTCATTCCAAAATGAGACCCCTACCATTTAAAACATATTAGAACATCATGACAACATTAAAAACATATTAGAGAGTAACTTAACACCCCTCAAAATCTTGTTTTTGCTGACCTGCAGTGGTTTAACAGCCAAAGCTGCTTTTCATCCTGGTATTTAGTTACTCTTTAAGGGCAGGAGGTGACTGAACCTAAAGTAAATTTAAGAAAGATTTTATTTTCTTGACTGGATGTATTTAAGTATTTAATTGATAGCTATTTAATGAAAATCAAATCGTGTTTGTAAATCCAAAAAAAGGAACCATTTTGTTCTTGAATCAGCGATTTTGAGAAGGAAAAGAAAAGATATGTTGTCAGACTACAAACTCATACTGTGACATCTCTCTGAGAGGAGAAAGAAAGAGAGACGGAGGGAGAGAGAGAATGAAAGAAAGCAAACAGTGACAGGATTGACGGAGGGAGAAAACACTGTGTTCAGGCTGTATGTTTTTTCTGGAAGAGTCCTCAGAGGGGAGCTGTCCAAATCTTTGTCAGGCTGGAAAAAAAACAAACCCAGAAACAGAGAAACACTGAGCAGGAGGCCAGTGAGCCACAGATAACATATATTAGAAGAATAATAAAGCTTCAACATATACTGCAAACTGCTTTTTGAGCTTTAATCTGTTTGAGGTCTAATAACTGTTATTTTAGGACTGAAAGTGATAATCTGAAATGTTACTTTTAGCTTCAAAAGTTAGTCAGAAATGAGAGTTAAGCTAATTTTTTTCAGTGGCTTGCTGATTGGGTTTCTGTTTGCACAAGAATGAAGATATTCCAGGGTCTAATCCAAATAATGCAAAGTGTTTGCAGCCTTCTAGTGATATCTGCCAGATGCAGGTGCCAGATAGATCGTTCACACTGTATCACATTGCCCTGGCAAACTATAGCAGTTACTTATTCAGGGCAGCCCAACAGGAAGTGAGGTGCTTTTAGAGGATCTGAAAACGGTGGTTAAAAGGTACATCAAACCCAACAGGAAAATCAGTGCACTCTAGCAGCCTGTATTTCCACCTCTGTTTAATTAAGCGCATTTACCTTTTCTGTTTGCCTGCAGCGATGGTGGCGAAGCTGCCTTCTCAAAGAGTCCACCATGGACTCCAGGGACGAGGAGGAGGCGGCAGTGTGTCTACAGGCGGCCTGGAGGAGCTACAGGGAGCGCAGGAGGTTCCTGCAGTGGCGGGACTCTGCCGTCGTCATACAGAGAAGCTGGAGGCATTGCAGCCATCGCAGATCTTTGGCAGCTGTAACGGTGCAGACAGCCTGGAGAGGATTCAGGGAGAGGAGCCGCTACTGTCGGACCTACAGGGGTGTGACGCAGCTACAGGCGCTGAGCAGGGGATACCTGACTCGACTCAGGTGAATGACAGAGCATGAGTTTGAGTAGATGATGAGTCACTAGGGGTTTTGGTTCATTTGGTTCGATGTGTAAATAAGCATCGTTTGGTGTTGTGCCTGCTTTATATGGAGACAGTTAATTACACTTTTATTATTCACTGATATTCAGGTTCAGTGAAATGAAGGAGCAGCATGAAAGACTCAGCAGAACACCAGCAGAGATGGATGCAGGAGCCGTGGAGGACCTCAACTCATCAGAACAGGAAGGTTACATCCAGGATATCTCTGGAGAACTTTCTGAGGACTTAAAGTCTGTCCTGTTAGACGCAGGAGAGATGGAAAAAGAAGAGAACTCGAGCAGGAGCGTAGATGAGACGAGTCATAAGAACCGATCAAAACGAGAGAGCAGACGGATGAGAGAGCTGGAGCAGGCTCAGTTCAGCTTAGAGCTTCTCAAGGTCCGAACCACCAGCATGGGAGGTCCTCTGCACGAAGACTCAGTCCCAGACAGTGGCAGCTGTCAGCTAGAAGACCATCACAGACATTCACCCCGGGGGTCTCCAGCCAGTCATGGAAGTTTTGAACTGCTCAATGTGGAAGACATGGAGACTGAAGGTTCTCAGTCAACAGCACCTGAAGAACATCCTCAAGTACCAGATATTCAAATACATGAGGGGCTGAGAGATTCAAACCATAATGAAAAGCCTGTGATAGACCCGCCAAGCAAGGCCGAGGGTCCAAGGGCCACATTTTACATTGCTTCTGACCAAAGTCCAGTCCATGAACCAAAATTTGACAGCCCCAGCAAACCTTACAAAGAGAGGAGAGAGTCCACGTCTCGAAGGCCTGTAGTTGTGTTGATCAGTATGCAGAAGGAGAGCCCTGTGGAGGAGGGGGAGCTGCTGGCAGCCCAAACCCTAGAAAGAGCTCTGGAAGCAGAAGCAGCCTCATCCAGTTCCCAAATGACTCTCATGTCAGGCTTGGAGGTAGCATCAGAGACAGAGCAGCCTCATGGGATTGCTACCCTGGCCAAGAGAGATGTATTTGGAGTGGACCCATCTTCATCTGCCCATGGATCAAGTCCAGAACCACCAGGGATTAGCTCCTCAGAGGTGGACATCCAACGCACCGTAGAGCCAAAGGACAATCTTCCCGCTGTTCCCCCCACTCAGCAGGAGAGAAAGGCGGTTCAGCCTGCACAGGAGGCCCCCAGCCCAGTCCTGGACACCAAACCACCAAAAGCTCAGAAGAAGAGTTCAGCCCAGAGTGTGATTGTGAACATGGTGGAGAAACCCTCCAACTCTGTGTTCTCCCCACCCAGACGCAAGCTGCCCTTCTCCAAGTAAGTGAGCCACTGGACTGAAGCAGATGTTTCTGATAGGTCTCATTTGCACAAACTTTCCCTCCTACACACGATCATGTAAAACATTTAATGGTTCTCTGCTGCAGGTCAGATAAGGATTTGGTGAACCAGGAAAGATCTCTGGCCATGTACAGAGACGACTCCAAATCTGCTGGATCCAGAAACAGAGAGGTAGGACACATGTATGTTGACGATGATGATGATGTGCGCAGACTAATCTTTTTGCACTTAATCGTTGTAAAACTTTTGTTCCTTTGAAATTATTATAGAACTGTAATATATACTAACTACTCTGCGTTAAAACCTCAGAGTCAGATTTACTTTAATTGGCTGCTGACACATGCAAGGATAATGGCTCCTTGTACTCAAAACTATACAGAAAATAAACTTATAGAAGTTAAGCCAGCATAGACATTTAATTATCAGATTAGTATGGGATAAAGAAGCACATGCTGCAATTATGTACTGTGCAGAGCTATGAGATAGATAACTTACATAGTTAATATATATTCAGACGTGCATACATTTATTTGCAAGTGTTGCTTAATTGAGTATCTGTAGCTACTTTATGGAATTTTTGCAAAGGCTTTCCCTCTGGTGTATTGGGGGTCAGCTGCATTTACATTTCAGTAGATTCACAGTCTTGTGCGCATTAAGTCGATTCCAGGATCACACACACACACACACACACACACACACACACACACACACACACACACACACACACACAGCCCAGCGGCTGATCTGATGTTCCTGTGGTTGCCTGGAAGCAGGTGGGCCGCCCCGGCCCCAAAAAGAAAGCGCGAATGTCCCGGACGCGCTCCGACTTCCTCACCCGCTGTAACTCTGAGGGGGCGACCCAGTCCGATGACGACGACGAATACTACATCCCCGCCCACTCCCACACGCTGCCCCCCTCCCTGTCTCCCTCGTGCATCCACCCCGAGGTCGACTGTCACAGCGACTCTGAGATGGTAAAACACCGGATTGATCGACTGCTTCCTGTCCACTCAGGCCGCCTCCCCCACCATCCTCCTCTCTACACCCGGCCAGGCGGCAGGGGAGGCGCCTCTTAACACTGCTAACCCCACTTTCGTCGTACTGTTCATTACTGAGCTACTGTTGGACTGTTTGACTGCTGGTCTGCAGTCACTTCTTCACTCAAACAGACTGCGCCACAGCTGGTCTCGAGCGAATGGCCTTGCACGTCACTCTGCTGGTTTGAAACTCAGCCCAAGCTGAGTCATCTGAGCTGTCACTTCTAGACTTCTCTCACTGTCTTCATCAAGGGATGCTTCAACATTTTGGAGCTTAATCTTGTATTTTTCCTTCACTAAACAGATGCCATGTTGCCATTTAAGAAAACAAAGTCATTAGATATTCACTTTTTGATCATTTTTTTGTATAAAATGTTTCAAAAAGCAACAAGCAACAAAACAACAGCCCAAAGCCTCAAGATTTTCCACTTACAATGATGTAACATTGTAAACTAAAAAGTCAGAACTGTAATCAGGCAGATGAAGAAGAAAATGGTGTCTTGAAGGAAAATAAAAGGTTAAAACTCAGAAGGCCAGTGTATTGAGGTGTGTCCCTCTGTGTCTACCTCCTCTTTGACAGCAGTAAACTCATAGTAAGGACAGACTGAAGATCTTTTTTATTTTGATCTTCAGCAGCAGCACAACATCACGCCTCGCGTCATGCTGCACGCCGACATCTGCTCCTGCATGCTGGAGTCGTTGAAACTTGGAGCCGAGTATTTTCTCACTAACATCGCCATTTTCTAACAGGGTCTTGCGAGCATGACTTCTGTTTCTCTCAGTATCGGCATTATTCTCTCCTGATTTCACTCGATCTCTTCAGAGTCAGTAGATGTATTATATCCATGCTTTCAGTAGCATCACTAGAACCAGGATTTAAATGCTAATTTACCTTAGTATGTGGTCACTCACATTATTTACAAACCTTTCCAGCTGCGATATGGAATTACACATCCTATACTCTCTGATGTAGAACAAATGTCCTCCAAAGCTTAACAATTTTGTCGCTAAGGCTCTTAATAGTCAACATAAAGGAGCCAGCCTGTGTCAAAAAGGAAACTGAGCTCCTGGAGACGGTCCCCAAAAAGCACTTCACCTGCAAACCTGCCAGAACCTCATCTGTCCACTGAAATACATGTTTATTTTTTCTCACTCATGGTTTTTCTCTACTCTCCAGCCATCTCACAAGGACCAGAAGAAGATCCATAAGACCATGTCGTCAGGAGACCTTGGCAAGGTGGAGGTCCTCAGGAAAACCTCCAGTCAGGATGGGAGGTAAGATCTCCAGAGAGGCTAATTACACTAATTACTGCTCCTGATAACTTCAGTTTTTACATTTCAGTGGTCTTTTTTCTTTACTTTTCCTCCGTTTTTGTGGTGGAAGTTTGAGTAGTCTTAAATTAATGGATCTTAAGTCAATCAGTTGTGTTTGTGATTCAGCAGGATGAGAGGAAAGATGAGATTCTGGAGTAAGACGAAGCACGGTGAGAAAAAACTGTCAAGAGACAAGCAGGCCAGCAGGAGTGAAGCTGGAGAGACGCATGGTAAACACACACACACACACATTTACAGTACACACAAATGCACAGACAAAAAGCAGATCTTAGTTTTGTTGCTCTCCATGTAGCATACAGTACAGTACAGTATACTACATTTAATTTAATAGGATAAAAGAAGTATCTAAACTCTTACAGATCATATTCAGTAATCCGCCTTCTCTCCACCTCCTTCTCCACTTTTGTGTCCATCCTCCCAGAAGGCCCTTCTCCTCCTCACAGTCCAGATTTGGAGGCAGCCACCTCCCGTGGGGTCAGGGACAGTAAGGAGAACAAGGAGCCGTCTCCGAAGATGAGGAGGCGTCGCAGCGTGAAGATCAGCAGCATCGCTCTAGAACCCGCCCAGTGGCAAAACGATGCACTGCACATCCTCACCTCGGCCAACGACTACCGCAGCATGAACGACTTCCTCATGAAGAAGGTGAGAGTCTATAAGTAAAGAAAGCAGTTAAAAAGAGCTCAACCATAAACATGTACAGCAGTTAAATGCAATATACACATTAATGCTGCTGGAATATTAATACACAAACATCAGATATAGTCATTGTGTCTGTAAACAGTTGCTGAGCAGTTTTATTGACATTTCATCACTTGTTGACTCGAGTCGTTTTACCTGAAAATCATTCGACCCTCCAGATAGCTGACCTGGAGTCTGAAGATGGTAAGAAGGACACCATGGTGGATGTCGTCTTCAAGAAAGCGCTGAAGGAGTTCAGGATCAACATCTTCAACTCCTACTCCACCGCCCTGGCAGTGAGTCCTCTGTGTTTGTTCTCAGCTGCTTGAAGCATCACAGGATCTTTGTTCACCGCTTTCCTGTGATTGTCTTGTCATTCTAGTATTTTACTGATGTTTTGTTGGATTTAATGCAAAGTATAATAAAATTATTTTGTGTTTGAAACTCAAAAATCTGACCTGATGATCCAGTCAATTCTTCCTTTCTTTTGCCCTCCCCACCAGATGGATGACGGGAAGAGTATCCGTTACAAGGATCTCTACGCCCTATTCGAGCACATCCTGGAGAAATCCATGCGTCAGGAGCAGAGGGACTGGAGCGAATCCCCAGTCAAGGTGTGGGTCAACACCTTCAAGGTCTTCCTGGACGAGTTTATGACCGAGTTTAAGCCCATGGAGGGAACTATCGGCAGGGTAAGAAAGTTCAAAACCAGATGGATGGATGAAAAAGTATTCTAATTACATTGCTTTACAGCATAAGAAAATGTTTAGCCAGAGAAAAATGCTGTTAATGTGGGATCTAAAATTTAAAATTTTAAGCTTAATTATTGGAAGAAGCAGCTCTTTTACTAACTGCGCTTTGCAATACAAATAACATTTGCATTTACCAATTCATTACATGTGCAGCACTCACATGTGACACGTTTCTCTCTCCAGGCTCCCAAACGTGAACGCAAGAAGTCGAGGAAGAAGGAGACGGACATTGTGAGTTGTAAATTCAATACCTTATATATGTGTACTGTGCGTACTGAAACAAAGTGTTTAGAATGAAAACGTTAACTGAGCTGAGCTGGTGGCTCTGCTGCCCCCTGCAGGTGGAAGAACACAACGGCCACATCTTCAAGTCCACACAGTACAGCATCCCCACCTACTGCGAGTACTGCTCCTCTCTCATCTGGATGATGGACCGAGCCTGCGTCTGCAAACGTGAGGACCGGACACCAAAACACACACACACACACACACACACACACACACACATTTATGATAGATTGTTATAGATTAAAATGCCCTGCAATATATAAAGTAATTAAAATAATACCCACCTTTACCAGCTGCAACATTAAAGTGACGAACACATTGATGCATCAGTAATTAATTAATAGTCCAATAAAGTGAGATACATTATTCTGAGTAATTTTACTCCAAGTACTTTCAGTATATTTTGCTGTTAATACTTCTACTTTTGAATGCAGGACTTTAACTTGTCGTAAAAGAGTATTTTCACTGTGGTATTACCACTTATTAGATCTTTCACTACTTTACTGCAATGACTCAGATTTATATGTCCCCATCACTCAGTTAATGACAAACTGTGACCTTGACCCTGTGGACACTGAGTGTTTATCTTACTTTTACTTCTTACACAACACATTTATTTGCTTTTTCTTTTGCATGTTTGAATTGAGCGTAAAAGCAGCTCTTAAATATCTGCAAATCTGCCCGATGTTCAGACACTGCAGCAGCTCCTAATGTTCTCCTAACTCACTTACCCAAAGGCACTCACACCCATGTGTGTAGTTTTCATTTCCAGCCACACAGCACATTACACCCCGTCTACACAAACACACACACACACACACACACACACATTCATACTCACACTCTTAATCTGCCTCCCAGTATCAGATAGATTTGATTAAACCTTCCTTTCCTTTCAGAAATCTATCTTCTATCTAGTTATAAGATCCATCTTCACTCTCACTGAGCAGCAGACATCACATCCGAGCTCTCCGTCGTTGCCGCCGCCTCGTCAGCGTTTGCAGTCTGGGGTCTGGGGTCGAGATCGACTGCAGCTGTTGTTGCAGTCGTGCAGTGGTTGTAGAAATGCCATCAGTCTGATTGTGTCGGCCTGTTGTTTTGCAGTGTGTCGCTACGCCTGCCATAGGAAGTGCTGCTCCAAGATGACCACCAAGTGCAGCAAGAAGGTAGGAGGAGATTTTTTATTTTTTGTTCATTCTCTCAAGGTGTTTCAGGATGTTTTAAAATTGCACAAACAGTTTAATCACTATTGAGAACAATTATTACATTTCAGTTACTTGATTTTCTGTCTGACTTTATATTATTTAACTTAGTTAAAAATCATAGTGTGCCTGCTGTGTTTTGTTAAGGTGCTTCTGTTCTCGGTAAATATACCGTACGTAGATATTCTCTGTGGGAAGTAAACCTAAAAATAAAAACTCAGACCTATGGCTGTAATCAGTTATTCTGCTTTTTATTTGTAGAACTTAATGCAGAGTAAGTACAGAACCCTCATCCCCCACCCCACAGTCTCAGTAGAAAAGGAAAATTTTACTTTTTAGGGGAAAAAAAAGGAAAAAGAAAAAAAGAAAGAAAAATACTAAAAATAAATACATATAATATGGTTGTTGATAATTCCATGCATTATTAAGCAGTGTTTGGGGTGAAAACATGAATAACAGCATACATTATTGTCTCCTGTGTTATGTAGATGTATAGGAAAAATGATATCAAGTGTCGGTGATGCTTTCAATAAATTCTAGGGCTCCAGGTTTTCATGTATCTGTCCCAGGAGCTTCTCTAATTATATCTCAGCCTCTCTAATGGAACCTTAGAAAGTACTTCCTTGACCCAGCGCTTCCTCTGCTTTTTTAAAACGAGACCTTTTGACACTCGGCCAGACCATAGGTTATGGTGGCTAATGTTAGCATATGTTAGCACATTTTAAGTTCATACCCAGTTGCTGTAT
This sequence comes from Chaetodon trifasciatus, assembly GCA_037975065.1. NCBI lineage: Eukaryota > Metazoa > Chordata > Actinopteri > Chaetodontiformes > Chaetodontidae > Chaetodon > Chaetodon trifasciatus. The sequence continues at coordinate 17,608,386 of JBBMOE010000002.1, forward strand.
GATGGACCTGACTGAGTGAGTTTACTTTGTCTGTCATTTATCTTGAAGCTGTAGTTGCTCCAGCAGCCAGAGCAGAGGGTACACAGAGCACAGCAGCTTGCTTTCATGTGATGTGTTTTTGTGTTTTTGCACACAAGTACGATCCGGAGCTGTCGTCTCGGCAGTTCGGTGTGGAGCTGTCCCGTCTGACCAGCGAGGAGCGAACGGTGCCTCAGCTAGTGGAGAAACTCATCAACTACATCGAGATGCATGGCCTCTACACGGAGGGGATCTACAGGAAGTCGGGCTCCACCAATAAGATCAAAGAACTCCGCCAGGGGCTGGACACAGGTGAGCCTGACTCACTGGTACTACTTCTACTAATACTACATCATCTTCTTGTTAACTACTTCTTTTACTGCAATTACTTCTTTCACTAAATTCTTGTTCTTTTTTCCTTTCCTTCTTCCTTCTTCTTTCTTCTTTCTTCTTTCTTCTTCTTCTTCTTCTCCTGTGCTACTTCTGCTACTACTCCTTTTAATACTACTCTTACTACTACTTGTTTTCACAAAAATAGTAAGATGAAGCAAAGTTACTACCTGAATGTTTCTCTTTGTTCCAGATGTGAACAGTGTGAACCTGGACGACTATAACATCCACGTCATTGCCAGCGTTCTCAAACAGTGGCTTCGTGACCTTCCCAACCCTCTCATGACCTTTGAACTGTACGAGGAGTTCCTCAGGGCCATGGGTAAGCCTGTAATTAGCCCTTCCAGTGACTCTTCTTTGCTGTTTGTCAGTCCAGAGGCTCCTCCAGCTGAGAGTCAGGGTCAGAAGGTGAAACAGTACTTGCTCTGATGGTGTGTGCTTGTTTTCTTTTCAGGTCAGCCTGACAAGCGGGAGGTGATACGAGGGGTGTATTCAGTGATCGACCAGCTCAGCAGGACGCACCTCAGCACACTGGAGCGCCTCATCTTCCATCTGGTCAGGTGGGTGATGAGATAATAATCAACATCAGCTGTACAGCCTCGGGCAAGACGGCCTGTGTATAAAAATTGGGTTTTGAAATAGGATCTGAATAATGTAATGCCTGTGAGCAAAGTGTGTGTGGTGGGAATGGGTGTCAGACTCTGGGAGGATCAACATCAGGATTAACACAGCTTTATTGTGGTGCGTTTCAGGATCGCCCTGCAGGAGGAGACTAACAGGATGTCAGCCAACGCCCTTGCCATCGTGTTCGCTCCCTGCATCCTTCGCTGCCCGGACACTATCGACCCGCTGCAGAGCGTCCAAGACATCAGCAAGACCACAGCGTACGTCTCCTGTCCTCAGCTATCCTCTGTTGATGGCTCATCAAACAGGGCTTGTTAACAAAAAAATGTCTGAAACAGACATTTTATGGGTCAACATGTGTCACTTTACAATTTTCTTCTCTATTTCTATGAAGAAGTCAGTATGTTGTTTCTGTTTTCAACTACATTATTTGTTATTTGCGTCATACTCAAAGTGTGTTGTGACATGACAGTGACTAAAAGTCTAAACCACATGCTTTAATGATAAAAAAAACATATCATTAAAGTACATTTTTATTACATGATTTAATCAAAATAGCTTTCTAGCATATGATATGTTTGATATCTGACCTGATTCTTGAAACAATGTTTAATAATGAAGATTTAAAATCACATTTCACCTGCCTCAAATTACAAAACTACTAACATGAACACTAAATGGCCAGATAGCATCAGTAGCATAGCACAATCATTTCCCACTTCCTCGGGGGCCGGCTGTGGCTCTGGAGGTAGAGCGGTCGTCTGCTAATCAGGAGGTCGGTGGTTCGATCCCTGGCCTCAGCGCTCCATGTGCCAAAGTATACTTGGGCAAGAAACTGAACCCCAAAACTGCCCCTAATGCTGTGTGGTGTGTGAATTTGTATGTACGTCGCTTTGGATAAAAGTGCTGCCAAATGACTAATTGTAATTGTAGTTCCTCTAAACTGCATGAATGTGAACTTTGACAGATATTTCTTCATATAAATATTGGTAGTTGAGTTGAATGTAGCGTTTGTTGCTCTAAAACTGCAATTTTTTTAAGCTTCATCACAGCTTGTGATGCTACAGTGACACTGTTTACACAGCTGATGCTTTTTATTGGAAAGCGCTACAGTTGTTAGCTGTCTGGTGGCTACTTTACAAAGGCTTTCCCAGCTAACTTCTAATGGTACAACCAGGCTTGGTCAACTGCTAGTTTGGACTTTACGCATAAGCTTAGTGATGGATTTCAGAATATCCTGGTCCTCTATTTTACTTGTGTTCTATTCAGTTCTTCTCTTAATGCCTCTCTTCCATGTAGGTGTGTGGAGCTGATCATCAATGAGCAGATGAGCAAGTACAAAGCTCGTCTGAAGGACATCAGCAGTCTGGAGTTTGCAGAAAGCAAAGCTAAGAGCAGGCTGACCCACATCAGGAAGTCTATGGTGAGATCAGATGACTGTCAGTCCCTGTAAATTATCCTCATTGACATTAACATGGATGTTTTTCTACTTGGTCCTCTCACTCATCATTCGAATGGTGACCAACAGTTTTCAGCACCACAAGCAGCTGGCATGGTTTTCATACGGCCATGGCAGGAGTTCATTCCTCTGTGTTACATCTTTCACCAACAGATTTGGCTGTGTTTTTGTAACATGAGCAAAAATGCTGACAGAAAAAAAAACACACTCAAGGGGATATACCTTAAAAGTGTATTCAGCAAGACACAGTAACTTTGCATCAACTAACTTTGAAACTTTGAAGGATAAAGTTGTTGGACTGATCTTAATTTTTTTTTATTATTATTTCATTCTGCAACGACCCTCCCTTTTATAACAACAGTTCTGACCATTCGTCACCAGTTTTGACTAACACCTTCTCCTTCTTAATGCATGTTCCTACTCTTATCTTCTGACTTACTTCATGGCGACTTCAGAGAAACAGTAATATCCATATACAGAACTGAAAGGATGGAGCTAAGTAGCCTCAGGACTTTTGCCTTCAGTAAATGGTAATGTTACTCATATGTGTAATTTACATTAATGCAGTCAAATCATTAGTAAGAAGGGATAGTTCAGTATAAAAGTATGAAAAGAAGAACTTCCCATTACAGCTGCAAAGACTTACATTACACTAAATACACTGTGCAACATTATCTAACCTCCTATTGCGATATTTTATAATCAAGCTGTGTAATATTTCTTTCTGACAAACATTAATCAGAAAGATGCCATCTTGTTTGTGATTCCCAAGACTCCCAAATTCCTCTACCGAGCCAAGTTTATCTAAACTTTCCCATTGAACATGGATTTAATGATTTACAGGTCGAAAGATGTCTACATCGTGGTTAAAGCTGGACAAAATTAGGTTTGAAAGTGATGTTTTTTAGACATCTAGGTCACGTGTTGTGCCTATGGCATTTTAGTGACTATATTTCAGGTAGTGAGGATGGGTTATATTTAACTAAAGTGTCTTAAAAATTGTCACTTTCCAACCAAATTTAGCTCAGGTTTAACCAAATGACATCTTTTGTCCTGTAAATCACCAAATCCATGCTGACCTGATGACCTTCACCACATCTTAACCCTAATCTGTCCTTCCTTCCCTCCTCTCCCCACCAGAAACCTGTACTAATTGCTGTTAGGTTTATGAGCATAACCCGCACTGCTACCCCGGTATGTATGCCCCCTGCCACTCCATGTGCCCGCCCACCTCCAGTCCTGTCCTGTCCATCAGTCTATTTGATCCGTCCACTCATGCTGTGTCTCACCTCCAGTCATAGTACTCGTCCCGTTTGTCTGTAGACTTGCTCTCTTATAGCTGTCTGGCCTTCTGTTTGCGTATTTGTTTCTGTTTTGTTGTCACTTGGTTAGTTTAACATTGTTATGGAATAATTCACAAGGGGTCGATGACCCCTAAAATTAACATTGCTGGTTAATATTGTTCATTTTTCTACCTGAACCCAGTGGGAAATAGACACGAGTAGATACTGGAAATCAGTCTGTTTCTGATCTGTTTATGCTTCAAGATAATGTCTGTGAGGACTGACTTCAGTTTTGTTGCTTAGAGACTTGATGAATGATGGTACAAAGCACTGAACTAATGACTTCAGACTTTTTGTGTACCCAAATATACTGAGACTACAGGCTCAGAGCTTGACTTGGACTTGAATTACGCCTCAAGACTCAAGACTGACACTGTCTCTGTCCCAGTTCTGCTTGTGAGCCAATTTAACAGAAGCAATTTTAATGCGAAACATTAGTGTGCAGTGGCTGTGAATTAACATCTGTTATTTATGGAAATAGTTTGACAAGGTTTGCAAGTTGATTAATAATGATAATAATAATTATCTTAGCATTGTGTGAATGGCTCTTAAAGCACTCGTACTCTTAAACGAAAGCTATTAACTGTCACTATAATGTAAGTTTTGAAGCTAATCTACGTAGTCGCTGCTAACGTTGTTGAATAGTTTCATAATCACAAGCAGTCTTTTCCAGATGAGGCTAATAATGTAGCTCTGCTGTTTGCGTAGATTTAATTGTTTTTATTTCTATCATGGTGTTGTTGCTTTGCGTTGTATCTGTCAAATCTCTGTGGAAAGCAAACCAAGCTAACAACCTAGCTTATTGCTAGCAGCATCCCAATTAATGTAAGAGGTGCTAACAAGCTAGCATTACTGCTCCTGTGGGCACAAATGAAAGTCATTATATCCATTATTCCTGACTAAAATTAGTCAATTTAGGCAAGTACTGTGTTTTGTACAGTTTCAGGACAGGTCCAGTGTACCCAGTGCTATGACTGTAGTTTTGCCTGTGGTTAATGTTTGTGGCTAGCGCTCTGAGACAACAGCTTTCTGACTGTAGCTCCTCTGACTGCTTTCTGTTTCTGTTTCACAACTTACTAACATGCAGCCTAACACAGCTAAACTTAAGGTAATGCCTACCTGTGTGTGTGTGTGTGTGTAGCAGAAGATGTGTTTGTGTGTGTGTGTGTGTGTGTGTGTGTGTGTGTGTGTGTGTGTGTGTGTGTGTGTGTGTGTGTGTGTGTGTGTGTTGATAACCAGCAGACTTCATAGCTTCTTGGCAGTGCTGTTGTGAAGTGTTGTAAATACATCCTCTGTAAGTCCGTATGTGGTGAAGACATTAAGCTGTGTCTATAGCGAGTCTGCTGTTTGTGCACCATCACTGTCACTGTCAACACAAACAAAACAGATGACCGCTATTGGTCAGCCGCTGCTAACGCACGCCCTTGCTGTGATTTTGTGTGTAAAATTGCAGAGTAAAAGTCGTGTTCGGCAAAGCAGCACCCACACGCCCTCGCCTCCTCTCAGCCCAAGGGTGCCCCCTGTGGTGGATGGAGAGAGTGCAGGAGGTGGAGGTGGAGGTGGAGGAGGAGGAGGAGGAGGAGGAGAGGACGCAGCTGAGGCTGGGATGAATGAACAACAGCAGTTGGCAATGCAGCAGGAGGAGCGAATCCTCACCGAGCAGATCGAGAGTCTGCAGAAAGAGAAGTATGACGTCTCTCTGGTTGAACTGTTCAAAGCCTGATTGGATGAAGTGTTTTGTTAAATGTGTCACATGACCTGTGTCAAGGAAGCTACACTGTGAAAAACACGACTGCTGTGACGATTTTAGTAAAGCACATATCTCCACACAGACCAGTGGTACCTTTAAATTTGTGGTATTTTTCTTTTCATGCCACTTTATACTTCTACTTCACAACATTTCAGAGGGAAATATTGTACTTTTACTTCACATATTAAGAGTTTTCCACACAGGGCATGCAAAGAGCTTATATAACATGCTGTTTTGTCATAAATGAAACTACCCATCAGTATATACAAATACAGCTGAAACCATTAGTTAATTATCAGTTAGTTCACTGATGGATTGATGGGTTTATAATCCTGATTGATAATCAGGAGATAAATTCATCATGAAAATAATTTAGTTTCAGTCCGAAACAAAATGGTTTAAAATTTGCTCCACCTCAACTACAACAGTAAAATACTGCTCTTACATCAATTCATGAGGCATAATAATGATTATACAGAATACACTTACATACTTTTACTTAAATAACATAGGATTTTTACAGTGTGGTATGAGTATTCTTCCTGAAATAAAGGATTTGAATTGATTCTCCACCACTAAAACACTGTAATCAAGATCTCATTTCACGCTGTAGCAGTTGGCCTGAAACTTAATATGAGTCTCTCCGTCTCTGCCAACCAGAAAATAGTTCCAACATCTCTTGCAAAACCATTTTTTTAACTTCACTCAATCATGGCCACGCATAAAAAACAGCAATTCCAGTGTGAGCTGAGCTTAGCACCTTTCTATTTATTTATCTGTTCCTTGTTACTGTTTGCTTTTACCCAGAAACCTGTTTCAGAGACGTCACATACTGTGTGTGTGTGTGTGTGTGTGTGTGTGTGTGTGTGTGTGTGTGTGTGTGTGTGTGTGTGTGTGCACTTCTTTAGCAGGGTTTGCTAGTTGAAACTAAAGGTCAGTCTGTAGCGCTAATTAGAAATTGAGATCCAGGCTTGTAACCCTTTTTTTGCATGTGTGTGTATCTTGTGTGGCAGGGAGGAGCTGACGTATGAGATGTTGATCTTGGAGCCGCGGGCTTCCGACGATGAGACTCCTGAATCTGAAGCATCCATCGGCACAGCAGACAGCTCTGAGAACATCACCATGGAGACGGAGGGAGCCACCTCAGACCCCTCTGGTACGAGTGTGTGTGTGTGTTTGTTTGTTTGTTTGTGTGTGTGTGTGTGTGCATGTATGTGTGTGTGTGTCATACTGAGAGCATTTTAATGTTGTAGTTTGTCAATGTGGAGCCAATTTTAGATACTTTGTATATTACTAAGTGCCCTGAGTTTGTACTTTAAGTACTTGAGTACTCAGTTACTTTCCACCACTAGCACTAATGGAGTCTGATCGAGACAAAAGTTGTTTGTCTCTTAAATTTTGGGAGGTTTTTCATGTGTGTGTCAGAGAGAGAGGAGGGGAAATGAGGGGAGAGAAAAATGGGGAACAACACGCAACAAAGGTTCCTCCCCAGACTGGAAACAGGGAAGCTGCAGGTTCATGTTTGGCACATTAACCCCAGGCCATGAGCTCATAAGGCCTGGCTACACTGATCCAGGATCAGATCATACCTTCTGTGTGGTCGCTTGTGTTTAAATTGCCGGAGCTGCTTTCTGGCTTTTGCTGTATTATGACAGGAGGCTGATTTCAGACCTCCTGCTGATGCAGTCACACTGTGCAGGGCTGTTGCTCAGGTAGTGAACACCTCTCTTCCACTGCTCTCTCTGCAGATCGCAGTGGTTATCGCTCCAGAAAGTCGGAGGCAAAGGCCCGGCGAGGGCTGCGCCGTCAGCCCGACTCTCAAGACTCTGCGGACTCCATCTCCACCATTTCCTCCTCCTACCACCCCTCCTCCTCTCTCTCCTCCAACGCCTCCGGCTCTCCCTCCCCTCACTACCGGTTCCGCTCCTCCTCCTCTGGGCCCCTGCTCACCTCTTGCGGTTTGGGGGCCCCACTGGCCGAAGCAGAGGGGAGCCAGAGAGCCGGAAAGACCCGCCACAGGCTGAGGCTCAGCCGCAGCTCACCGCGCGAGCCCTCGGGAAGCCACCGGAGGGAGTCGGACTTCAGCTCGGGGCCACAGCAGCTGGTTCTGTACGGCAGCAACGAGTTCATGGTGTGAAGCCGAGGAGGGAAGGAACGCCAGCCGCCGCCTGTCCAAGCGCAGGGGGGCGTATGAGAAGGGGAGGAGGGAGAGTCCAGGGTCAAACAAGGTTGGTCACGGGGCGAGGTCTGCGCCCAGTGTCGCCTGCTGCCCCTCCTCAGTGCCCACCCCCCTCCTCCCCTGGTCCAGTAAGAGAAAGAGCCTGGGAATTAAAGAAGAGAAAACTAGAAATACGAGGCAGAGGGACAAAGGAACAGATGAAAGGAAAGAGGACGCAGAAAGCTGGAACAGAAAAGGCGTGGTCGGCCATGTTTGTCGACCCTCTGGTCTCAGTGCTGTGTGACCCCTGCTGGAGCACCAGGGATCATTAGAGGAGAGAGGGAGGAAGGGAAGGGCGGGTGGTGACAGCCCACACCTGCAAAGCCAAATCTTGTAGTGCCCCATCTTTAATTTCTAGCATGTGGGCAGGTGGATACAGCCACCCAGAAGAAATGTAGCCATACTGACTGAACTGGCGGACATTTTGTCTGTAACCAGCGCCAAGCTAAGTCTGCTTTTCACGTTTACACAGGACACACCAGCCAAGAGGCTGCATGCTACTCCACCACACTTTTTCCTACGTCAGTTTGAAGAGACTGTACAGAATAATGTTACGGCTGTATGTTACATTATTATTATTATTATTATTATTATTATTATTAATGTTATTATTCTGTTACAGAGGAAAAATGTGTACATAGAAAGAAACTCCAGCGCTGCTCCTGGGTCATTCATCGTCGATTAGTCTCTATTTCCTGTCTATTTTGCAAAGTGAAGAGTCTGGAATTCAGGTTCCACTTTTGTTTCTGTGCTGGTTTACCGTCATCTTTCTCTTTTCCTATTTCACAATGACCAGAGCCAGTTTTGTGTCTCCTCGGGATCTTCTCTTGAGAAACAATTGAAGGAAAAGCTGCCGGTCGCGGTGCTTCGCGTCCGTTGTCACATTCACTCAACCTGAGGTGTCAAATGTCAATCAGCCATAAGTGTATTGTATCTGCCTGCCTTTCTCTGCAAGCTTTTTGTTTTTCCTTCTGTTTTATTCAGAAACATCAGTGTTACTACGTCAGGACTTGAATTTTTATATATATATATAT